>PRKT01000156.1:734329-871829 GCA_003671525.1 Saccostrea glomerata | reverse complement strand
AATACTTATTGTGGCCGGGTCCTTCCCCCGAGAAACATGATTATTTGGACAATTAAGAATCTACACTACCCCAAGGTGCTTCTACATAAATTCTAGCTTTTCTGCCCCAGTGGTTCTTGAGAAACAGTTTTTTAAAAAGATTTTTGCTAAATATTTCATTATAAAACTTGGATTCCCTATTGGGGCTCCACCGCACCTATGGGGTTGTGATTCTCATAATTAAGAATCTAAACTCCCAAAGACGTTTCAGCTCTTTTGCCCCAGTGGTTCTTGAGATTTTTTCTATATATTTCATGCAAAACTTCATAGGATCATCACCTATTGTGGCTCCATCCTACCCTCAGGGGCTATGATTTTAATTGTTTTAAATTTACACTATCCCAGAATGCTTCCACACAAGTTTCAGCTTTTCTGGCCCAGTGGTTTTTCAACTTTTTGAAAAGATTTTTAATGACTCCACCCTATTTTTGTCTTTTCGTTGTTACCTCCCCTTGTATTGGAAGAAGAAGGAAGAAGTATGATTAAAATTTGCTCATTGGTTCTTCAGAAGATGTTGAAAATGTGAAGTTTGCAGACGGACGGAAGAAAGACAGACAAAGGGTAATCAGAAAAACTTTTTTGAGCTTTCAGCTCAGTTGAGTTAAAACGTTGTGCACAGCATAAGTATAGGAAATAAATTGTGCTGGCCTGCACATTAATTCCCGAACTTACAACCAATTAAAGAAAGGATTTTATTGTTTAATTACCATAATCATCCATGTAGAAGTCATTTTCCAAGTAGCAGAACCTTGTTACATAAGCTATTAATTATATCATTCTACAGAATTCAAACTTATTTAACTTAAAACTTTACTTTAACTTAAAACATTTATTTTCATGCAAACTAGAGTATACATCTTGTGGTACAAAAATCATAAATATAAAAAAAATTAAGTTTAAACAACCTATTAAAAATGAACGTACTTATGTATGCATCATAAAATAATAATCACATTTAAAGACAAAATGGCATTATTAAACAAGAGGCCCAAGGGCCTTGAATCGCTCTTCTGATAAATGATACAATCTATCCGAAGACCCAAGATGCATCAACTGACAAAGTTTGATGATTCTTAGCCAGTTGGGGCTGAAGATATTTAAATGTAACTATGAAATACCATAAGTAGGTCATGGTAACCTACTTTTTGATTTAAATTTCCTGAGGACACAAGATGCATTAATTGACAAAGATTGATGATTCTAAGCCAATAAGTACTTGAGATATCCAAAAGTGGGTCACAGTGACCTACTTATTGGTCACATTCTCTGAAAACCCAAGGTGCATCAACTGACAATTCTAAGCCAATAAGTACCCTAGAATACTTAAAAATATATAGCCATAAATGTCACAAGTAGGTCACCGTGACCTTTTTTCGATGATCATTCTCCAAGAACCCAAGATGCTTCACATAACAAAGTTTGATGATACTAATCCAATAAGTACCAGAGATACCTAAATATAGCCATAAAATGTCAAAAGTAGGTCACTGTGACCTACTTTTTGGTCGACATTCTCCGAAAACCCAAGATGTATCTACTGACAAAGTTTGATGATTCTAAGCCAATAAGTACCTGAGATATTCAAAAGTAGGTCACTGTGACCTACTTTTTGGTCGACATGCTCCGAAAACCTAAGATGCATCTACTGACAAAGTTTGATAATTTTAAGCCAATAAGTACCTGAGATACATAAATCTAGCCATGAAATGTCAAAAATAGGTCACCATGACCTACTTTTTGATTGTCGATCTCCGAAAACCTAAGATGCATCAACTGACAAAGTTTGATGATTCTAAGCCAATAAGTACCCAAGATACTTAAATCTAGCCATAAAATGTCAAAAGTAGGTCACCGTGACCTACTTTTTGGTCGACATTTTCTGAATACCAAAGATGCATCACCTGACAAAATTTGATGATCATAGGTCTTATAGTATTCAAAATATCCCTTTTAAACAATTTGAAAACAAATGCCTGCAAAGTTCAAAAAGTAGGTCACAGTGACCTACTTTTTAATAAATATGTTTTAAGGCCCCAAGATGCATCAACTAACAAAATTTGGTGATTCTAAACCTCTCGGTGTCTGAAATAATGGGATTAAATGTTTTAGAAAAGATTAGCCATAAAATTCAAAAAGTAGGTCACGATGACCTACTTTTAAGTTTATGTTGTTTGTGGACCCAAGATGCACCAACTGAAAAAGTTTTATGATCATAGGCCTCAAAGTGTCCAAAATATGCCTCAAAATCAATTTGAAAACAAAAGCCCGTAAAATTTAAAAAGTAGGTCACCGTGACCTACTTTTGTATTAACACGATGTGAAGTCCTGAGATGCATCAACTTACAAGATTTGATGATCCTAGTCTTTATAGTAAGCAAAATATCAACGTTTTTATTACGTGTAAATTTTTGTCAACTTTGAAGTGACCTTGAGACCACGCCCTTTGCCCCAGGGTGATGCCTTGAACAATTTTTAATCTTCAACATATCCCGAACCTTGTATGTAAGTTTGGTGAAAATGTGCCTGGTAGTTCTGGAGAAGAAGATTTTTTAGCAACCAGTACTTTTGGTTTTGTTTTCCTGATTATCTCCCTTTGTTTTAGGGTCCCAACCCTTATTTTAGTAATAATGGTAGCCCTTGGGCCAAGGATACCCTGTGACAAATTTGACACTGATTGGCCAAGGGGTTCTTGAGTTATGGCCCATTTTCTAAAAAGTTAACGCACACCGCACGACGCACACCGCACAAATGGCCATAGCATCAGCTCTTTGAGCCTTTGGCTCAGAAGAGCTAAAAAAAAACAATGCAAAGAAATGCATTAGACAACACGTAGAAATGACCTGATTTGGCCTCTAAATTTTAAATGTACACAATGATCAAACTAACTATAATATTGCAACAATTTATAACTACATGTATCTACATGTACCCATTAAAACAATTTATAAAGCAAAGTACAAAATATTTTTTGGTTAAGGAAATAAAACGATGAGAAGGGCTAGATATTCTAATTGACTAGATTTATCATGTACACTTAAATACGGGTGATGAACAGAACAGGAACATGTAGTACCAATTGTAAACATGCTACACCCCCACCCCACCCAAATGGTTGAGGGCAAAGGAAAACTCTTCAGATATACTGCAAAATGGGCAAAAATATTAAGTTTTCAATTATACCTATAGGTAAGCTCTCAAAAGAGTGAAAAATCAAAATACATGTACCTAAAATCAAATGTTTTCAGCATTACATTTTTAGTAAAAAAAAACCCAAAGGCATATGAAACAAACTCTATACAGTATATCAGTAAATTATCTTTGCAAACTATAAACATGTAAAACAATGCAAGACTAGATTTCAATTCAGTTAAACAAACACAAACAAAAATAATTGAATATTAATTAAGCATTAAAAAAACATGTTTAAAGACTTAATAACTAAGCTTGCTTTCTTTAATTCAAAATACGAGCCATAAAAAATGATTATATTTGCAATTATTTTTCATTATTACTCAGGTAAGATACAATCTTGCACAACACAAAAATTGTAAGCTAACCTTAGACTAGTATATTTTTAGAGCCCTATTTAATAGGAGGATTTTATATGAGGAAGACTGGCTGATGATTTTGATATGATTGAACAAATTAAGAAAGTTTAATAATATGTATATTCTAAAGAATAAGACAACTGAAAATTATTTATGAAGTATTTTTATGTTGTGCTGCCTCAGACATTTGCATATAATGTATCAGTATATACTGAGAAGCATCACTGTCTTCATTTCATTCTATAACCATCTTCAATGTTTGTTTTTTTTCTCTCTAGATTCTGTATTTATGTGTCCAAAGTTTCTTCTTCTTTTTCACTAATCTGGCCTGGTTTTTTTTCTAGATGTACATGTATTTCTTTTATGTATACGATCATTCTCTCTCAAATTCATTTTATCGTTCTCTTCCATGATTTTGCCTTTCTCTGTTTCGTCAATTCTGTCATTTTACTTTAGGTTGTCTTCCTTTAAAAAAAAAGCTGACATTATATATAGTGACATAATGATGCACTCAGTATTTACATTATCCTAAAGGTAAACATTTGTCAACTAATTGCAACAGTGAGACCACAGGTTCTTCTGAAGGCATAATTCATGTAAGAATACAAAACAAAGCATGATTTCTGACTTACCCCGACCTCTCTTGAGAGATTTTTGGGACAGTCCTCCATTTTCTGAATCCCTGTCTTTTGAATTCTCTCCATCCTCTGAATTCATTTTTCCTTCCATCTCACTATTTTCATATTTCTCTCTTTCTGTCAGATCTGTCTGTCTTTGCATTTTGGGAGGTCTTCCTGTAAAAACCATGCTTATATCATAAATAATCATTTTCTTAGTCAGCAAAACATTCTAAAGCTTCACACTAGTCAAAACATCTCAATATAAATATAATGCTGCTCAACATCATATTGATTTAGAGGCTTATAGGTCAATAAATTACCCATAAGATCTGAAATATGATTTTTCAAAATACATACATGATCTACTTTCACTCTATGTATGGTTTTCTTTTTTGCTTTATATGCCCCCGTAATCAAAGATTCAGGGGTATTTACTGTAGTTCTTTTTGTGTCCGTCCGTCTCTCTGTCTACCTGTTTGTCCACAAAAGACTTTAACCTTGACCATAACTTTAAGTGGAGCTATGACTTTCATTCCTTGTGACAAGACCTTTCTTTGGGCACCACCAAGTTTGACCTCTTGACCTTGGAGTTTGACCTAATTTTACACAAAAACTCCAAACTTTAACTTTAGTCAGAACTTTTGAACAGTAGATACTAGGACTATCATATTTCAAATTTGTATTCTTTGTGGCAAGAACTTTCATGGATATGAACAACTTTGACCTTTTGATCTTGACCTTGGAGATTTCTTTACTTATGAAAAATCTATCACCTTGGCCTTAACTTTTGAACAGTAAGGGCTAGGGCTTTCATATATCACATATGTAATCCTTGTGAGAAGACCCTTCATTGGATACCAAGAACTTTGACCCTTTGACCTTGACCTTGGAGTTTGACCTTCTTTTTAAAAAACTTGAACCTTAGCATAACTATTGAACAGTTAGAACAAGGGGTTACATAATTCACATATGTAATCCTTGTGACAAGAAATAATTTTGCCATATTTTGAATTCACACAGACATATATGTGAAGTAGAGAAAATGCTGTTTAATCTATTTTTTGTTCTTTAATTTGCTTATTTGTGATGCATAAAAAAGGGAGCAAATAAAATGGGACAAAAAATTTTCCTATCATTATCATTCAGTAATTAAAAGAAAAAATAGCACATAATTTCCAGTTCTAATACTCTATGAAACTTCTTTTGTTTTTAAACAGAGCTTTTTATTCCATGAGGTTTAGATAATCTTAAAATAGCAAAGACTATCCAGTCATCAAAAGATTTAATGTTAATTTGAATGCTTTAGATACATGTATACATGATGAATTGATTTATAAACAAACATAAACACATTTTCTGACTTACCACGACCTCTCTTGGGAGATTTTGGGGATAATCCTTCATTTTCTGAATCTGTGTCTTTTGACTTTTCTCCTTCCTTTGAATTCCTCATTTCTTCCACCTCCATGCTTTCATCCCTCCCCCTTTCTGTCTTTTTATTTGATTTAGGAGGTCTTCCTGTGACAACATTATTACACAACAAAATTTTTTTTTTTTACACATGCAACTGCAACAAAACACATTTCATGTTTTGATGATTGCTTGATAATCATAATTATTATCAGAAATTATTAAATAGTAAATATTTTCTTACTTACCACGCCCTCTCTTGAGAAATTTTGGTGATGGTCCTTCATTTTCTGAATTTCTGTCTTGTGAACATTCTTCATCAATTATGTTTTCATCTGCATCTTTGTGCAATTTAGGTGGTCTTCCTGTAAGTATTTAAAAGAAATGAATCCTTTATTGACAATACATTTATACACTGGTCAGCATATCTCTATCTTCATACATTTTGCAAAATAAAACACATTAAATTTCATTACAATGCATAAGAAAGAGATCATAATTGATTAAATTGAAATGTTTTCTGACTTACCACGACCTCTCTTCTGGAATGTTCCTCCACTTTCTGTTTCTCCCTCTTTGTCTTCCAATCTCATCTTTCTGCTGACAGACAGGTTGGTAGTTTTATTGGTTGAAACTGGCTCTATATCTTCTTCTTCCTCCTCCTCCTCATCACTAGAGAAAGCAGAAGTGTACCTCTTCCTTTTCCCTGGCTTGTTTACATCTCGAGGGGAGCTCCAAGTGCCTCTTTTCACTGGTTTTTGTTTCTATTAAAACAAACATTTAACGATTGAATTATTATTCTTGAAAGATGTATTCTCATAACTGCAACTGAGTATGAAATAAATTGAGAAATATGCTTTAGCTACCACAAGTACATGGATACATAGACAGACAACCCTGCCATTATATACATATACCTCCATTTGTATTTCAAAAACAAGATGTGTTTGTGAAACACTATGAGCCCGGCACAACAAAGTTCCACATAACTCTTTTCTGCATATATGTCACAGTCAAGGTCACGAGGTCATTGACCTTGGTGTCATTTGAAAGAACTTAATTAGTGGAGTATGCATACCAAATATGAAGTCTCTATCTCTCATGGTTTTAAAGTTATGTTGAAGGTTAGAGTTGACAACAGACAGACAAACAGATAAACAGACAAAGAGACAGGACAAAAACAATAAACGCCTCAGATCTATGGATCCGGGTGCATAAAATTCCTTTATTTTATAAATAAATCACTGCGGCAGAAGTTCAGTGTTGAAAAGGTAATTGTGGTATTTTCCTTTAATTTTATAGTTTCATCCAGAGCCAAACAATGAGAACAGACTCAAGTCAAATTTAGATTTTGAATATCTCAAGTGTTATTCAACAATGTTGAAAGCTGAAAATGTGTATAGTATTCATAATATACATGTAGTCACTTAATAAAAAAAAATATTCTGAATTATTTCAAAAGTTATCACTAATTTGAAATTTTGACTTAAGTCTGTCTAAGATAATGGCTATGAGACGTACTTTTAATTTTAGATTATTCTCATCTAAAATATTCCAGTCTGTGTCCTCTTTATCCTCTGTCTCAGATCCACTCTCCCAGCTATCACTGGAGTCCACACTACAGTCCTCATCATCAGATTCTACAGACCAGACATTAACAGTATTTACTTTCAAATACATGTATAGTCAAACTTTGATATCTCGAAAACTGATATCTCAAATATCATGGATATCTTGAAAAGATTTGCGAAGGACCCATTCACTGATTCTTTTTAAAATAACTATTTTACTCTCAACGTGTCTTATCCTCAGATATCTCAAAATTTTCTCTGTCCAATCGAGTTTGAGAAAATGAGGTTCGACTGTATATATAACATTGATTTTGGAAACAATAAACAATCTTTAACTTTTTATAATTGTCCTCAATAAATTATTATCTATTGTGAACATAACTTATTACAATGTATTCATATTTTCAGAACCTTGTTTATCTTCTTTTGACTTCACTGCTCTTCTCTGTGGACTGACAGGACTTTTATTCACTGTATTGGGTCGTCCTCTTCGTCTTTTCAACTTCCGTGGTGATTTCCTAGAGCCCTTTTTTACTGGTTTTTGTATCTATTCAATTAAATATTTTGAAGAATTACATTGTAAGAGGGTATAATCCTTATTTCATTAGAATTTCTATAGTGTAATAATAATTTACCTTCAATACCAATTCAATGATAATATCACCTCTACACCAAAATACACTGTATTACATTTGCCCAAATCCAACTGTTTGTAAACTCATACTTTATCAATTTCAATTGAATTGTAACAATTTTTGAAAAACCAAAAAAAGCATGTCAATTTCTTGAAAACAGATAACCAAACATGGTACTTAATATATTTTTTGATAGTAACAATTTATTCTTATTTCCTTGAATTATTAATTGTGCTATTCTTGGGGTATGCATTTTAATTTGACATAATGATCTGAGTTTGAATTGCTGATGACATTAATATTCTTATCTGACTTTTTTTTTAATTTTGATATTTCTTTTATAATTTCAAGAATTTTAACAAGTGTTTAACCAATAACAAAAATTAATAAAAAAGGTAAAACTCCTATTTCAGGAAGAAGGACTGGTGGTGCATGGTAGGGGTATCACATTAATATCACACTTTTTTTCTGAGAATTTTCATTAATCTAAAAGTTCTAATCATACAGCTGATGTCGAGGACAGATTAATTATTTTCTTGCTAGCTACACTGTAGTAGCTAAGTGGGGACAAATGGTTATTTTCTACATTTTTAAGACAAGTTATTTTCTATGTTACACAGTTCTGTTGTGAGATATCCCAGTCTGTGTCCTCTTTGTCCTCCGTCTCAGATCCACTGTCCCAGTTATCACTGGAGTCCTCACTAGAATCATCATCATCAGACTCTACAGAACATTAACAATCTACACATTATATAAGACTTTTTTGCTACATCTACATATAAATTTCTAATAGCTAGTTTGATTTTTGGACCAATTCATTTTCAGCCTTTAAAACCTGTATGACAAAAATTCAAAATTTCCAACTTTAATGGCACGTTTAAATGTAAAAACCAATCATGCAAAAAGAGTTTTTAGGTGTGCATGTTTAAAACAGTAATGGAAAAGTTTGAACAAAGAACAAAGAATAATATCAGTTATATTTTCAGTCTTTAAAAGTTCTGGGGAAAAATATAAATGTAAACAGTACCTTTGTTATTTGCTGCTGAATTTAATGGACTTTTCCTTGGACTGCGTGACACTTTGTCCACTGAGAGAGGTCTTCCCCTTCCCCTTTTCAGATTTCCCCCCTCAGAGTCCTCATCTGTCTCAATTTCCTTCAGTTCTATTTCATCAGATGCACAAATTTCTTTTCTATTCCTTCCAAAAATAAACTGTTAATTGCAGACCATGCATCGAAATATAAAAGATTGTTTACACCATGCACTACACCATGGTAATTTTGAGTTCAATTTTATTTAATAGAGAATTAAAAAAAAAATGTTTAGGCCTCTTTTCAGGATTTACATATCAGAAAACATAAATCTGTAAGAATTAGCATTTACTTTCCTGTCTTTTTTGTACCACACCTTCTACTCATTCAATGACCTGTCAGCCTAGATTGTTTTATAGTTAATTACCTATTTGACTTTCCAGTTTTTGGGGGACGTCCTCTCCCTCTGCTGGATACTGTTATCTTCTCTGGGGTCTTGTCCATTTTTCGGGGATGTCCACGACTTCTCTTTATCTGACTGTCTTCCTCATCCACTTCCTCCAATTCTTCTAATTCCACATTCTTTTTCGTTGGTGTTAACAAATTCTTGCTGCAATAACACTCTTTATTATATAGCTAATAAATAGTCTCTAATAAAATACTACTAATAAGAGAATTTTAGCGTTCAATAAGTTGAAGTTTTATTGAATGCTAAAATTGTATTAAGTATACGATGTATGCCCGAAACATTCTGAATACAAGCATTCAAGATCGCACGCCCAGCTGTAAACAAAAAAAGTTGTCTGCATGGTCAAATTTAGACACACACAATTCATAAGTTCAGTGTAAAACTTTTTCACTTTTCAGAAAATTCTAAAAATTTAGTGAGGCATTTGCCTCACTTGCCTCAATGGTAGTTATGGCCTTGTCATGTTTACATATATGTGTGTGTGTGTGTTAATGTTTGTGTATGTAACCTTTCTTTCAGAACTTTCTATCTTATCATTGTAAAAAAAACTTTATGCCTTTTGGGCCCAAAATTTGAAAAAGAAATTATCTTATCTAAATCTCTGAATAAAACCAGAGGGAAAAGTGAACATACACTATAAATGGATATAAATTATCTGTAAAAACTGTTGAAATTGCAGTATGGGCCTGAAGTCATCAGAGGAAGAAAAAGAAGGATCAACAGAAGAAAAGGAGAGGGACATAAAACTAAAGAAAGGCAGAGGACGTCCTCCCAAAATAAACAGGGAGCCAGAAAAAATCAAAGTACCAGGCAGAGGGCGTGGGCGCCCGCCAAAATCTACAGCATCAAATTGGTGTGTAATAATGAGATTTATGTAAAATAAATGATCTTAATTTGTCTAATCAACTAAGATTATGATATTTGTACCTGTAAATAAATATTGGGAAGTCTGCATGCTATAATTAAATTAAATTTGCAGTCTAAACATGACATCAGCAGCAAATGATTCAGAGGATGAAGTTATTCCAAGTAGCAGAAGTCCTTCTAACAGTCACTCACCAAGCAGGTCTGATACAGTTTACTGTAAATGTATTATATTTAGCGTGTACCACATTTGGCAGAAATTGACTTTTGAACACATTAGCGTAGAATTGAATTAGCGCAGTTCCTAATGTTCTCTATTCTGTATTATATTTGTGAAAGACATTTAGCGTTGTACTTGAATTAGCGGAAGTTTCTTTACGCCAAAGGCGCTAAAAAGAATACTCAGCCAAATGTAATATGTTTACAGTATGTACATAGAGTAAAAGAGAATGTGTGTGAATGCTTGGTACAATGAATACCTTTATAAATCATCTTTTCCCTTTACTGAGTTTGAGTTAGATATTATTGAGAAGTAACATACTTGTTAACCAGTAATCAAAGACTAGGAAATGGTATACTTTTCTCATCATTCTCCTTTGAATAACATAATATTTTACAGCCTCTTATTGCCAACAATGAATAAACAAGTATCGTTAGTGGAAGAGAAAGAGGGGGAGATGAACATTAATCCAAAAAGAGGTAGAGGACGTCCCCCAAAACTGGACAAGAAGCCAGAAATTATCAAAGTACCCGGTAGAGGGCGTGGTCGTCCCCCCAAATCTGCAAAGGATTCTTTGAACAGGTAACACAGAAATTAAGTGTACAAAACATATACAGAATATGAATTTGAAAGTAGGCCAATGTTTAAGATTTTTTCAATAAGTACAAAAATCTCCAAGGTCAAAAGGTCAAGGTAATTGGTATCCAATGAAAAGTCTTGCCATATAGAATACTTTTGTAGAGTGTTGAAGCCCCAGCCCTAACCGTTCAGAAGTTATGGCCAAGGTTAATTTTTTTTTTAAAGTAGGTCAAACTACAAGGTAAAGGTCAAATGGTCAAAGTTCTTGTTATCAAATGAAAGGTCTTGACACAAGGGTTGAATATGTAAAGTATGAAAGCACTAGCCCTAACTCTTTAAAAGTAATGGTCAAGGTTTGCTTTTTTGAATTAGGTCAAACTCAAAGGTCAAGGTCAATAGGTCAAAGTTTTTGGTATTCAATGAAGGGACTTCTCACAAGGATTACATATATGAAGTACGAAAGCCCTATCCCTTACCGTTCAAAAGTTATTGCCAAGGTTAAAGTTTTTTTACAAGTATGGAAATCTACAAGGTCAAAGGGTCAAGGTTGTTGGTATCCAATGAAAGGTCTTTCAACAAAGAATACATATGTGAAGTACAAATGTCCTGGTATTTACTGTTCAAAAGATATGGCCAAAGTAAAAGTTTACAATTTTCATATAAGGTGGGTCAAACTCCAAGGTCAAGGTCAAAAGGTCAAATTTGGTGGTACCCAAAGAAAGGTTTTGTCACAAGGAATACACATGTGAAATATGAAAGTCATACCTCTATTAAATTAAAAGTTAAGGGCAAGGTTAAGGTTTTTTGCGGACAAACAGAGACAGACGGACACGACAAAAACTATATACCCCGAAACTTCGTTTACGGGGGCATAAAAATCTCTAGAACCACTGGGGCAAAAGAGCTGAAACATCTTTGGGTGTTAGATTCTAAATTGTGAAATCACAACCCCATGGGTGCGGTCGGGCCACAATAGGGAATCCAAGTTTTATATTGAAATATTAAGCAAAAATCTGTTTCTCAGGAACAACTGGGACATAAAAGCCAGAACTTATGTAGAATTACCTTTGGGTAGTGTAGATTCTTAATTGTCAAAATAATCATGTTTCTGGGGGAAGGACTGGGCCACAATAGGTACATGTATTAAAAGGGGGGGTCTGGTAAAAAAAACAATTGCCAAAGTTACTCAGGTCAGAGATGTGACCCATGGCCACCTGTTAAATTATCAGCTAAGGGAGACTCGGCTTTTGTAATTTTTGTCCCCCGCTCTTGCGAAAGCATGGGGACATTAAATCTTATTCGTCCGTCCGTTTGTCTGTCTGTGTTCTGACTCAAGACAGGAAATTAATGAAACAACGTTGTAAATGCGTCCAATGATTTTATTTATGGAATGATGATATATGACATTGACATTGACGCTGACGTTGACGATTTACTACAAAAAATACAAAGAAAAAATACTATAAATACAAAATATTTCAAGTAAATTACAAATGATAACACATCCTAGCAAATAATCATGATGATGATGATATATGACGTTGACATTAATTGACGCTGACGTTGACGATTTACTACAAAAAATACAAAGAAAAAATACTATAAATACAAGATATTTCAAGTAAATTACAAATGATAACACATCCTAGCAAATAATCATGATGATGATGATATATGACGTTGACATTGACGCTGACGTTGACGATTTACTACAAAAAATACAAAGAAAAAATACTATAAATACAAGATATTTCAAGTAAATTACAAATGATAACACATCCTAGCAAATAATCATGATGTATTACATGTTCTAGAAAACTTCAATATACGAAACTGTCGTCAAAATGTAAACAAAGAGGCATAACTCTTATTGACACAAATCATGATAGAAAAACATGGCAGAAAATACAGTTATCTCCCGTACGTAATAAATGTGCACATATCCAGCGAAATACAATATGTATGTCAATAATGTACCTTACTTACTAATTGCATTATAATCATTTACTCCAACATTAGTGCTAATCATTTACTCCAACATTAGTGCACATGTACTTTCAACAATTATTTTATAGAGATGAAAAATATACAGTGTATACCATGCAGCTAAATGATTTACAAAGAAAAACTCACCAATTAGAAGTTTCCTCCGGTGTTATAAATATCAGTACAAAGAATTGAAAACATTGAAAACTAGCAAATGGCAAAAATTGCGGCACCAAGCCCTGCCACGTTCTGCCATGATAACACGGGCTCTCCGCAAAAAAATACCGTGCCCCTAAAACGGTGACGTCACTTCACACTAATGACCCTAAAAAGTCTAGTTACCGAAATGGCCGTAACAATCCAGCCCCCTAATTGTGGAACAAATGTGACACAATTACAAAAATAGATACATTATATCTATAAACCCAAAAATTGTTTTAAATACAATGCAAGTTAAACAGGTTACACTGTACTAAATTCTCATCAAAATAATAATGCACATGATAAACATGATACCTAGCAAATTCAATACATGATAAAGAAGATTATTATATGATTGTTTAATTTCCTTCTCTCTGATTGGCTGAGATCCAACTATGTAAGAAAAATACTACGTTGTATTGACCTGCACGTGACGTTCCAGGTCAATACAAGGAATTATTGCAGGTCAATATAAGGGATTATTGACCTGTTCCATTTTTTCTGTTACATTGTGTTCTTGTCGAAATTTCTTGTTAAAACTTTCAATTAAAGCAAAGAAACAGTCTTATAGGAGTTTGCTTTCATTTAATCATATAATAAAACAGTTATTGCTGAATTTTTAGGTCAATACTTTGATTTAGCCACCTTCGAAGCACAATAATTATTCACTTCGCCCTTCGGGCTCAGTGAATATTAATTGTACTCCTCAGGTGTCTAAATCATCGTATTGACCTAAAAAACAGCAATAATTGTATAATATTCATATATTCAAAGTCTCTAGTAAACACACCTCAAACAGTCTCTTAGTCCATTTCTAGGATAATGTACAGTTTGTCGACAGGTCGCGTAAGAACGTTTGTCGCGGTTTTTACTTTCACCTGACGCACACGAGTCCATTTCTGTCGGAAATCGTCTCATGCACTACTCCCATCGGCCAAGAGTTCCTTGGGGCGTTCGAATCTACAACTAACACAATTTCCCCGATTTGAAAGTTTCTCTTGATATCATGCCTTCTTTGTCGTTCCTGGAGAAGGGGTAGATACTCGCGTAACCAACGATGCCAGAACAGGTTGGCCATATATTGTATCTGTCTCCAACGGCGTCTGTGGTACAGATCTGTCTTATCGAAGACTCCTGGAGGAAGGTTAGGTTTCCTCTTCATCAAAAGCAAATGGTTTGGAGTAAGTGGCTCCAAGTCAAAGTGTTGATCAGTGTTCTTCGTTATTGGTCGATCATTGATTGTATATTCAATTTCACACATAAGAGTATGAAGTCCTTCATCATCAAGTGTCTGCTCCTTTAGTACACTATTCATGGCTTTCCGAATAGATCTAATTAACAGGCTCCCCCGTAGTGTGATCCAGCTGGTGGGTTAAACTGCCTGTCTTTGTTCTTTTGTAACATCGCAGTTGGATCTGTGCTTGGTTCCATTCTTGTATGGATTTTTTAAGTTCGCGTTCGGCACCAACAAAGTTAGTTCCGTTGTCAGAACGTATTTTCTTTACTTGTCCTCTTCTTGCTAAAACGACGTAATGCATTTATGTAATAATCTCTGTCCAACGAAGCTGCTATCTCTAGATGCACTGCACGACTAGCTAAGAAAGTGAATATAACACCGTAGCGTTTCACACAGCTCCGTTTCATTTTGACTTCAAATGGTCCGAAGTAATCGACACCAACTCTGCAAAATGGTGGTTCATCTGGGATAATGCGATCTTTGGGTAGACTTGCCATCTTCTCTCTCCGACCTTTGACCTTTGTTGTCTACAAGTAACACTATACAATTATTGACTTTTGATGAGGTCTACTCGTGACTATACAGACCTGGTCAGGTATTAGTTGACCGAGACCGAAGGCCAAGGTTAACCAATACCTGACCAGGTCTGTATAGTCACGAGTAGACTGAATTCAAAAGTCAATAACCGTTTTATTAAATGATGGGGAATTTTACAACACTGCTGACTCTTTCATTCTTGTCTCCATCAAATATAAACATCCATAATGTAAAGTGTAATTTCACTTTTTACATGTTGATATACTTCAACAGATAAACAAATATTAGTTAAAAAGTTAAAAACACTATTAATAAACAATAAATACTCAACCATTCACTTTCAAAAGTTCGTAATCTCCTTGGTAATGGCGTCTGACATGTTTACATTCACACCGACACATGCTTTGAAACACGCAATCTGATTGGTCGAAAAAGCTGTAAAGCAAATCTATGGTTGGTCGAGAGGGAAAACCCGAATAAACCTCCCAGAACGTCATTTGAGGTGAACTCACTCTGAGGTACACACCAGTAAATGGCGTCTAGACCAATCAGTGAGCACCAAAATTCCTTATCATTTAATAAACTTTGATATGGTCTTCCGAATTGCAGATTGAGCATGTATAAGCCAATAACGTTCTCTCACCTTTGCTAGCATGTGATTTCTGCCACTGTGTAGATCCTGATGAATTTGTTTAAGAATTAGAGTGGACACATGATGACCTTTGGGTAAAATCACTGGATCTTTCATCTTCTCTGGAAAACTCGAATTGTGTAAACGGCCACCGACTCACAAAAGTCCAGCATCCAAAAAAACGGATCCAGGCTCCGGATTCTGCTACCATGACTGACACTAGAGTTTCCTGACAAAAGGGTATTTATTTCCGTAGGAAATTCCTGTCGCTGAATGAAAGTAATTTTAACTATTTCTGCTTCTTTCAAGTCCTCATATGAAATGACAGCCTTGTCATAAGAATCATCCTGTACCAGTGAATGAGAATCGAGGTTTTTTTTTACACGAACACGTCTTAACAGTTCTTTTCGTACTTTCAAAATTCAGGCCACACTACGTTTCAATGAATACCATGACGAATAATGTTGAAACAGCTCGTTAATATCTGCGGTATTCTCTTGTAATTCCTGTGATTTTGTGACAACTGCCTTTACAGTAGCCTTTTTAATTCCTGTGATTTTGTGACAACTGCCTTTACAGTAGACTTTTTCACCTTTGGGTCGTTATCAAACAGTTCTCTGTAAGTGAGGTGTAAAGCTGGTGTTGGCAAATGATCCTCAGGTTCAAACAGGAAATTGGGGGGTTTGATCCAGTTCTCCTGTTTCAGTAAGCCATCTGCAGAGATACCTCTAGATGCATGTTCAGCTGGATTCAACCTTGTGTTAATGTATCTCCAGTCAGTTGGTTGTGACCCTTCGTGGATAACTGCTAATCTGTTTGCAACAAAAGTATGAAATCTCACCGTACTATTCTGAATATAACGTAGAACGGCCATGCTGTCAGTCAAGTATGTAATACGATGGATGGAATGTTCAATTCTCTAAGTAACATCCAATTGGTTCTGACGGCTACCATGGCTGCAGTCAACTCCAATTGTGGAAAAGATATTGCCTTAAGTGGAGCAACGCAAGATTTTCCCATAATAAAGGAACAGTGAGGTTAACGAGAAGCGTTCTCCATGCACAAGTATGACACTGTACCATATCCAGTTTCGCTTGCATCAGCAACATAATTTAACTGTACCATGAGTGGATGAAATCCATAAGGTTTCAGACATCTGTCCACTTTGAAGTCCCTTAATTTCTCGAGATCTTAATTGGTACCAATTATTCCAATGAATAGCAGTGTCATCTGGAATCTTATCATCAGGATCATCCCATCCAAGCTGAAGTTTGCACATTTCCTGCAGAATGATCTTGGCCTTGAGTAGTAGTGGAGCTTAGAAACCCATTGGATCAAACACACCGATCACTATTGACAGAATTCCCCGCCTCGTAAGTGGTTTCCTGTTAAGGTCCAGTTTAAACTGAAAGATGTCCGAATTCACACACCTGACCACTGGATGCCGAGGGCTCGCTCTACTGGTAGTGTTACTGTATCATAGTCAAGATCTAAGTCCTTGACCTCCTTAGCTCTATCGGATATTGGTATCGAATACATGGCCTCCCGACTGTTGCTGATCCACTTCGATATATGGAATCCCCCACTTTCTAAGAGTTCCTGTAACTCTTTCACCAATGTAACAGCATTTCTCACAGAATTCACCGACTTCAGACAATCATCAACATAGAAATTCTGAAGAACTGTCTTTATTGTCTCATCACTAAAATGTCCTGTCCAATCTTGAGCTGTTTTTCGTAAACAAAAGTTGGCGCAACTAGGCGAAAATGTGGCTCTAAATAAATGCACAATCATCTGGTACTCAAGTAAACTACTGGAATGATTTCCATCCATCCACCAGAGAAATTGTAGAAAAGTAGCATCTTGTGGCGGAACACGTACTTGGATGAACATACTGTCTATATCTCCCATCACAGCGATTTCCTCCTCTCTAAATCGCATCAAAGTCCCGATGAGTGTGTTTGTCAAGTTAGGGCCCTGAAATAATTGCTCATTCAGTGAAGTCCCTAGTAACCTCGCTGCACATTCAAACACAACTCTAAGTTTTTTCTTCTTGGGATGTAGTACACCATAATGCGACAAATACCAAACACGTCCATCATGTTGATTCAAGTATTCTATAGGTACCTTTCGTGCATAGCATTCGCTAATAATTTTTTCCACGAAGGCTTTATAATTGTCATGGAATTCACTGTCACTACAAAGTTTCTTAGACAACAAATTCAGTCTCTGTTCTGCTTGTTTTCTGTTGTTTGACATTATCACATTTTCTGATTTGAATGGTAAACCAATGACATAATGTCCATTTTCAAAGCGAACTGAATTTATCACAAATCCGAGAAATCTCCTGTCGTCCCTTGACGGCTCTGGAACATCATCGATAGCTCTCTCACTAAAGTCATGATTGAATTGATATCTCACTTGCTCCTCTAATCTTGCGTCGATGCGGTTGACTGTGACGTATATTTCTTCATCTACCGTCTGTTTGCTCGGAGAGATCCATGCTTTAACTTCTTCCTGGAACTCTAGAAAATCCTCGTACTTGTCCAACCATTTACTGTAAGCAGTCTTGATGGTATCCTTGTCATCTGACGATTCTAAAAGTCCTTTTAGATTATCACTAAGTGCTGACAGTACCTTGTAACATTTCTCTCTGTTTTTGAGTTTAGTCTCTAAAGTAAATTCAGCACCTTTTTCAGTCATCCTTTTCTCTCTTTCACTCCTTCTGGGCTGCATGACCCTCCTGTGACTCACCCTCCTCTCCTTCCTTCATCTTATCTTCTAATTGTAAATATTTTTTACTGACTCAGGACGGAAAATTAGTGAAACAACGTTGTAAATGCGTTCAATGATTTTATTAAATTTGAAACATGATGAATTGAACATTACTTGTATCACTGAGTGCACGATACAGCATCAAACAACAGCTAAGCATTTGATAAGGAAATTTTGGAGAACGCTAGAAATAGCAAATGCCATTTCAGTATTGTTCGCTGATGGAAATAAAGTTCAAGCAGAGAAAACTACCTCATATATGCTTACTCTGAAAGAATTTGCCTCCAAGGCGAACAAACGACAGAGCAGCATAAACACAAAAGTTATGCCAAAGGACTTATCAAATTGTGTTCACGCTTCTCTTTCCTATCCTCTTCTTTTGAGAAAATGGGCATCGAAATGTCCGCTGAAAACCGAAATTGACGGAATTCGGGCCATTGATTGGTTTTCGTTCCAGGAGTTCAATGAGAAACGTCAAAAACTGGAACTGAAATGTGTGGCTGAACATCACTTGCTTGTTTATTTGAGATCAAATGTGTGCAAGGACGGATTCAGAATATTAATTAGAACGCTTGGGTAGCTGTTGCAGAGTATGACAGAGATGTAATTAGCAAAAGTCTTGTAGTCGATCTAATAGACAAGCAAAACAATGCTTTTGCAAAGAGTACATTTTCAGTTGAGGTTGAGACTGTTATGAGAAACCTTGGGTACTCAAACGAAGCTGATTTTTGTAAACTAGTGAGAGACTGGTATGAAGCCGAATACTCCCCGGGAATCCCAGCAGAAGTGCGTGTTGAAAATGAAATTCGTTTGAAAGAGTACTTGTTAAAGGATGTTGATTTTGGAAAGTTTCCAGTGTATGGAATGTATATTAAAGGTTTCCCCAAAGGGATGTTTGAGAGCTTTATTCAAAGAATAGATACTACACTTCAGCTTTATGACATATTCTTACTGGAACTTTTAATCAAAGAGCTGTGTCAAGTCTTGTAAATGAGACATTTTTCGGCGAGCTGGCTGAAATGGAATCAACGCACTTAGGGTGTCCTAAGGCAGTTCAGATACCTACATTAATGTCTATAATTGCTGAACTACTACATTACAGATGTTGTCCTAATGAAAGGTTGTAGTTTCACAATTAACGTAAATTCATCAACACATCGTATAAAATTCCAACTTAATTACATAGTAACTTTTTATTTTCAAAGTGTATTTTAAATAACTCTCAAGTAAACAAAAAATATCTACTAGAATTTTCAGTACATCCGCAATCTAATGATTAATTATTTTTTCATTCATTCATCAATGCAAAGGTCATTGAAGATGTCTACAACTAGAAAATTCGTATATCCTGTGCAAAAATTTAATAATGCTCCAAGTACAAGCAACGTAAACGACGATCAGTCCTTAGAAGAAGCCATTGTTCTCAGGTAATGCATCAATATAAAGCAGACAACAGTATGTTTATTATACTTTGATAATTCAATAATACTTTAAGTATAAATATTATTAAAAATCCGACTTATGCTTCCAGAGACCACGAATTTGATATCCCAAATAGGGGGAGAAGAAAACAACGAATTAGCAAACACTCAGATGTTTCGAACCAGGGGAGGTTACTCGGGGCTGTTTACCAGTTATACAACATCAAAAAACTGATGAAAGCAAAATTTTGGCAACAAGAAGACTTGGGATTGAACATTTAAAAGAAAACTTATCTTGAAGAGAACAAAATAACACTCATTCATTTCAGAACTTATTTTATTAATTTCATAATTTTGAGTATCTTTGTACTGATAAAAAATATATATGTAAAAGAAAAATAATTATTAGAAAATAAATCTTTCTGAGGTTAACCGGTACATCATTATTTAACAAACATCTCACTGATGTCCAGTCTTTTTGGCGTGCTTGCAAAGAGAAGCCTTATATTTAAAATCAAAGTACTGAAAGCACTCATGGGAGTTGAACATGGTGTAAATAAAATCTTTGATCGGGAGGTTAAGTGAGTGAACAATATTACATGTATTAATTATTTTTATGTCTGTATTTTCAAATACAGACAACTGTTTCACTTTTTTTAGTTGGAACAATCTTGATCGAGAAGGACATTCAGAGACATTGCATAGCAAAAAAAAATGCATGGGCCATAATGCTTGCCTGCCTACATTAGTCCTTTTTATACCCCCTGCTTGAAAAGCGGGAGGGAATTTGTTAATCGTGATTTCTGTCCATCTGTTTGTTACAATTTAGGTATACCCATCTCTTATCTGCAACTCCTCTAACACCACTGAACAAAATTTTCATAGAATCTTCATTACATATTGCCGTTGAGCTTCTATTACTTTTTCATCCTACACATATTTTGGGTTTCCCATTGCAAAACATGCACACTGCCATTATATTCATATTAGAGGCGGTTGATCATTCATATCACTGCTCACAGTCTTCAAATTTGTAATATATTTTTCCTTTGCACCTTTACCCATGTGTTATGAAAATTTCAGTTTCGCAGGAATAATATAAATGTTGATAAAATGTGGATTTTAACACAGCATCCTTTTAAGAGCTAGCAGGTTTGTTGTATAAAACTTCTCTGTGAATAAAAATGTATTTCAGTTACACGAACATTATACATGGAGTACGTCAGAACTTAGTCTTTTTTAATATTGTGAAGAAAAGAGCAATACCAAGTTAAAAACAAATATTTATTGACAAAACATAAAAACAGTTGTATATGCGAGAGTTTGTGTGCGTACAAATTATCTGGTATGTAAATGAGGTTTTTCTTTTATTAAAAATATATACTTCATTTTGTTGTTTTTAATTGCGATTTTAAGAAAACGTCGGTGTCCGTTTTTGGTTTTAATATTTATAGCAGAATACTAGTTTTACCGCTTTTGGCAGGTGATACTGCTGATAAAGTAATCAATACGCATGTTTCCTAAACTTTTTATGCATTAAAGAATTCAATTTAACCAAGAAAATGGTCATGAAAAGTTTGAATATGACTAAATTTAACGTTTGCCGTCAGTATGTAGAGTTGTCGTTCGTATCTCTTTCAGTGTATTACGCTACACTAAAAATGAGTTCCATTACGAAAAACTTTCATGGTTCTTTATAATTTAGTTTTACATTTGTACTTTGAACAAATTCTAATATTCAAAATAAGATTACTTTATCATTACATTTACTTACATTATGGAAATTAGATTAATTCAGGAGAAAATGACATGAACTATTTGTCGCGGATGTTTATGCATGTTTTCTGTTGAATATCATCGGAGTAAATCAGCCGACACAGTAGCCTCACTTTCGTCTCTATGTAATCAACACAAATTACTGCGCATGTTAAATACGTGATGACCATGGGGGATTGAACATAGTTCAACTCCCAAAAAATCACCACATGCAAATCACTGAAATCTTTCAGGGTTCTTGTGGCCGAGTAAATGTTCTTGAAGGTATCTTACTTTTGAATTTTTTGCTACATAAATCACAAGTGCACTTATTCTCATCTATTTTGCAAGTCTCTAAATGTCTCTTTACATTTCTTTTACTTGAAAAAAGTTTGTTACATTTATTGCAATCGTCAAGTTTTTTGCACTATGTTTTGCTTTATGCTGATCAACATCGTTTTTATGATTAAAGCTTTTTCCACAGACATGACACAAATATTTGAATCGATTTTGATGGCTCCTGACATGATTGCTAAACCCTAACTTTGATTTAAATGTTTTGATACAAATGTCACAGACATGGACAATGTCGAATGCTTCATTTTCCTATGTATTTTTAAATCATATTCCGTGAAAAAAAATGCTTGGAAGGACAGAAGTCTTATCTCCACATTTTTCCTTCATGAAGTCTAGAATGTCTCTTTAGGGATGATTTTGTTTTGAATGTTTTATCACAAACATTACATATTGTATTTGGAACATTCTCCCCATGATCTTCAAAAACTGTCTAAAAAAAAAATACATAATAAAATCATTCATGATATACAGTGTATAATTATTTCATTAAATAGTTTCTACAGGATTGCATTATTTTTTCCCATTTTCACTTGAATTTCAATTGACACTTACTTTCAAGGGACTGATCTCTGGTTCTCCTAAAGCAGAATGTATAGGGATGTATCCCAGTTCCAAGGAATCTTGAAGCTAAAAAAATGTAACAAGTTTCCTATTAGTTTTAATCACATACTAATGTAACATGTATAATAATGTTAGACTTTTTTGCAAATACTTTCTTTTAAAAAATGAATGAGGAGAAACATGTTAAAAGTGGTGTGTAAGATTTGATATAAAAAATGTGTGTCTTTAAAAAGGTTTGAATTCAAACATTTACATTAATGGTAAGTATTTTAAGAAATTTTAAGGCTCTTAATCTTTAATCTTAAGTTTCATAGTAGATCAAAGTATTTTCTATAATTAACTATAGTAAACTATAAGTACCTATAACACATTTACGTTGGGGGTAATGGTTACCTGTTTGAAGTTTGGGGTGAGTGCAAATCTTCTGTAGTTTTTTCACTTACATTAATTCACATAACATAAAAACTTGGGTCTAAATCAAATCATCTGTCAATAAGTAACAGAATGAGAATTAAAATGTGCTTTTAAAAAGGACTACATTACAAATAAAAATTACCACTTTTTTTCACTTTTAAATTGTCCTAGAGCAGGTATTGCCCCCTTTTACAAATATCATTAATTAAATTGCTTGATCATTACATTTTTATTTAATATAATGGAACATTAGTGTTATATAATAGTGCCTGAAACCTAACCCATTTGAGACTTGATCTGAAAACAAGAGGCCCATGGGCCACATCGCTCAACTGAGCACTGTGGCTAGGAAAAAGTAGAAATTGGTTTATAACATTCAAAATTTTGGTCGGCCATTTTGCCCCGCCCTACCCCCCGGATCATGATTTGAACAAACTTGAATCTACACTACCTGAAGATGCTTCCATATAAATATGATCAATTATGGCTTTGTTATTCTTGAGAAGAAGATTTGTAAAGAATTTTACTATATATTTCTATGTAAAATTTTGGTCGACCATTGTGGCCCCGCCCTACCCCCGGGGGTCATGATTTGAACAAACTTGAATCTACACTACCTGAAGATGCTTCCATATAAATATGATCAATTATGGCTTTGTTATTCTTGAGAAGAAGATTTTTAAAGAATTTTCCTATATATTTCTATGTAAAACTTTGGTGGGCCATTGTTGCCCCGCCCTACACCCGGGGGTCATGATTCGAACAAACTTGAATCTACACTACCTGAGGATGTTTCCCCATAAGTTTCATTTTTTTCTGGCACAGTGGTTCTAGAGAAGAAGATTTTTAAAACATACCACCAAATTTTCATTAATTCCCAATAATCTCCACTTTAATGAGGGCGTGGCCCTTCATTTGCATAAACTTGAATCCTCTTTACTCAAGGATGCTTTATGGAAAGTTTGGTTGAAATTGGCCCAGCGGTTATTGAGAAGAAGTCACAAATGTGAAAAGTTTACAGACAGACAGCTAGACAGACGGACGCCGGACAAAATGTGATCAGAATAGCTCACTAAGGCTCAGGTGAACTAAAAAGTCTCTGTCACAGAATAGTGTAAATAGGAACTTATTTAAAGGGTCGAGGTTTTCAACCGTACGGTTTTCCTCAGGGTAGTTTGGTGTGGGGTGGAGCTTTATGGAAGTGGCTGAGAAGCCCCGAGGGAACGACGCTGGCTTGTGTATACTATCTATATACACAGGATGTTACCTGAGTGTATTACCTGTATGCGTTTTCCTACGACATTGTAAAATGAAGCCGTTTTTCCCATGTGTAGCTCAAATTGAAATACATGAAATAAAGCATGTTTTTGTTGCGGACAAGGTATTTCTCAAATTCTTTAATATTTTTGATAAATTGACAATTTCAATATACTGTGTGTTTGTTAATCAAATGTTATAACAAAAATACATGTAGCACCAAAATCTGTCGTTGTAATCTGGCGACAAAAAGTGAAGTAATTCAAATTACACGACGTGTACGCAAAACGAAAGAAGAAAGTGGGACATAAATAAGTTTCTCAGTATATAACAATTAAACGTAGAAACGATGTTTTGAGAATAAATTGTTCAGAAATATAATTATAGTCTACAGAAATATAATTATAATCTAAAAATATATATTTTTAAGATAAACCCTACGTGATTTTTCCCATAACGCATGGTCTGTAAAAATGACCAGGAGTTCGGACCGGGAATAATTCCCCGACAGCTAGGCCTATGAGTGAAACGGGAATGGAATCATCAGCATCATACTTTTTTCTTTCGGGGTTCATAATTTCAAATATTAATTAAATGCAAAGCAAGATGTTATAATAATAATCCGACTAATTTCACTTCTAAAACTGGTTAAAAATAGGGTAACTTCGTCACAATGGCTCGAAGAGTTATAGCGACTTCACTTGACTCCTGAACAATGTAAATAGTTATAATGTTGATGTTGCCAGCCTTGTTTTAAAAAATATTTTTATTTAATTCCATGATACTAGCTTCAAACGCGGGTCGGTTTATTTTGTTTATTGTGGAGGAATAAATGTGCATTAACTCATGTTTTGACAAATTAAAATGATCGATCGTAATTCTGAAATGAAATTCCCCTTATCAAAATTGGAATTATAATATATAAGAATTATTTCTCTTATCTTTTATTTAATTAGTTGATGGATTGGTTATTCTTATGGCATATTCTTATGAATAAAACAAGAACGCTTTGTCTGCTTCTTTATCACGTTGGCATATGCGGTAGGCATCAAAAGCCTGAATGTTAATTTGATGGTCGGTCCAATCTCCAGACAAGGTACAACGACAGAAAACTAAATGTCAATCAAATCAAAGTATCCAATCCCTGGTTTAATTTCAGATGATTGACAGGGGTTCTAAGACCAGGTAAATTTGAGGGAGGTGCTTATTTCCTCCCCTTTTAAGTTTCCCTTATTTTGAAGACACACAGAATGAGTTACCTTTGGAGTGGATCTTTTCTGGCGAGAACCTGACTGTTGGACTGAGTTTCTGTGAATTTGGAGGCTTTTGGTACAGGTTTAAGTGAACTTGTAGTTATAGGAGTCTTAACAACATCTTTTAGTTTTCTTCCTTCCGTTTTAACTTTCGTCGTGGTTGGGGTCTGAAAGTTAACAAATTAAGCATTTATTGTGACAGCTGCAGATCTGTAGCGTTATGGTTTTATATATTAATTTTGTCTTTGACCATAACGCTACAGATCCTGTAATGCAAAAAAGGTGCAATTTATAATTACGGCGCAATATTTTTTGCGCAATTTTGGAGAGAATTTCTCCATTTTCCAGCATTGGTCAATTAACTATTTTTCATTCTCTAATTTAAGGCACATTATTTAACTAATCTGTATATTTTATCTATCTCCAAAACCCTTTATAGTCGTCGTTACAAGCGATAAACTCGCTTGATTAGAATTATATGTTAGATTGCTGAAAATCCACTTCAAGCGAGTGTATTGCCTGTAGAGACAACTATAAATGATTAGAAGAAGGATAAAATATACATTTTGGCTACAGAATGTGTCTAAAATTAGGGAGTGAAAGATAGTTGATTGACCAATGCTAGAAAGTGGAGAAATTCTCCACAAAAGTGCGCAAAGAATATTGCGCCGTAAATTGCACCTTTTTTTCATTACGGGATCTGTAGCGTTATGGTTGAGGACAAATATGTAAAATCATCTCGCTACAGATATGCAGCTAATATTTTTCTTCTGACATTAAAATACATACTACTGTTTATTGATTTGCTATGGAATGAAATCTCGTGCCGTGCATCTCGAATAGACTTCAGTATTTTTGTGTTTTTCCCAATGATTGACTGAAGATGCATTTTCTGGTTTCATAATGAACAGGTCCAGTACAATCTCTTGATTTAGCTTTGAATAGCTATATAGCTTTATTAAGCTATTCAGTATAACTTAATTTAGCTATTTTACTTCACTTTTTTCTTAAAGGTGTAATTTTCTCAGTAAGTACAAAAAAGGGCACCCTGGTGCAGTGATGATATACAACTCCGAACTCTTCTTAAAATAATGCATGTAAAAATCTCTCATCAACTTACGTCGCCTTGAGAGACTTTGAACTCAAAGTTCTACAAGTTTTAAGGATAACTAAAGCAATTGATACTGTTACTTCTGCAATGATATTATAATGGAGACCAGTTAATTGATTGGTAACAGTTCAGCACAATGAGAAGAAATATCTTTGATTTTGGTTGTTGTTTTGATAGCTCATCCCCATCTTCGCTAGCCAAGTGTCCGATTCGTTTCCCTCATTTCCCCCTTGGCAGATTTAGTAAGTACATTACTGCCATCTAGCGATTTAATAGAGTTATCGTTCTTGGCGAAAAAACTGTCTTGATGTTTACAAGAATGGAGTTCAATGGGGAAAAGAAAAAAAGATTATAGAAGAAAAATTCAACATGCCGTTTCTCACGGAAAATCAATTAAACGGAATAAAAGCAATTTGTGTTGGTAAAGATGTTTTTGTAGGGCTAAAAACAGGCAGCGGAAAGTCCATGATATACGAGAGTTTACCTCTCGTTTGCCTGGATGCCACTTAGTTGTAACAGCACTTGTTTCTATTACGAAAGAACAGACTAAAAGACTGTCCAAATTAAGTTTCACCCCAACCTATATAGGGCGAGATCCCAGCGAAGAAGACGCCATATCTTTGACAGCCCAGAGGCATTTGTTGGCGACAGAAAATGGAGAGATGCAGTGACCAATTTAAGAGATGAAATTAAAGTTATCGCTGTAGATGAGGCCCACACCGTTGTTCAGTGGTAATAAGTTACACTGTTGAATATGCCTGCCTCTTTCAAAATTGTGAATTTCATGGCTCCAGGGTCAGGGGTTCAGGTGCTAGGTCGGGGCTTTATTAATTATATAGTGAAAATGCATAAATTCTTTGAAATTTTTTTCTTCTATGCTTCTGGACATTAAATAATCTAACCAATTGCATAGTAATGTTGAATAATGCTGCCCGTATTAAATATAGTTTATATAAATTAGATATCAAATTTCCTAGCACTGAGTGTACCACGGTCACGTGATTGTAACAGCCAATCAAATCACTCCTCAAGTTTGGCTTTGTCTTTCTTGCACGGTTCCTGCAAATTCTCAAGTAAATCCTACGGATTTTATTCATTATAATCTTATTTTAAACGCTCACTGTGATAATAATTCCCTGTTGTGGATTGGTATTTCATTCTTACCACGTGCAATTCCACGTGTGTCTGTTTATATGGACACGGACTATTAATTTCCTATATCGGATATTGTGACCTAAATGCGTGAACTCTGAGAAGTGATATATATACTGATTATTAAGATTTCTTACTGAAAGATGTCTGGAAGGAAAAGAAAACGATCCGAAACATTGACGGGACCCATAGAGACGGAAGTCACGCGATGGGACACCAGTGAACCCGAAAATTGGACGTCCACTGAAATTCTACAAAAGTTGAAATCTAAAGGAATCGTGGTGCCAGTGTCCTTGAAAAAGTCCCAATTAGTACAAATCTACCGGAACAACGTGTTATGTAAAGAAAAATCGGCTACAAATAGCGAAACAGACAATGTCGAAGTTGTACCTATTCAAAATGGCGCAGGTGAAGTGGTAAGAAAAGACACTTCCGGCATCTTCATCAGCAGCAAACGGAAACGAGTCTGGGCGGATGTAGTATTCCAACGAGTTGATTGACGCAATCCGTGGAATAAAAGATTCCGTTACGAAGTTGTCAAACGAAGTGGACGAACTGAAGAAGAATCAAAACAAATCCAATCAGCCCGGGACCTCTACAGACAACATCGGAAGAAACTTTGATAACTCTCCGTGGAACACGCCCCTGCCAGCCCTGGACGTCCCGACCAGAGTTTCCTCTGACTCAGTCCCCTGCGTGGAAACGATTTCCTCGACAATTAGAAGCAATATTTTGCAAGGTAAAGATGTTAATTTAGCACTACTTATTATGCCACGAGAGACAGAAGAAAATCATGTAACTGACAGCGATGGTCGTTACATATTATTTAAACAAACTCACGACACAAGACTACTGAGAAACCTAACTCTTAACGAGTTCATAATAGCCTTTACAAAATACAAGAACATAATATGTTAGGTGTATCCCGCAAGGCGTCAAGAATTAGATGCTTACGAAAGGGACATCGTGGAAATGGCATCTACCACAAGAGGAGCAGCCTTTTATGAGTATCATAAGGCTTTCTCAGCACGTGCAAGCGCACTATTACTACAGAGAAACATACACATTGACTGGTCCATAAGAGACACTAAATTATTCACCACAATATTTTCTGGTCAAACCGTAATCAGATGTGAATTCTGTAGTAGCGTGACCCATGCCTCACACTTCTGTCCTAAGTCAAAGAGCGGACCTACACCTTACGCTGGAAATCAAAACAGCAAGATAAAACCAACATCTAGTAACGTAGATGTTCAGGGAAGACCAAGTAAAAAGTCTCAATTAGTACAAATCTACCGGGACAATGTTTTATGTAAGGAAAAGTCGGCTACAAATAGTGAAACAGACAATGTCGAAGTCGTACAGATTCAAGATGGCGCAGGAGAAGTGGTAGATAAGACACTTCCGGCATCTTCATCACCAGCAAACGAAAACGAGGCTGGGCGGATGTTGTATTCTAACGAATTGAGTGATGCAATTCGTGGCATAAAGGATTCAGTCACGAAGTTGTCAAACGAATTGGATGAACTTAAGAAGAATCAAAACAAATCCAATCAGCCTGGGACCTCTACCGACAACACCGGGAGAAACTTTGAGAACTCTCTGTGGAACACACCCCCGGATGTCCCGACCCGAGTTTCCTCAGACTCAGTCCCCTGCGTGGAAACGATTTCTTCGACAATTCGAAGCAATATTTTGCAAGGTAAAGATGTTAATTTAGCATTACTTATTATGCCACGAGAAACAGAGGAAAATCATGTAACCGATAGCCTTTACAAAATACAAGAACATAATTTGTGAGGTGTATCCTGCACGACGTCAAGAATTAGATGCTTATGAACGGGACATTGTGGAAATGGCATCTACAACAAGAGGAGCAGCCTTTTATGAGTATCATAAAGCTTTCTCAGCACGTGCAAGCGCACTATTGCTACAGAGAAACATCCACATTGACTGGTCCATAAGAGACACTAAATTATTCACCACAATATTTTCTGGTCAATCCGTAATCAGATGCGAGTTCTGTAGTAGCATGACCCATGCCTCTCACTTCTGCCCAAAGTCAAAGAGCGGACCTACACCTTACGCTGGAAATACAAACAGCAAGATAAAACCAACACCAAGTAACGTAGATGTTCAGGGAAGACCAAGAATCTCATATAAGGGGAAAGAAATATGTAATAACTACAACGGTTCAAACAGGTGCCAAAGGAATTCTTGCAATCTTCTTCACATATGTTCAGAATGCAAGTTAAACAACCACTCTGCTTCCAATTGCACAAAAGCCAAAAATAAATCAAAAGACCACAATCAAACTGATAAACAATGACTACCTTCTAAAGCGACAGAAGATAGACAATGTGGAACAGCATCAATTACTCCAATAAATACTCATATACTTAAAACAGAACTAGATAGGCATCCCGACAGGACCTTTGTTGACGCATTAATAAATGGACTTGAGAGAGGTTTTACCACTGGAATATCATCATTACCTAAATCAACATTAGAGTGCAAAAATTTGCTGTCAGCTAGAAAACAATTAACCTGAAATTGTTGACAAGCTGATAAAATATGAAATGGAGAAAGGATACTTGGATGGTCCATACGATATACCACCTTATTTCGTCTACAGAATTAGCCCCATTGGAATCTCTCAAGGAAAATACTCCAAGAAATATAGACTAATCGTTGATTTATCCTCCCCTCACAACCAATCATCTGAAAAAAGCATTAACGATCTTATGATAAAGATGAATATTCTTTGCAGTATGTGCGTATCGATGACGCAATTAGCATTTTAAAGACACTCGGTAGTGAGTCCCTCATGTGCAAAACGGATATAGTGGACGCATTTAAACTAATCCCTATAGCACTAGATGTACAACCCTACTACAGAATTAAATGGAGGGGGAAATACTTCTTCTACAAGAGACTAGTTTTTGGTTGTAGGAGTAGTCCCAAAATTTTTGACATGCTTTCCCAAGCCATCTGTTGGATAATCCAAAATAACTACAATGTAAAAAATATCCTTCATTTACTGGACGATTTCATTACATTTGACCCCCCGGGCGAAGGCGGACTGAGGAGTATGGCAGTTTTGACTATGGTGTTCAAAAAGCTCGGAATCCCAATTTCGGAAAAGAAAACAGTGGGTCCGGACACAGTGATTGAATACCTGGGAATTATACTCGATTCTAAAATTATGGAGAGCCGTATCCCCCTAGAGAAAGTCGACAGAATTTTGACTCTTATTAATAACCTTAGATTAAAGAAATCATGTACAAAACGCGAGCTGTTAATTAAGTGTCTTGGGTCATTTTAACTTTGCAGCACGTGTAATCCCAGCTGGCAGATCTTTCACATCTTACCTACTTACATTAGCTCACTCTGTGTTGGAACTCCATTATCATGTGTATTTGACAATCGAATGCAGAAAAGACTTGGCAATGTGGGAGAAATTTTTACAAGGATGGAACGGAAAGTCATTTTTCCTGGAGGAACATGTGACAGACACAACCGACATTTCACTATATACTGATGCTTCATCAAACCACATTGGCTTTGGAGGGTACTATGCCGGGCGGTGGTTTCAAGGAAAATGGCCAGAAGAAATCCACAACCTGGGAAATGATCCTATTTCTATGGCACTTTTAGAGTTGTACCCCATAGTAGTAGCAGTGGTTCTATAGGGACACGAATGGTCAGGAAAACGGATAAAATTTTTGTGTGACAATTTAGCTACTGTTCAGATAATTAGAAAACGTCGTTCTAAATCTGCTATTATAATGGAGCTTATGAGAAAATTAACTTGGAAGTCAGCATGCGAAAACTTTCTTATTCTATGTGATCATGTTCCTGGTAAAGAAAATGTGATAGCTGACTCTCTTTCTCGTTTCCAGATGGCCCGATTCAGAGAAGCAGCACCAACAGCATCAAAAGACCCGGTGAACATTCCATCACTACAAGAACTTGTTCTGTACTAGCGGATCAAGCAAATAGATTGTGTGATTCTTCCATCAATGAAAACACAAGAAATGCCTACGTAACAGGTTTTAGGACTTTCTGTAATTTTCTACCTTCCATTGGGATTAGAGCAGATGACTTAAGACCAACACCAATTACAGAACAAACTCTCATCTATTTTGTGACACATTGCTTTAAAGCTTTAAGACTCTCAATTAATACCATCAAGTTATACCTAGCAGCTGTGAGATTCTTCTATGTGAAAGCTGGCGTCCATTGCCCATGGTCCACTATGAACGAAACATGCCCCAGACTACATACCGTTTTAAGAGGAATAAAGAAGGAGAGGTCACGTGATCGCAACAGCCAATCAAATTACTCCTCAAGTTTGGCTTTGTCTCTCTTGCACGGTTCCTGCAAACCACCTCCTCCCCACCACCACCTTAATTTGATCGTAGAGAACTACTTTTCTTAATATTGTGTGTTTATGTAAATGTTGGCATTTCACACCTGAATATTTTATATATCATGTGTTATTCGACCCCAAAGAAATTGCATTTTTCAGCATACCTAGTACATGTTTACTTCTACAAGGCCATCGGCCATGCAGACACACAAGGCCATTGGCCGCCCATACAAGGCCATCGGCCAACCACATACGGCCATCGGCCAACCACATGAGGCCATCGGCCACTCATAGATTTAACATGTTATCTTTTGCCAATTTTCACTATGTATGCATTATTTGTACATATATGTTTGACATTGATGATGTGTGTAGCTGAGTAGTTCTCATTTCACACCTGAATATTTTATATATCATGTGTTATTCGACCCCAAAGAAATTGCATTTTTCAGCATACATAGTACATTTTTATGGCGTCGAGCTTGCTCGATCGTCATCTAGCGATCAGTCAGGTTTACGCGACCGTATGTGTCAGTGGATGCATCCGCAATAGAAAATAGCAACAGCTGTAAACCAATGTCTTTTAAAACGTTCACAATGAATAATAGCTTGAATATAAAATTAAATCAATTGTAACTTCAATTAATACTACTAAAAAACAACGATATTATGTTTCATTTTTACGCAAGAAAAACGTTATGGTTGTTGCGAATGAATTTCTACAGAGAGGGTGCGTCGAATGACATGAATCACATTTTGGGACCGTTGCATTTGAAACGAGTATATTTAAAAATACTCTTGAATGAGTGATTTTTATTACTTTTGGACTGAATGCTCTAATATATAGTATATTGAAATATATAAATAGTGTAGACAAGATAATATGGTCATAACGCACATGCATTCACATGCGCTTGGGTGATATGCTAAAAATTGAATATAATTGATATCCTTCTGGGAAAACATTGTTAAAGTCAAAAATGCACAGAGTTTGTCTTATTTAATGAAGCTTACAGGGGATATGGCACCGAAAGGGAGTTGGGGAGCGTTTGGGGAACATCTGTAACGGTTCCCGTTACAATTAGCACTAGTTCTTATTATAATTAATTTTTTTGACATTTTGTGCAGGCGATTTCTCAAAATCTTTACAGCGGTTTCTCATGAAACTTACAAAAATATGTGTTGTTATATGAAGTTGTTACATCCGAAGAGAAATTTGGAAGATTTGCTTCTGCTGCCAAGTTATGGACAATGTCTTGATTTTAAAATGCGATTTTGTCGCCCCTTTTCGACAAAAATGGCTATGTATGTGTTATGGAGACTTATTGGAGGTGATAGATTATGACTTTGTGGTAGAATCACCTTTCTGTGCGTCGTCAGTACATCCGGTCTTTATGCGATGCAAATTTAAAAAATCGTATTTTCTAACTTTTTGTTTTTCAGTATTTTTCATTTATTTTTGGTATGTTAATAGAAACTGTCCTTATAATGCTTTATACTATATAATTGTTTGAATGTTGATTAATCTAAACTCTAGATATTGGCATTCAAAATTCTGAAGCGGGTCCAAAATGGCGGCTGTCTCTGTCAACGCCAACATTTTGCAATAGTGGTTTATGGAGGCAGCCGAGCGTTTGCTTGAACGAAAGTAACATAAGAATAAATGAAATATAGAGAAATACTTTGATTGTCACGTTGTAGTTACATTGCAGTTCTGTGTCAAACTTACGTCTTCTATAATTGGTTTTGGCTGGTTAACAAAGTAGAAAAAAGAAAAGACTAAATGTGCAAATGAAATTCGATACCTAATATTTTTTTGTGCTTCATGGAAAAACAGATCTTAAATCATACTTATAAGTAATACTTTCTCAAAAAAGAATATTATCAGTATAAATCTTAACCACTTTTTTTCCTATGCACACTTGTGTCACATTAAACTAATAAATAAGACAAAAATAAGAAAACAATGCTTTTAAAGATCGCTTCATGGAGTTTATCTTAGCATTCTCAAAGACCGGATTCAAGTTATTGAGCATAAATGATATCTGATTCCTTGACCGTCGTAGGGCGAGCCATGTTTTTCAGCTATACGTTTCAACCTTTTTCGATTAATTAATCAGGATCATTCATTTTGGGGATAAACAGGAAATTGAAAAAAATTCATAACCGTTTCACCCCTTAAGTGTTACATGCATATACAATATGGAATTAGTAAAATGTGTTAAATATACTTTCTAAACCTTGAATCTTAGGCTATAAGAACATTCTTTCTATAATTTCATTGAAGCTATCACACTTATTAATTAGAATATACCAAAGAAAAGGCGCGATGATTAACTCGTGGCATATGCGCTAAATTTTGAATAGTGACCCGCTTTTCAAAATTTTAAGAGAGAAGCACTGTTTCGTTAATACATTTGACTGCGACTGGGAAAAAGGGTCCAGATGAGTAAAAAATCGAAATTAATTTTATTGTCTTTTTTAAATCAGGACACTTTGAAGAACACAAATTCAAAATTTCATGCAAATATCATTGAAAATAAAGAAGATACAGGCCCAGGTATGCAGTCATCTTCCAGTCATATCCTAATGTCAGTGACGTTACCATAACATCGTAATTAGAAAACATATCTCAACACTTTCAGTGGCATATTAAGAACAATCTCTTCTTTTTCTTTAAACTCTTCTTAAAATTTTGCTTAGATATGATGAAAATAAACTGAATCATTAAATATACTGTTATTCTTACTTATTACATATGACTATTACTTATTACATATGGCTGTTGAAACAATTGAATTTGATTCAGAAGACTGACTTATTATCCTACCAGCATCGGTGACCAAAAAGAGAAAGGGAAAAAAAGATGCATAATGAACAAAATAATCCAAACATTTATTTTCAATAAAAGAAACTCTAGAAACATGAGAAATGCACAATGATTATTATCAAGATAAATATGCAAATTCAAATTACATTCCAAAATAACAAAAAAGTTATTTTTCATAGTTATGACAAAATACACCAGGAATCACATAAATTACAGAATGACAGAGGTTCTTTGACAGCTGTAAGCAAAATCACAAAAATATGAATAGCAGGTAACTATTTTTAAAACAGACACTCTGAATAATGCAATCATGCATATTATGAATAAAATGTACTGTTATGATATTACAGATGTATGCATCTGTTCTTTCTTAACATTATCAGCAGTATTAAGTATAAAGATTATAACAATTAAATTTTTGGGGGCAGTGTGAAAATGGTATCTTTTGAAAATTAAAAATCTGTCGTTAATCATTTTTGACAAAGATTTGTAATATTTTTGGTTATACTAAATATATCCAAAGTGTATTTAAAGGAAAATGTCACAGAGAAGGTGCAAACATCGATATCAGTTAACAATTTTCATACTGTTACACATTTTTTTAACTGTTGAGATGTAACACTACTCATAGTACACAGCTTATGTAAACAGTTGGGTAAAAGTACTAATTCCGACAAATGTTTTAAAGCAATGAAATTCGATGGACAGAAAAGTATATCAATGTAACACATTATGGGAAATAATACAATAGGAACTACATGTATACATATTACTTCTAATCTTTCTTGCACACAATAATCCTCCCATTCATCTCAGGAGAAGACTTTTCCTTTTCCCAAAGTGTGACGTAGAATGATCAGGTGAATAAACTTTCACCTCTTTCTTTGGAACAACTGGTTTCGGACATGATGTGTCTTTAGCAGAGAGTGATAGATTATGTTGACGGATTTCCTCATATAAGAACCATTGCCTTTTGGGCTCAAGACCAGGTGCTGGGATTTCTTGAGGCAGAGGATCATTTACGGAGGGAAGGATATTCTGATCTTTCAGGAGATTAACACACAAAGGAACAGAATCACAGAGCTCCTTACATTCAACAACACCAGGATTCTCAGCGCTTACTAGGAAATGATGATAGCCTCCAATGTTTTTCAAGGGTTTGAAGAATTGTTCAAGGTACGACTTCCAGTCCCTAAACTGCACAGGTGTTTGTGGATCTGACACTAGCTGCGGAATGTTATGGCCTCTGCGGGATGAATGACGGACTGTGTCTGCTATATCATTCATGTTTCTGCTGTAGATGAACGCCATTTTACTTTCCAGACTCAAAAATGCCAGTCAGGATCAATTTTAGTGTGTCCTGCCACCATCATAGAATATTCCACAATAACATGGAGTCCTAATTGAAAGGAAATACACTCCTTAATTTGAATACAAATGCTACATTTAGGAAGAGTTTGCATTTTTTGACTATCAAAGCTGACATCATACATGTATGTAACACTTTGGGCACTGAACATCATGAACATACTGAATATCAAACAATGCTTTTACAAATTTTAATAATTAAAATCAAATATTTTTCATTTCATGTACACTTACCTACAAGAACTCTCCATAGAGCATACCATAAGACAAAGTTGTTTTTGTTTTGCCCACTGCAGTTTTCGAAATGAATGGATGCTGTTTTTTCTCCATATCCATGGTATATAAAAAAGTTGTGAACCAATGACAGAATTAGCACCCTTTCCTGTGTTCTCAGCCTCATCAATCAAGTAGATCACTTGTTTTCCTGCCATATAAGTAAAAACAAAAATTTTGATCAGAACTAAATAACTCAACCATTGACTTGTTTATTTACCTAATATGTATGCATTATGACAAAAATAGAATGTGTTAATATTTTGCTGCATCTATATTCAATAGAATTCATAATAACTAAAATTGTTTTATTCAGACTCAGTCCCATACATGTATTATTCTATATTTGAAAGAGTATCCTACATACTTCACATATATTTTAGACTGTACTATTTCATCAAATATTAGATTTCCACATAAAAGGTAATTAATAAAATTCTTATAAGAATAACAGGTACAGTTATATCTGAATGAATTGAAGAACTAAGCAATATATCATGACTTATGAATTAACATACCTGAACCCTCGCAACATACACCAAACACAATGCATTTCCGGGGCGTCTTAACAAATATTGGTCCCACTTGTTGGGCATGATGAGGAAAATGCACTTGTGCATAGTCCCAGGAATAGTGCATTTCCACATCAACTGAGCATGGTGCATTTCCTTGAATAAAATTACCCATATCATTCATGATCATTTGTATGCATTGAAAGTTTATTCATAGTTTTTACTATTTCATGAACAAAGAAATTCAATTTCACCATGTTCACAGAAGAATTTTTTGCAAACACTTTGGTATGTCTGTTTTCCTATTAATACTAAGGAAATGAGGAGAAAATGCATGGCTGGAATTGAACCCTTGACCCCTAGTCAGGTGTTCTACCAATTGAGCTACCCAGGCTGATAATAGTCCAAATCCAATCACATAATCATGATAATTATAATAGTACATGAATGTTCATTTAATACTAATGAAGAAAAGTATACCCTACTTTTAACTATACACTAAAGGAAAAAATTTAATTTTGCAATTAAATTTTAACTTACCAGTTTGTTTACATTCCTCTGGTAAGGAAATGAACACTTCCTTGCTGGTGGTACACTGGTGTCTGTAATAGTCCCTTTGCTGTTTAGCTTGGGAAACATGCTGCGTGTAAGTAGAAAGGATTTCTTCCTTTTCCTCATCATTCATTTTAGAAACTGTCGACAGTTGATGAGACAAATGCTGACAAAGCTGACACAGGTCAGTGCATGGCTTCATGATTGTAATGAAGGGATACAAATCATGCCAAATTCTTTGAAATGTCCTTAAGTGTATTCTTCTGAAGTTCATTTCTTCAGCTAGAATCTCATACTTAGCATGAATGTCAGCAGTTGTCGTATCCGACGGAAGAAGAAGCACTTTTTCAGATTTGTAATTTGGCAGTCAGCCTGGTAGAGGCAGGGCATGGTCACTAGCATACTTGGTAATAAATGTTTTGATTCGGTCCCTGTCTGTCACTGATAAGCTATTATGCGGAGCCTACCACTGTTTCCATGTGTTCTGGGTAAAAACCCTTCTGTATCAAGAGATCTGGCAACTTTATGGAGTTTTTTTTCTTTCAACCACATGTACAAAACAAAATGTGGTACGACACACTCTGCATCCATTGAAGTAGTACTCCTGAAATGGTTTTTCTCGTTCTTTTTCTCTGTGTTTCTTGGACTGTGTGACAGAACCAGATCGCCTTTGTGCAAAAATTTCAACTTTAATTATAGTGTCAAGTTCCTCCCGAGTACACTGTAGACAATGATCACAAAACTCACATGCTGCATCAAAGTCAATTTTCGTGCTACATGGCATTCCATAAAACTCCTTACACCCGCAAGTGTCATTCTGAAATTTGGAACAGATTATGTATTCCTTCGTGTCAGTGTCATTAACTTCATTCGGTATATATACATCCCTATCATTGTTATCATTGTCGCTTTCAGAGTCAGAATCATAGTTTAAATCACCAAAATCACTCGTATCTGTCTCACTGTCACTTGACAGATCACAAAACTGTCTGTCGCGCACGTTAGATTTTGGAGCAACAAGTTTAGAGAAATGTAATTCATCCACACGCTCTATATCTTCTAAAAATTCATCATCTTGATAAAGAACAATTTCTGATGGTATACTTTCGATGTTGCTGTGGAAGTTTGGCTCATGTTTAGTGCTTGAACTCCAAACATTTCCAGTTAACAACTTCACTGTGACTATCACTTTCAATCTATTTTCAACCGGAAATGTAAACATGTCTGCTGTTATGGACAGAGTTATTGCTCTTTACAACCCGCAGTAAATTCAAATTAAAATAATAAAAAAAACGTAATAAAATATATTACAAAACATTACAACAATCTATTTCAATTTCATAATTAACACTTTAAGGTAGTTCTACACTCGGCGCTAAATGGGCTCAATCTTAAAAAATCTGCTTTTATAAGTTAGATATACATCCCAGCAATGGATAGACACAAGAAAAATTATATGTCAACATGTTCACTTTTTCGCTATTGCCTATCGGAGTACATACCCCGAATTGTAAAATATTGAAATTTACCTATCCTACATTTTGTTGTATCTAAATGAATTAAAGTCTAATTATTCAACTTTAATACACAAAATAGAGTATAGACCTGTTAGTAAACCATATATAATCATTGTTTTGCATGAATTATTACAATTATTTGCACTTTGTTAGGCTAATGTATCAAAATGAAATATGAGAAAATGTGCTTCACAGGTCAATCTCAGTCATTTTAGAAAAAATTATGGACTCAAACTTAAAAAATTTGTATTCTTTTTACTAAATAACATTTAAGAAAAAGAATAAGCTAAAAAAAATTATATGTTGATGCATTACTTTTCATGATATGAGCTCTACACTAAATGGACCCCCATAATTTCATTCTTCCAAAAGTAATATGTTGCCACATTTTCCTGAAGTTCTGTTAAAGTTTGAGTGTATACTTGTATTAACAAAGTTGTACATATTTAAAACAATGATAATACACACCCAATACCTATTGTCCCTAAATTTTTTATCTTATAATACACTAAAACATTAAACACCACTTGTCTGTAAATTGGAGATAATGAAAATGGGCGTGATTGACCGATTCTCATAAACAGGATGCATTTGTTACAAAAAGTAAATATGCTGCAAGTGAATCACTTTTTTCATATAATAATAATTATTCTAGTCTTATGAAATAATTATTATTCAAGGTGAATTTTGTTATTTTTGATGGATGAAATTAATTAAATTTGTCTAAGTCAAATCATAGTACATACTTTTCTTGCGAATTATCACTATTAGCTTTAACTTGGCCACCGACAATAGTCGCCCCGATTTTCATGTACTGATGTAGCATGTTCGTAGTCCGTGTTATCGGCGCGGCATATTACACATGTATCATTCACAGAAATGTTGTTTTATTACCTAATTTTTTCTCCGTCAACCGAAAGTTGTTCCAAGTCTTCTCTTTTTAATTAATTTATCCTTAAACTGTAGAATCACTCATTAATACGTTTGTTGACATGAGCGACTTCGAGCAAAATCATTACCGGATATTTAAAACGCTGAGTAAAAGTCAAACCAATATAGTTCCAAATTCACATCTCGGAAAAAAAAAAGTGTGGTTCTGGCTTTACTATTCGTAAATGACGTAGTGCTAGTGTAGACCTACTTTAAAATACGAGACAGAGATAAACTTTTTCAGAAGCACGTGTACTACATATTTTTTTTCTCGCGTTATTCTTTTTTGCGATTGTGACACAAACGCTCAGAACGCCGATTTCTCTTTATGACGTGTGCCGCATCTGGACCCTTTTTAGCAGTCGCGGTGACATATACAAGGGTTGTTCGAAAAGGTCGTGGACGATGTTAATCATCTTTATATTACTCACTAGAAATGTTTTGTACCCGCGGAGCACACATAATGGCCTTGTAACATCAAAACATAGCGTCGAGAATTTCTACAACATACTATCCCTATACATTTCACACAGTATAATACAGTACCCATTCATTAAATCCTTTTTCTAATACTTGACATTTATTTTTTAAGAATTGCTCTCGTTGTATAATTTCCTTTGTTAAGGTTTTAATTTCTTATATAACTTAACTCTGTTTTCACATGATAAGCAACTCTGAAGTGCCTATGTCTTTCCTTGACATTCCAACTTTTTAAAGTTTTGTTAAGATTTTTACAACGGTTTTTCACTTTTATTATTATTATTAGGGTCTTCCATCTCCAAAGGAAGACCCTTTATTATTCTCTTGTTTCTTTTTCACTTTTATTAAGGTCTTCCGTCTTCAGGGAAGACGTTATAGTGATTCTATTGTTTCTTATTATCATTCATATCCTTTTTCCTCTCATATTTTGTGCATGAGTTTTCTCAAAAACTTTTCAGTGCCTTTCAGTGATTTTTTCAGGGATAAATAATTTTAATGTAATTAAATATAGTTTATATAAATTAGATATCAAATTTCCTAGCACTGAGTGTACCACGGTCACGTGATTGTAACAGCCAATCAAATCACTCCTCAAGTTTGGCTTTGTCTTTCTTGCACGGTTCCTGCAAATTCTCAAGTAAATCCTACGGATTTTATTCATTATAATCTTATTTTAAACGCTCACTGTGATAATAATTCCCTGTTGTGGATTGGTATTTCATTCTTACCACGTGCAATTCCACGTGTGTCTGTTTATATGGACACGGACTATTAATTTCCTATATCGGATATTGTGACCTAAATGCGTGAACTCTGAGAAGTGATATATATACTGATTATTAAGATTTCTTACTGAAAGATGTCTGGAAGGAAAAGAAAACGATCCGAAACATTGACGGGACCCATAGAGACGGAAGTCACGCGATGGGACACCAGTGAACCCGAAAATTGGACGTCCACTGAAATTCTACAAAAGTTGAAATCTAAAGGAATCGTGGTGCCAGTGTCCTTGAAAAAGTCCCAATTAGTACAAATCTACCGGAACAACGTGTTATGTAAAGAAAAATCGGCTACAAATAGCGAAACAGACAATGTCGAAGTTGTACCTATTCAAAATGGCGCAGGTGAAGTGGTAAGAAAAGACACTTCCGGCATCTTCATCAGCAGCAAACGGAAACGAGTCTGGGCGGATGTAGTATTCCAACGAGTTGATTGACGCAATCCGTGGAATAAAAGATTCCGTTACGAAGTTGTCAAACGAAGTGGACGAACTGAAGAAGAATCAAAACAAATCCAATCAGCCCGGGACCTCTACAGACAACATCGGAAGAAACTTTGATAACTCTCCGTGGAACACGCCCCTGCCAGCCCTGGACGTCCCGACCAGAGTTTCCTCTGACTCAGTCCCCTGCGTGGAAACGATTTCCTCGACAATTAGAAGCAATATTTTGCAAGGTAAAGATGTTAATTTAGCACTACTTATTATGCCACGAGAGACAGAAGAAAATCATGTAACTGACAGCGATGGTCGTTACATATTATTGAAACAAACTCACGACACAAGACTACTGAGAAACCTAACTCTTAACGAGTTCATAATAGCCTTTACAAAATACAAGAACATAATATGTGAGGTGTATCCCGCAAGGCGTCAAGAATTAGATGCTTACGAAAGGGACATCGTGGAAATGGCATCTACCACAAGAGGAGCAGCCTTTTATGAGTATCATAAGGCTTTCTCAGCACGTGCAAGCGCACTATTACTACAGAGAAACATACACATTGACTGGTCCATAAGAGACACTAAATTATTCACCACAATATTTTCTGGTCAAACCGTAATCAGATGTGAATTCTGTAGTAGCGTGACCCATGCCTCACACTTCTGTCCTAAGTCAAAGAGCGGACCTACACCTTACGCTGGAAATCAAAACAGCAAGATAAAACCAACATCTAGTAACGTAGATGTTCAGGGAAGACCAAGAATCTCATATAAGGGGAAAGAAATATGTAATAACTACAATGGATCAAACGGGTGCCAAAGGAATTCTTGCAATCTTCTTCACATATGTTCAGAATGCAAGTTAAACAACCACTCTGCTTCCAATTGCACAAAAACCAAAAACAAATCAAAGGACCACACTCAAACTGACAAACAATGACTATATTCTAAAGCGACAGAAGATAGACAATGTGAAACGGCATCAATTACTCCAATTAATACTAATATACTTAAAACAGAACTAAATAGGCATCCTGACAGGACGTTTGTTGACGCATTAATATATGGACTTGAGAGAGGTTTTACCACTGGAATATCATCACTACCTAAATCAACATTAGAGTGCAAAAATTTGCTGTCAGCTAGAAAACAACCCGAAATTGTTGACAAGCTGATACAATATGAAATGGAGAAAGGATACTTGGATGGTCCATACGATATACCACCTTATTCCGTATACAGAATTAGCCCCATTGGAATTTCGCAAGGAAAATACTCCAAGAAATATAGACTAATTGTGGATTTATCCTCCCCTCACAACCAATCATCTGAAACAAGCATTAACGATCTCATTGATAAAGATGAATATTCATTGCAGTATGTGCGCATTGATGATGCAATTAGCATTTTAAAGACACTTGGTAGTGAGTCTCTCATGTGCAAAACGGATATAGTGGACGCATTTAAACTAATCCCTATAGCAAAAGATGTGCAACCCTACTACGGAATTAAATGGAGGGAGAAATACTTCTTCTACAAGAGACTAGTTTTTGGTTGCAGGAGTAGTCCCAAAATTTTTGACATGCTTTCCCAAGCCATCTGCTGGATAATCCAGAATAACTACAATGTAAAAAATATCCTTCATTTACTAGACGATTTCATTACATTTGACCCCCCGGGCGAAGGCGGACTGAGGAGTATGGCAGTTTTGACTATGGTGTTCAAAAAGCTCGGAATCCAAATTTCGGAAAAGAAAACAGTAGGTCCGGACACAGTGATTGAATACCTGGGAATTATACTCGATTCTAAAATTATGGAGAGCCGTATCCCCCTGGAGAAAGTCGACAGAATTTTGACTCTGATTAATAACCTTAGAGTAAAGAAATCATGTACAAAACGCGAGCTGTTAAGTGTCTTGGGTCATTTTAACTTTGCAGCACGAGTTATCCCAGCTGGCAGATCATTCACATCTTACCTACTTACATTAGCTCACTCTGTGTCTGAACTCCATTATCATGTGTATTTGACAAGCGAATGCAGAAAAGACTTGGCAATGTGGGAGAAATTTTTATAAGGATGGAACGGAAAGTCATTTTTCCTGGAGGAATATGTGACAAACACTACCGACATTTCATTATTTACTGATGCTTCATCAAACCATGGCTTTGGTGGGTACTATGCCGGGCGATGGTTTCAAGGAAAATGGCCAGAAGAAATTCACAACCTGGGAAATGATCCTATTTCTATGGCACTTTTAGAGTTGTACCCCATAGTAGTAGCAGTGGTTCTATGGGGACATGAATGATGGCCCGATTCAGAGAAGCAGCACCAACAGCATCAAAAGACCCGGTGAACATTCCATCACTACAAGAACTTGTTTTGTACTAGAGGATCAAGCAAATAGATTGTGTGATTCTTCCATCAGTGAAAACACAAGAAATGCCTACATAACAGGTTTTAGGACTTTCTGTAATTTTCTACCTTCCATCGGGATTAGAGCAGATGACTTTAGACCAACACCAATTACAGAACAAACTCTTATCTATTTCGTGACACACTGCTTTAAGGCTTTAAGACTGTCTATCAGTACCATCAAGTTATATCTAGCAGCTGTGAGATTCTTCTATGTGAAAGCTGGCGTCCATTGCCCATGGTCCACTATGAACGAAACATGCCCCAGACTACATACTGTTTTAAGAGGAATAAAGAAACAAAGCAATACAAGAGAGAAAAGAAGACCCATAACCTACAAAATACTATGTCAGCTACACAGCATCCTGAAACAAGGCAGATTTGGCAAATTCATAGACACTATGCTTATGTCCGCCTGCTCATTAGCATTTTTCGCCTTCCTAAGATGTGGGGAATTCACCATTCAGAATGGCAACCAGGACAACATGTTATCTTTAACAGACATTACAATGGATTCTCATGAAAACAAAGTGAATGCTTTTACCTTAGTGCTAAAGAGCTCAAAAACAGATCCTTTTCGTCAAGGAATAAGTATCAGGATCTTCAAATCTGGTAATGTCGTTTGCCCTGTCAACTCAATGGTGGAATATCTCAAGATTCGCAACACCTGGACTAATGGCAGAGAATGCCCTGCACTGTTCATTGAAGAATGTGGAACTCCACTAACGAGAAACTCCTTCGTCAGTAAACTTAAACAATTACTTCACTAGCTAGGATACAAGGATGAAAGGTACAATGGGCATTCCTTCAGGATTGGGGCAGCAACATCCGCAGCATCCGGTAACGTGGAGGATCACATGATTAAAACATTGGGACGATGGAGGTCTGATTGCTACAACCGATACATTCGTACTGACGACGACACATTGTCCCGCGCTCAACAGGCAATGTGCAACAAATGATTCAGTGAAAAATTATTATAGCTAGTGAAACCCAAAATGGCCTCGAAAGAAAATGTGTGTGTTCTAGGATGTGCAACAAGTGATTCATTGAAAAATTATTATAGCTAGTGAAACCCAAAATGGCCTGGAAAGAAAATTTGTGTGTTCTAGGATAAGATCATGTTTCATTGTGAAATATAGCAGTGAAATCCAAGTCAATTGTTATGGGATAATGGACATTTATATGAACTTTGTGCATCAGAAGAGAAAAGAGCTTGAGTCAGAAAGTACACAAATTCGCCTGTTTTCTAAATAGGACAATTTTGCCTCTAGATATATCTACAGACTGTATATTTTTTCAAACCAACTTTCTTTTTTCAATATCTCTTTCATATTTTCCATAAGAGGTCTTCAAAATAGCATATGTAAATGGCCGAATTTTGTACATTTTACGGAACGTCATAATGATGTTGTGAATTTTAACACTTCCGAGTTCTCATAAATAAAGTGGTAAATATTTATTAATTAATGAGAATTTCACAAAAATGTATTTTACCATATATTACAGATAGTACTTTGATATTTTGTTAATAAAAGATAACTTAATTTGAAAGTATAACGTCAGGTGTAAACAAGCATAGGTACATGTACAAGTGAAAATGACAGCCGTGTCCGTTCAGCACCCGTGTGTTTATCGCGGTACACGTAAATAATTAGATACATTGTAACGTTTCATTATTGACATAGATAATGTTTTAAAATAATAAATTCATTAATAAATTACATAAACTTTATGCATTTGATATTTTAATCAACCTGTATATATAAAGCCAAGTCCAGGAACGTAGCAACCCGGGGGATGTTAAATGTTAAAATAAAAATAGTACTGGTCACACAATTGATTGCGCCCATGGGAAAAGGGCCCTTTTTAGCAATTTTTATGCATTTTGAGTTTTTCACAGATTTTGATAGAGTAAGGTTAAAAGTTGTCAAATATGAATTTTTTTGGTCCTACGTCTACTCTAAGTAGGTTTTTTCTTCATTTTAATCAAAGATACTTTAACAAGTTCATAATGACGTCATGTTTTTCAACAACGTCAAACGTTTTCAGAGTGAACGTAAAATGATTTTCTTTTGTAATTTTACTACGGTAATTAATAGTTACATAATATTTGATATTTGCCCATGCGCATTATTTTTTTTATCTCATTGTCTCTTTTAATTATCAATAATTATTTAATAGTTACATATGGCACGCCAAATTCACAAAAATGAGATAATCATAGTTTCACAATCGATAATCTAGGTTTATCGGTTGTAAACTATAGTTTACGAACTTTAAACTATAGTTAACAACGTTAATCTATATTTCACATCATTCTGTAAATCATAGTTAACGCGATAATCTATGTTTCACAACCGTAAACTATACTTAACACCGAAAACAATCATTTGCGATTGCAAAACATAGATTATCTGATAAATACAGTTTCACGATTTGTAAACTATAGTTTACAAACCGTTAACTATAGTTAACGATCTGATAAATATAGTTTCACGATTCGTGAAACTATGATTAACAACTCTTAACTATAGTTTACGATTGTAAACTATAGTTTACAAACGTGAATCTATGTTTATCAACAAAATCTATTGTTAACGCTTATTACAGACAGATAAACATAGATTATCATTCGTAAACTATAGTTAACAACCGTTAAATATAGTTTTACAGATGAAAACTATACTTAACGAATCGTTAACTATAGTTTACGGTTTGTAAACTATAGTTTACAGTCGATAAACCTAGTTTATCAATTGTGAAACTAGGTTTATCTCATTTTTGTGAATTTGGCGTGCCATAGTTACATGTATATATATATTATGGATTCAGCAGTGGTGTTTAGTATTATGAGCGAGTGTTTGCTTAACATTTCACTTTTTTATGACATCATGGGGAAACCTGAACAGCTAGCAGGCGACATCCATTCAGTCTTTTTGGAAAAAAATTTCTCAAACAAAATATTTACTAGTAATACATACAAGAGTCATTTGATAAGACTGTAGAATTCATTAGAAAATTATTATAATTTAAACATGTCAAGATGTATTTTTTTTTGCTTTAATTCAGCATAAAACGATATATCTCTGTATACCATATATGTGAAAATTAATTTTAAAAAAATAATACGCTACCTCAATGCTACTGCAAAGTGAAAATTTATTTGATCGTTCTTTTTCTTCTAAATTTCATATAAAGACAGAAAAATTGCGAAGAATGGTAACATGTAATTACGCTATACAAAAGACAGTGAATAAAAAGGAAATTCGATTGATTCACTGCATCTATAAGATTGTCAGTCTGCATGGGGTGAATAATGACACTGCTTTTTGGAAAATATAAAGGATACACGAAATATTTTTCAGTCTAGCAGTTAAAATATTTTAATATTTACAAATCAAAAAGGTGGAAATTTCATAAACAAATGAATGAGTTTAATCCGCACACAATTAAACTAGAGGTACTGTGAGCGATGAGCTCACTAAATGATACCCCCCGCCTCCCATATGATCATAATGGCAAAGTCCATGTTTTGCGAAGGCCGGGAAACCCAAAATATTTGTCGGATCAAAAAATAAAATAGGAGGTGCACAATGGCAATATGTAATAAAGATTCTGTGAAAGTTTCATTAAATTTTACTCAGTGGTTTAGGAGGAGTTGCGGATAAGAGATGGGTACCCCAAAGCGTAACAGACGGACGGACGGACGGACGGACGGACGGACGGAAATCCCGATTACTATATACCCTCCCACTTTTCAAGTGAGGGGTATAATAATAGATCTATAGACCACGAATTAATGTGTGCGTTGGTGAGGAAGGGGGGGGGGGTTGGTAAAAATCTAAATGACAGAAACTTACAATTCCTCTGAACACGACTTAAAATAAATAAATACATATTTTTTACCTCCCAAGTTTTAGGTGCACAGGTGTAGAGAACACTGCGTATACTGTTTATTCCTCATATGTAAGACAGTACCGGTGTTCCATACACATTCTCCAACAAAGATCACCTCTAAAGAGGGTACCACGTGATATTTTGTGCACAGACTTGTGAAGATATTCTTTTTCTCAAAGTAATCATCCTCATGTTTTAGCAAAATGTTATCAAGATCATCGGCTTTGCAAAGTTTTTAGACGAAATAATAAATAGATTTATTTTCAATAATCTATACAGCGTGTTTATTGACAATCACTAGACATGGTTGAAGTTTCATTTTTCCCTGTCATCTTTCTGCTTTTCAACATTTTCAACTATTTTCGACACTTGTGTATTTTTGAGCAATACCTATATTTCGTTGAACGAATACTTCCGAGAACAGCATATTAGCAAACTTCTAATGCAAGAACGTCGCTAAATCAGAGACAGACCCAGTGCAGGTGCCTCTGGTGTGTGCACCCCCCCCCCTTCGATTTTTTAAAACAATATTTACTAAACTAAAAACACATTATTAAAATCAGGTTTCCTTATTTTGTGTATGTGAGGGTGTGTGTGTTTCTGAATTTAACCCTAGGGCTGGATGCCCCTAATTTTTTTTATCTTGAATTATTCCTTACATCCAATCTATCGAAATATCAAAATTTTATTTAGGGACGGCCTGCCCTGAAAGACTTCTAGGACAAAATTATTTTTTAAATGTCACTTTTTCGGGTTTTTTTTGTGAAAACACCCTATGATGAGCGATGTCGGAAACTACTTTTTTACCACACTTTTTATAACACATGTTATAATCATTCTTATTACATTTTTACCCGTGAAATACTGTAATTTATTGATTGAATATAAATGATATCCTGTCACAGTGTGAAAGGATATCAAAATGATATCCTGTCACAGTGTGACGAATATCAGAAGTGCGGGAAAACACTCGATTTCCCTTCCTATAACAAAGATTGCTGTAAAAAAATCTTCCTTGACATAATATAAGATAGATGGAAATAAATAAACCATTCTGACAGCGAATAAAACTGTCAAAATTACCAAAAATATGTTGCTAAATCCATGTTTACAGTGTTTTCACCTCACTTTGCTATGACGTCTCAACAGCTCAACTATGACGTAATGAGCCTATGACTGTATTACAAATCGACAGAGGCAAAGGAAAAATCATAGAATTTTTTTTAATTAAGAAATAAGGTATCATTTTTAAACATCTATCGGGATATAAATACGGGTCGGTCACGAGATTAAATTCCATAAAGCCCGAAGGGCTTTATGATGAATTTAATCTCGTACCGACCCGTATTTATAGCCCGATAGATGTTTTAAAATGATACCTTATTACTTATATTTACATTTGTGACTAATTCATACTTTATATTTGCATAATTGTGACTTTTAACGTGTGAAATGCATTATTTTTCAAACCCAACGGCATGTATGTTAAATGTAATAAACAGAAAATTCAATGTTTTGTAGTTGAATATGGAATTTATTTCACTCGTGAGACAGGATTTTTTTATATTTTCACTCGTGCTTCGCACTCGTGACAATATCAAAAATCCTGTCCCACTCGTGAAATAAATTTCATATTCAACTACAAAACATTGAATATCCTCTATATACATCAAACACAGAACAGAAACATTTCCTCCTTTTTGAGATTATTCTGATAATAAATTGATAAATTTATTATTTATATACAAAGGCCGGCTAAATATTACAGCATTCCTATATTACATATGTTGCCTTTTTAACAGGATGCTTATAGACACCCCCAACCCTAAAGCATACACATGGAAAACGAGGCCACATGCAGACTTGGGCTCACATATTTGAAAATCACGATTTTATGAATATATTGGGTCATTTACTAAGAATAATTTTTAAAAAGCATAATCTACATATCATTGAAATATTAGTGGACCTCTCACTCTCGCGCGCGCTCTCTGGAACATGCTGACTACCTTTTAATATTCAGACTAAATGAAAAATATCAATGTCTGAGCAAAATATAACCAAAAAAAGATTGAGTAAACATATACATCTGACCTGTAGACATTTACAAGTTAATCGCTCGCGATCTACCCGATGCGCGATAATGATTATGTAACACACAGAATATATATTGAAGCCTATGTACTAACTTTAAATAGTAATAATGTTATTTATTTAAATTTTTCAAAAATTGATATTTTTTTAACATCTAGAGTTATTGATCTACAATCACCACGAGTACGAAAAATATTGAAGTTCCCAAAAAACTTGACGTCATTTTCTGTACATTGTGACGTCACAAGAAAATAAATACGACTTGTCAAATGTTGAGAAAAAAGACAAAGCAAATAGACCTTATGGTTATAACCAGGCCACTTTGGAGGGCTTTTGTTACATGTAAACAGCGGTCCACGATAGACATGCAGATGTGGAAAGCATAGACGAACACGAAAACATTTCTTCATTTTTTTTTATGTTTTTAATTGAACTGATAACTAGGCTATATAATCTGTTTAGCCTATCCTATTTACCACGCATAAATAATGCATTTATGCTAAAAAAGGATTTATGGTTGTGTTTACATAATTTACAGTAACCTTTCTAATGAAAGATTTAATCCTTGCCGTGCGAGGTTTTATTAACATGGAATTATATTAAGGTAAATTTGCTTTCTGCATGCGCAGCTGAGCAAACCACATTCATAAATATCAAATTTACACATGGGGCGCATTCCTCTCGGAGAAAAAAACTTGTTGAAAAATACGCGTATTAGATACCAATGTTTGATTTTATACTTGAATTTTTTTCCGAGAGGAATGTGCCCCACTTGAAATTTTAAAGTGAATCTGTAAAATCGGTGAAAAAGTCCGGAAAAGTCAAAACCCTTATAGGTTTTAGCCGTTACGATGAAGAAGCCAACATCCGGTTTGACTAAAACTACCCACCCCTGCATTGATGAAGTCGAGTAGATACGGAAACCACAAATAGTTTTCAAGAAAACAATGATTTATTTTTTAAGAAATTCACAGGCCGTATATTGTACTTTCTGATTTTTGTTCTTTGAAAATTCTCTTCCTGTTCCATGTAATATCCAAATTTCTGATTTTTAATTGGATTTTTGTCTTCACATCTCCTCTACAACAGCTAAACATACTTACTGGAGACATATCAAAGATGATAGAACATGACTTTAGGATGTACTGGTCAATTTTTAGTGCATCATTGTTGCTTCTGCTTGCACCGGAAAAGAATTTCAAAAATTGATTTTTTCAACTTTTTTGTTTTTCAATATTTTTATTTAATATACGTAGGGTTAATAGAAACCCTTTTCAAAAGGCGAAATATATAATTTGTTTTAAAATTGATGAATTCAAACTTTAGATATTTCCATTTGAAAATTTGAAGCGGGTCCAAAATGGCATTTGTCTCCGTCAACTCTGACATTTCGCAACAGGGGTTTATGGAGGCAGCTGAGCGTTTGCTTGAACGAAAGTAACATTAGGATAAATGAAATATACAGGAATTCTTGGACTGTCACGTAGTTACGTTGCAATTCTGTGTCAAACTAATGTCTTCTATAATTGGTTCTTAAAGAAGAAAAAGAAAAGACTAAATGTGCAAATGAATTTCGATATCTGATATCTTTTGCACTACGGGAAACAGATCTTAAATCATAGTTATAAGTAATAGTTTTTTCAAGAGAGAATATCAATGAAAATACTAAGTATAAAACTTAACCACTGTTTTTCCCATGCACAATTGTGTCAGATTAAACTAATAGAAAAGACAAAAATAAGAAAACCATTTTAAAAGATTGCTTAATGTCTCAAAGATCTGATCTAAGTTATCGAACATATTAAATGGTATCCGATTCCCTGACCGTCTTAAAGGCAGAGATTTTAAGCACCGCCTTCAAAAATACCTGGTCAGGATAGCCCTGTCAATCAAGTGCTTGAAGGTCCATCATTGGATGCTGGAACTTGATTGACATTTACTAACTGGTCCCGGTGTATACCCTGTACACCTTGTTTGGGACTCGTGTGGACCTTCAAATCAACTTTTGATCCTTTGATGTTTATCGAACATGGTATAGACTAATAGAGAAACTGTGTTACTATGAAAAATTATTTTTATTGATAATATATGAATTAAAAATATACCTTAAGTATATGAAAGAATTATAATATAATATGCATTTTTTTAATATAAAAAATAATCTATGAAAGAATTATAATATAATATGCATTTTTTTTTCAATAAAAAATAATCTTTGGTACATAATTTTTTTTTTATAAAATGAATTTCCCATATTAATTTTAATATGCTAAATGATAAACCTAAAGTGGGAATGTTATTAATAAATTTCAGAGCAGCACTATGTGGAGTAATAAAATAAAGAAAAAATTATCTATAAATGTTTCTAATCATGGCCCGGGTCACTTATATTTTCCTTTTTTATTCAGATAAGAATTTACAAGCAATCTTTTTAGCATGTTTTATGGTGACAAGGCCTTATTAATAAGATTAGGATAAACTTAGATATTTTTTTCGCCTAATGAAAAGTAGTGAACATGGCTCTCTTTTCATTTAATAGATGGGATCCTGGGGATAAATAAATTAAGTCTAATTTGGTTGTTACAGGACTTTTTTTTTTATTAACACATACACTAACATCTGAAATAATCTTTGTTTTAATATTTGAATTTATAATATGATATCATAATAATTTTCTTAATTGGTAGGGATGTTTTAAACATTCAAAAACAAATTAATATATAATTGAGAAACTTTTTATTACTAATTTCAAATTGTCTCAAAATCCCCATTCCAGGTAAAGTTTGACACCTGGGATATTTCACTGTGTATTAAATCACTTCCTGTGCATAGGGATTAGGAGACAGATGGCCACAGGTAGACTGCTAGCCCCCAAGGAATTCACACCTGTACAAAATAAGCCCCTCCTTCACCTGGAATTTACCACCCAGTAAAAAATCTCTGCCTTTAAGATAAAACCATGTTTTTCGGTGAAAACATTTCAACCTTTCCATGAAAATTTAACTATTTGTAATAGTTCACTTTTGGAATAAACAGGACATCTAAAAAAAAAATTAAAAAATTCATAGCCGTTTCACCGCTTCAGTTTTATTTGCTTACATACGATATGGAATTTGTAAAATGTCTTAGATATACTTTCTAAACCTCGAATTTTAGACTATAAGAACATTCTTTTTTTAATTTCTTTGAAGCTATCACACCTGTTAAATGGAATATTCCAAAGAAAGGGTGCGAAGAATAACTCATGACGTTTGGCTAACGTCATGTATTAAGTGACCCGCCTTTCATAGTTCTAAGACAGATTGTTGTTGTTGCAGAGGATATACAAGTTGATTTAGAGCAGAGGTCCCAAAAGCGTAATATTTAACGCTTTGGATTTTCATGCTGAGGACATGGGTTCAATCTCCCTTGTGTGCAATTTTTTTTTTACTTTTTCAGCTCGATTTTACCTTTTTTTCCGGAATCTGATGGCAGTCCTCTCGTTGCTCGCAAGGAGATCGTTTCTAGATATTATTATTCTTCTTCCTTTTCCTTTACAATTTTTGTGCAGAAGATATCTCGGAGATGGCTCAACCGATTTACTTGAAAATGTTAGAGAAGATATATCTTTATCAAAACCTTATACATTTTTTCATTTTTTTCTAAATTTACTTCAAGTTGGAAGTTATCACCCTTTGATCAAAATTTAGATGACCTCCTTGTCTGTGATAGAACTCAAAAACAGCTCATTTGCTAGAAAGCTGAATTTTTCAGGGATGATAGAGGACATGTTGCCATACTGCACCTGGGTCAGTATATTTTCCGGCAGTGTCTAGTATGGAAGCTGGTTAGGGTTCGAAATTAAGGATACGAATCATGAATGATTTTTTGAGACATTTTGCATCGTATCTTTTAAAGTATTATTATTTTGTTAAAACAAACTGAATAATACTTGTGCAGAACTACAAGATCTTTAATACAATATCAAGAAAAAAGTGCTGACTCATCACATTAAGGGCAAATAGGGGCCAATATTCTTTATTCAATAACTCTGTAACAGTTAAGATTTTGTTTAACATTATTGAAGCAAAAATGTTTATCTCAACAATCTACAACTATAATTATATTATGACGTTTATGTCGTATGTTACATGATAAAGGGCCACAAGGGACCAGAATGCAAAATCTTTGAAGCTTTATATCTTAAAAGTGAGAAATATTTTGATATATTTGCATATCCACTGCACTCTCCCACTATGAACATGCAGTCATCAACTGCGTACATAGGACTATATACGCAACTGCTTCTGCTATGTGTGCAATTGCTCTATTACACTTGTGTACAACAAGCTCTACTACACTTATCTACTGTGTTGAGTAGTATATGTATGAAATGTTTCGTAAAAGGAAGAAATATAAGTTTTTAATAAAATTCTTTGAAAAACAAGAAATTCAGAATGTTTAAAATTGCTGATTTATATCTTTAAAAACTTAATTTTGGTCAATGTATTTAATTGTATAATAAAACTTTTTTAAAATTGTAGAGAACTGCCATATTTTTATATTTTCGTATCATGCTTATTTGTACAAAGAACAATAACTCTTCACACTTGGGTAATAACAATAAGAAAGAGAAAATTTCTTTAACTAGTATATCTACTTCAAGAATGATTTCAGCTAATAAATATAAATAGTAAAAACTAAAAAAAAAATTCATAGAAAAGCACTCTGGAGAGTTAAATTATTGATTTTGTCAGAGGGTTTCAATAACATTGATCGATGACGTAACAACTGCATCAAAACAAAAATGAAGAGAATGTGCATCTTCGCTAGCCAAGGGTTTCTGATACGCTACTCTCCTCAAACCAAGGGTTTATGAGGAGAGTAGCGTATCAGAAACCCTTTGATAGCGAAGATGGAGAATGTGATGACGGCGCTGCTTGTATCCAGATAACTGTATGTGAGAGGGATCTACTTTATCAATTGTTTGTGATTCATAAGAGAAAAGGATCATTGATCAGGTTATTGATTCTAAAGCTGTATGTTTTTCATTACTGAAGACAAGAAGCCACGTCCTTATGTTAGTCAGGATTTCCTCTGATATTCTTGAAAAAATCAAAGAATGCAAATATAAGTAATAAACAACGATTATTCAGTGAACATGACATTATGAATAGCAATAGCTCTGCTGGCATATTTTCCATGATGCACTAGCGCGCATCATGGAATATGCCAGCAGAGCAATTGCTATTCATAATGCCATGTTCACTGAAAAACGTTGTTTATTTCTTAAATATAGTAATATTGAACAAAATACTGTATAACGGGTATTTTTTAAGTGCTGCTAATTTTTACTAATTTTTACGAGTTTTATAAATCTGTAAAATATAAACGCGTAAAATTTCAAATTATTTATAAAACGGCTCGTGTAAATTTTCAACATTGTAAGGGTAAAAGCAATGCTAATTGCCATTAAGCTCACTCCCTGGAGGCTATATAATTAGTACTGTTGGTATTTTGAGTACTTTTAAGTCAATCATCAATTGGGATCATACAGGTAAATCTCAATTAACTTGAATATTATACAAACATCGTCAATTAATTTTAATAATTGTTTTCAATCTTTGACACTTTCTTCTGTTTCATCTGCTTTGAATAAAATTTCGACTTCTTAATAAACTGTACATCATTTATGCTAGTTTGAGTTGTCTCTCTTTGTTTTCGGTAATTACCAGATGAGCACATGGTGTGCCTAGCTATGTGTTTTATAAAACATGAATAAATGAAGGGTACATTGTTCATCTATATAAAAGTAAAGGATAAAAGATTGATACATAATGTAATCTGTGGCATTGTTTATGCTGTTATTTAATAAATATCTCTCTCTCTTACATCGGGTTTTCGAACTCATTATTTGTACGTAAACACATTCAAAGTGCTTATGATCAGTGATCTGGAATTTTACATATGATGATTTTAATTTTCATGGACATGTTCAATTCGTAAAAAATTTACGCGTTAAAATTTAAATCACCCTTTTTGGACCAAAATTCGTAAAAATTAACAGCAGTAAAAATTAACCCGTTATACGGTATATTCAAAATAATGTTCTGAACAATATGCAAACTTTCATTTTTCGTTAAGACAGTTTCCAAATTGTTTTTTTATTGTTTCTTTCAAATGCAGCCGTCTTTGTATCTGATCATTTTAAAGCATACCTTTGCTTTGCCTAAATACAGAAACAGCCCAGTTCATGTAATTTTTGTATTTCCTGTACATTAATATGACACTAAGGGGTAAGATGATAGAAGTATTTCTCATCTATTCGACTATTTCAATGTTAAAAGATGGAATTTTTTTCAAGTTAAATCTCTGAAATCTTGCATCATGAAACCTTCCAACACAAAATTTCAAAGTTTCAGATCCTAAGTGTAAAAGAATTTTTTTTTCAATAGTAACATTTTAATTTGTTGAAAGATAAAATATACTTTATTATCATATCCATTGACATGATTTCTTTATTCAGTTTTGTCATTTTTTGGCGCTGCAATTTGACAAAACCAAGACAAGTACGGAAATTCTCCAAAGTACTTAGAAAAATACTCGTCTGTAAGAAGTCAATTTGAACATTTCAAATAAATAGTATCAAAGAAAGTTCGATTTATTAATTTGTGAATACCTATGGTAGAATAATACACATGTAACATCATACAATTTATAAACACATTCCCTTCTAAAACATCAAGTTTTTAAACCTAAGATAATGTATTTAGAGAATAGCACCTTTAACATAAAATATTTACTAATATTAGGGTTACGTCTTGTACTGAAACTCGATAATTTTAAGTTTTAATGCAAAAAAAAATGTGACCTTAATTTGTGTGAAAAACCATGTGGGTTTAAAAAGTGTGTCGAGTTGTATATTACTGAAGCAAAGATGTCTATCTCCACAATCTACAACTATATATTATGATTTTTATGTCGTATGGTGCATAATTAGGGGCCACAAGGGACCAGAATGGTAAATCTTTGAAGCTTTATATCTCAAAAGTGGTAAATATATTGATAAGTAATATTGAACAAAAGATGTTCAAAGTAATGTTATGTACAATATACAACCTTTCATTTTCGCTAATCGACCCCAATAAGGAGTTGAAGGGTTGGCCCTTAAATATTTCTTTTGAAAATAACTCGAAAACGAAAAGCAGTATCTGAATAGTTGTTGAACAAAAAGTGTTCAAAATTCTGAGAGCTTGAAGGTAAAATCAGGAAAAAGGGGCTAGGCACTAATATTAGGGGCTGAAAGGGGCCAAACGTCTTCAAGTGATAAGTCTCCAGCAGTTAATTTTTTGTTATACATTACAAAAGCAAAAAATTTTCTCTCAACAATCTGCAACTATTTATTATGTTTTTTAATGTCGTATGGTCCATAATTAGGGGCCACAAGGGGCCAGAATGCTAAATTTTTTATGCTTTAATGTATCTCAAGTGAGAAATATTTAAATAAGTAATTATGAAAAAAATATATCCAAATTAATGTACTGAACAATATGCAAACTTTCATTTTTCACCAAAGGTCCCAAATAAGGAATTAAAGGGTTGGCCCCTAAATATTTCTTATGCAAGTAACTCAAAAACGAAAAAGAATCCCTGAATATTTGTTGAACAAAAAGTTATCAAAATCCTGAGAGTTTTTAGATGACATGAAGAAAAAAAGGCTGATCCCTAATATTAGTATATTAATATTGTTATCAATTCCGACATTTAGAAATACAGCAAAACTTGTTTAGTACGAACACGGATATTGCGAATTTACAGATATAGCGAAGTCATCTTGGATCCCCAACTATATAAATTAAAAGACTTTTTTATACAGTTATAACGAATTACGGATATAGCGAAGTAATTTCACAGGTCCTAGTGACTTCGTTATAACTGAGTTTTACTGTAGGGGTTTATGGAGGCAGCGGAGCGTTTGCTTGAACAATGTATATAAGGATAAATAAAATGTAACGGAATATTTGGATTGTCACTTTAAAGTTACGTTGCAATTAACGAATCGCCAGCTGTCAATCACAGCAAATTTTCAACCAATGAAATAATTTCATTTATTTTGCATGTTCAGTAAACACTTGTGCTGCCATATGCTCCGACAAACATTCGGCCAGTCGGACTGACTCCAATATGTCTCTGATAGTAAACAAATAAGGATAAATCAAATATGGTCAAAAGATGTAGCTGGGGGACCTGTAATACTGATGACAGGTTTCCCGAAAGGCTGGAAGGGGGAGTTAAATTCATTCCATTTCCGAAACCAGCAACAAATCTGGAAAAATGCAGAAGGTGGATTCGACTTTGCGGAAGGCCTTCATATCAACTTAATGAGGATATTTTAAGAGATCAAAATAAATCCAAGCACTTTTATGTGTGCACAAAGGTAATTACTGTAGCACTGAATGAATTGATTTATTTGTATTTTGTTATGTTATGAAATATACAGATACTGTCCTGTTAATTAAGTAGGGATGGTGAAAGGGCTGGATATCAGCTGGTTATAACACGAGGAGAGTCGTTTACATTTACACTGTATCTGTATTGGTACATCACAGTGACCCATAGGAGTGATAGCACAGGATTTCATAATTATATTTTTACTTTTTTGCAAATGTACATGTATTGAGCGACTAATTGAATAATATTTTAATAACCAAAGCATTTTATTGATGTGGGACAGTCAGAGAAATACCCCGACCCACTGCCAGCTCTAAAATGTGACCGAGTAACCCCAAGCAGACCAGCGCCAAAGAGACGCCAATCACTTGATTGTCTAAACGACAACTCAAAGCAAAAGAGGGTTTTGAAGGAAATAAGGTACAGTAGAACCCCGTTATTACGATGATCACTTTGTTACGGTAAAATATCGTAATACCGAGGGCAACGTAATAAAAGTTCCCAATAAAATCCAGTAAAACATCGTTTGGAAAACGTGTGATTGTATAAGGAGGTGTATTTTTATCCTTCTATCTCCTTTTAATGCTCAAATTCTTAACCAATATGCTATATACACTTAATTCATTGATAACTTATCTTTAAAACTTATTTTCAAGATCCTATTTCTTCCTTTTCCATCATAGTGAAAACATAGAGCACATTTTTAATAGAAACTTCGACAATCTTCTTTTAATTGCCACCATTTTCTGTAACATATACTTTCACTTTCGTTTCTGTCCAGATAATGCGTTCGTGAAAATTTCAACGTCTTCGTAGTCATAGTCATTTCTATATAAACAACAACCAAAATTCTGATTATTTTATTCTCTTTGTATTCAATTCAAAGTCATCCCATTCACTTATGTGAATAAAATTTTGTATAAATAAAAAAGTCATTTCTAAATAAACAGCAACATTTTTTTTTAATTCAAATAAAAAGGTCAAAGTAAATAGACAAGCAATCTGTCAAAATAATTTTTTTAAAATTACTGAACAGAGGTCAATTAGCAGTTCAGCAATTATCGATTTGTATTTCTGCTGACAACTGAGATGTAGTCCTAGCCACTACCCAATCTGTTAAAACGTTTGTAGTGGAGTTCAAGTTTTGTCCTAATGATGTTTGATACCCAAGCTGTTAATTCACGCAGTTTATTTGCAAACGAAATTACACATTATGTGTACCTGTGTACAGCATATAATTATATGCATAATATGAAGTGTAACCTTTTATTTATTTAATCAATTCATTAAACTAAGTATGAAATAAAGAATAAATTACAGTGATAGATAAAGAAGCTAGATTTATGAGTTAACTTTAATTGTTTAACAATGGCTTTGGCACGTCTCCAAATCTGCTGGGCTCGCTGGAACAGACCAGGTGGGTGCAATCAAGCGTCACTAATCACCTAAATGCCCTGTAAGTTAACACTCTCTCAAAGCACAGGTGTTCCAATGTTTATTTAGCGTCTCATTAAGTGTCTACCAGCAATCAACACTGAATAAACACGGAGTGAAAAATTTTTTGACAGAATTTTTACATCGTAATACTGAGACCTGGCGTTTTTGGACAACGTAATAAACGGTTCTTTTTTGTATAGTTTTGTTAAGAAATGGTTTTGTGCTTTGAATTTACAACCTAATAAGCGTTCTATCGTATAAAACCGTCACCATAATAGCGAGTCTCTACTGTACAAATATTGATAAGTGTATTTTTTATATTGGAAGTAAAAAACATATACTAGCTATCTAATAATAATAAATATCACAGGGAAAAGTGGCTCACATAATAGTCATGCAATTTCCTTTTTAGTTGAGTCATGCAAATATTACATAAATATTACTTCATGTGCAATGTTGTCCCTAAGGTTTGAAAAAAATAGGAGGGAACATTGAAAAAATAGAAGGGTCTGGAGAACTTCCTCCTCAAGAGGGGACTGAGGGGGAATACCAGAATAACCAGGGAATTATGTCACTAAATGTTGGAAAATTCCCAGGGTCTTAGGGATAACCCTGCATATGAATGTCACATGAATTGGTTTGTACAAAATTATCCATTTCTTCTTTTATAACTTTTATGTGAAGTTTTCTTTCCACAATATTTAGGCGATACATTTTTCATGTAAACTTTAAAAGTTAATGTGAGCCAATTTTGACTCTGTATTTAAATTTTAGAAATTAAAAACAAGAAATCTGTGAGCCAGTGCTCACTAGTAATACCCCCACTCTGATGTAAATAAGCACTATCATGTTAATATACACAAGTTCAATTACAGGCAGATGCACAGAAAAATATGAAGTTGACATCAGATTCATATCCTAATTAATCCCACCATATGGCATGCCTCGATCAACAAAGAGTGTAATAAAATTTCAAGCATCTGCTATGAATAGCTGTAAATAGAAAACTGCGATGAAGATTTGTTATGTATGAAACGGACAGATGCACAGACAAACAGGAAGTTGACATTGGATTTGAACAAAAATGTATCCACTATATGGCATTCCTCAGAGAAGATTGTTTTAAAATATCAAGCACCTGTGATGTGCAGTTGCAATGAAAACTGCCACGAAATTTTTTTATGTATGAAACAGACAGGTGCACAGACAAACAGGAAGTTGACATTGGATTTAAACAAAAATGTATCCCACCATATGGCATGCCTCTGAGCAGATTGTGTTAAAATTTCAAGCATCTGCGATGAGTAGTTGCTCAGAGAAAACTGCGATGAAAATTTGTTAAGTATGAAACGGACAGGTGCACAGACAAACAGGAAGTTGACATCGGATTTGAGCAAAAATGTATCCCACCATATAGCATGCCTCAGAGAAGATTGTGTTAAAATTTCTAGCATCTACGATGAGTAGTTGCTGAGAAAACTGCGACGAAAATTTGTTACGGACAGACACACGGACACGCAGACAGACAGATGGACGGAGGACAGACAAAATGTGATCAGAAAATCTCACTTGAGCCTTCGGCTCAGGTGAGCTAAAAAAAGTAAAGAAGAAAGATTTTTCCAAAATCGAAATCACTGGAGATTTATGGGACGACCATTTCATTCAGGGGGAGGGGTCAATATTTTATTGTGAGTCATATTTATTTTCATGTATGTGAAGGACAGATTATTTATTTCCAATTTACTTTCATGTATGTGAAGGACAGAATTATTTATTTCCAATGGCAGAATTTTTATTCTCTTCATCTCTAAAAAAAAGTCTAACAAGCAAATAGAAAACGGAAAGAAAGAAAAAAAGGAAAATAGCATCGACAACTCTTATTTTGAGGGGGATAGTTGGACAAATTATTTAATTTATTTTCATCCAGTATGCGTAGAGGACATTATTTCCAAATGACTTAACTCCTTTATCACCGCCCCTTCAAAATCAGATGATCGCCCCCTTATTCTATAGAAACTAAAAGCATGTCATAACAATGTCGTATGGGTTTAGTATGATTGCAGATTTATCACATTGCAAATTGAATTAAATTTTTTTTGCTGTTATTTATCATTTACCCAGCTTTGCAGTCGCAATGTGCGTCTGTAATCTGCTTTTTGTCTTTGACGACATCCATGTTGATAGTGTGAGGGGACTTGGATTTTCTCATACTACGATAAACTTTACCAGAAAGGGACAATACTGAATCAGTTTTGAATATTTTAAGGGAATGGAAGTATGAACCCTTCATAAAAGCATTTGCCCTCTGTTTTTGTCGCAGAGTGGGTTGATATGACAAATATTTTGCTGTAAAATCGTCAGGTACTTGGGACAAGTCAACCAGCGTCGACTTGCTCGCCATGTTGCTGATGTCAGAACATCATTGGAGTTATCTCCCATAGTGCGATGGGTGGGGCTTGGCGATACGTTAATTCTGTGTCAAACTAACGTCTTCTATAATTGGTTTTTGTTGATTCTCCAAGTAGAAAAAGATTGAAAGACTAAATGTGCAAATTAAATTCGATTCCTAATATCTTTTGTGCACCAGGGAAAAACAGATCTTAAATATTAGTTATAAGTAATACTTTCTCAAGAAAGAATATCATTTATTATTGTAAGTCCCCTAATAAATATAGAACATTCCAAAGAAAATGCGCAGAGATTAACTCGTGGCGTTTTGTGCGAAATTTTGAAAAGTGACCTGTCTTTCATTATTCGAAGACAGAAGCACTGTTGCAGAAGTATATACAAGTAGATTTAGAGCGTTTAGTTGAACGAAACTTCTACCATAAAGATTTTAGGAAAAGTAAAGGATGCATTGGATTGTCAGGTTGCAATTATGTTGCAATTCTTATTTTTTAGTTTGATTTGACGTTGTTTTTTTTCGGAATCAGATGGAAGACCATCCGTAACTTGCTACGAGTTTCATATTTAGATATTCTTATTTTTTTAGACCAATTTTGTACATGGAATATCTCAAGAATTCTTCAATGGTTTTTGGTCAAACTTTCAGGGATAATGCGCTCTTATATGCCATTGTTTTATTTGGAAGAATTCTGAAACAACTCGCTTTCGGTTCCAAGTTATGGTCATTTTCTGATTTTGAAATGACATTTTATCCACGCCATATCTAAAGAACGACTGAAAATATGAACTGGAGACTTGTTTGAGAATATAGAACATTACTTGTAGATGTGCAATATCTCTTTTCGTTGTTGTTATTATTTCCAGTTGCTGCCGGAAGCGTTTTAAAAACATCCAATTTTTATACTTTTTGGTTTCTCAATATTTTTCTTTGATAATAATAAGGCTAATAGAGACCCCTTTGGAAAGACCTAATATATAATTTACTATTTCAAAATTGATCAATCCACAATCTAGATATTTGCATTTCTATATTTTGAGTGAGACTAAAATGGTGACTCTTTCCGTAGCTGCAGATCTGTAGCATTATGGTTTTATATATTTGTCTTTGACCATAACACTATAGATCCCATAATGCAAAAAAAAAAAATTGCGCACTTTTGGGGAGAATTTCTCCACTTTCTAGCAATGGTCAATCAACTGTTATACCTTTCACTCCCTAATTCTAGACACATTCTGTAGCCAATATGTATATTTTACCCACCTCCCAACAATTTATAGTTGTTTTTACAGGCAATAAACTCCCTTGAGGTGAATTTTCAGCAATCTAACAAAAAATTTTAATCAAGCGTCGAGTTTGTGACTTGTAGAGACAACTATAAGGGTTGGGAGATGTATACAATATACAGATTGGTTAAATAATGTGCCTAGAATTAGGGAGTGAAAGGTAGTTGATTGACCGATGCTTATGCTTTGAAATCTGTTCTTTGTTATTAATCAACCATTTATGGTGAAATAAAATTTGAAATTTATAAGATTTGTAAAATTTTGAAATATGTGGCCCCAGAGTCAGTGGTTCCTGCCGGTTGGGGTGCACAACTGGTAGTTATAAAATGGAAATGCATTTTCTCTTTGTTACTCTGATCTACCTCTGGGTATGTAACCAAAGTATGCATGCTAAGTGTATAGTTATGATAAACAATGCTGCCTCTTTCAAAATTGTGAATTTCATGTATTTTGGATTAAAACACGAACCAAATTTGATTGTTGGAAAGTTCCTACATGATACTCAGGTGACATATAAGGCCCATGGGCCTCTTGTTTTTAATTCGAGAGCTAGCTAGGCAAATTTTGCTCAAGAAGAATCAAAATGAAATGTGTTACATGTACTTGAGTTTTAACAGAAATTTTTATGTAGAGATAATCTACAGTTGAACAGATGATACTGTTTATTTTCTTTATCTCTACAGGTATATGTATTCAACTTTTTATTTCATGCAATTCCCTACATAGGCATGTCCATGTAATCTTTTCTGCACTTCTGTTGACTTCTACATCTGACCATTTGTCTACTGTGAAAGACAGGTCATGATACATTATTTCACACAAAACATCACAAGACTAATTCTTAGAGCTTTTCTTTTGGAATGTATTTTCTATTGAATAGGTGTGATATCTTCAATGACATTAAGAATGTAATTTTTATGCTCTTAAAACCCAAATTTCAAGTTTTAGACAGTATATTTTACCCCTTTGTATAAATATCGTATCGTATATATGGGCAAGTACTTATAACACTAACAATAACACAGTGAATTTGGAAGAATTTTCTACGAATTTTATCTTGCTGTTTATACCCCAAAATTCGATTATCCCGATTAGTTACACATTCGTGATAAGACTGGAATGTGTTGCTTAAAAACATCTCTCACCCCAGTTAAGGAATCTGATACCATTTATGTTCAATAACCATAATCTATTAGAAAAATAAATTATATGAACTTTATTTAACAATCTTTCTAAAAGATGGTGTTCTCATATTTGTCTTTTCTATTCATTTAATATGCCCCACATCTGCTTGGAAAATAAATTTTAGCCACTTATACTAACTATGAATATTGATTCCTTTAGACAGGTCAGTTTTTTGAAGAACTATTGCATGTACTTAAAACCATGGTCTAGGAAAAATTTTCCAAAGGTTCAAATCAAAAGGTAATAATAGTAGTCATATTTCCACTTGTAGCCATGTTGTATTCTACTTTGAGATATAGACAAAAGCAATTATAGTAGACATTTGAGGAAACCTTGGGTTAAAACTTAATTCGAATCAAAATTGCAACATAATTGCGACGTGACAATCCAAGAATTCCTTCATATTTCATTGATCCTTTGTGGTACATAAGTTTCATTCAACCAAATGCTAAGCTGATCCTGAAAACTCCAATCTGCTCTTCAGAAACAGTAGCTGCAGATATGTAGCATTATATATATGGTTTTATATATTTGTCTTTGACCATAACGCTAAAGATCTTCAGTGGTTGCAGAGAAGAAGCTGAAAATGTTCAAATGTTAACGCACGACGCACGACGACGGACGAAAACGGATTTTACTCAGGTGACCTAAAAATAAAGCGAATCACAGTGCGTATGATTTTCCGGTTTTGCGTATTAGGTGTGGCACGAGTTGTCGTCCAGACAAGGATTAATTGTTTGTCGTGTTACGTTCCATTCGAAAATTTTTATTAATGTAGAAACGTCACCATATACAGGTGGAGGCCGTTATATTAAAATCCATTGAGCAACGAGAGATCTTTATCATGCCATCGCCTGCTGTGTCACGGCTCCAACGAAGAAAATCCAACTTTCATTTCAATTGCTGAGCGTAGGCGAAAGACATTTGCTACACATTTTCCCGACTTAAGTAAGTCGCGGCCGAGATCCAAACTTACTAATGACCTGCCGAGCACGGAGGGAGCGCTCTACCGACTGAGCTTCCGTGAACAGTAGGTATTTACAGTTTTTTTTCACCCAACAAGGAAACTATGGCATTTGTTTGTTTGTTTTTGGTTTTTTTCATTGAAACTTCAACACATATTACAAGCATTACAAACTTCTGTATGAATATATGTACAATCAAAATCAAACAAGACTAATTATAGTTGAAACATATACATAATTAGTTAAAAGTTTATTGAGAGAGAGAAAGGGAGAGGCAGGTAAGCTCTATCTTTACATATTGTACATATTCAGTTTTCTTTAAGCTTACCATATGAAGAAGAAAAAAACAGAAAGGGGGGACCTAAAGAAAGACTTGTGCCGTGCAATTTTGAGGGATTTGCTAATAACATATTAAAGAAATTGAAAAAATAAACTGATGATAATAATTACAAAGAAGGTAAATTAATTAAAGTATAACAACCCATTTCTGCCAGAAAGTATTAAAATCTGTCAGTTTTTTTATCATCTTTTAAAGTGTGTATTTGTTTATGTAACAAACGTTACAAAAAGAGCTGGATTTAACAGAAGCTGTTACAATTACAGCAGATCATTGGACAATATGGGTGGGGGCCACTACCTTACAGTAACGATTGGACAATATGGGTGGGGACCACTACCTTACAGTAACGGCTCACTTCATTTAATACTAGACTTTAGATATATTCAATGTTCATCCAACTAAGGCAGTATAGGAGTTCCAAATTGGATATGTAATATCATTTGAGATAATTTGGTTATAAATTGTGTAGCAGTACGTTTACCAACAATCTATGTAATCAAATAGATTGACCCTTTAACTCATTAATTACAATAAAACTCTCAATTACCGCGAAAAGAAATCGAAGGTTACTATTTCATATATGCAATTATAGAAAGGTCAAAGTAAACGACTTTACCTAATCATAAAAAGGTCAAATATTTTGTCAATATAAAGAACAAAAATCCGGCTTTTCATAACATGGTTCATTACTCATCATTAGGAAAGTTTATTTCATTAATATCATTAATCACTGACTATTTATTGAAACTGCCAAAATAGATTGTGAATCGAAAGGGAAAAGAAACGTTCATCTGGATATGGAGATTACTTTAAAATGTTTTCTTTTATATATTTTTTCAAGCAAAGTACAATTTACAACGGAAGGAAAGGTAAATTCTTTTTTAGTTAAATCAGACCAAATGATTTGCATTGAAATTCCTTTAATTGGATCTTGTGCATCCCACCAGAGATAAAGTTTTCAAGATATAACATTTATAGATAAAGTATGCTTGACAAATCTATTCTTAACCTTTTAATTTCAGGTAGTTACACGCAAGGACATAAGGCCTTATGGGAAGGTAGATTTTCAGCCATTATTAATAACAAGGGAATATGATAGGAGTACCTCCACTGTGACGTACACAGTGAAAATAGAAGGTCCTGATGATGCCGTGCGACACTTCAATGGCACTTTGAAGAAATGTAAGTCATATGGAGAAATGGTGTTCATTCTGCTCATTTTCATATCGGCCATATTGGAGCTATAATGGCGACAGATTCCATAAGAGTTTATATAGAGAACGTACAAAAATTGCAAAAGTTTATATACTAACTATTTCGGAAAAAATTCTTTCGCCGATGTTTTGGTTTTTCTTTTTATCGTCTACCGGAAATAACAATAATGTTGATGCTAAAGTGAAAGTTGCAACCGCCTTTTTGATTTGAAAATTCGAAGCGAGAGTACATTGTTTTATTGAAGGAAAGAGCACATGATTAGTGTTTTTATCATTTTTGGTGTTAAAATGTAAGTGTTTATTGCAACATGACAAAGTTCTTCCGCCGATTAATAGGTGCAGACAAATGTTTATTTTTACAAAATATAGATGATTTAACATTTCATGAAGAGTAACGACCGCCTTTTTAATTTAAAAACGGCATTTTTTTGCACCGGCCTGACCTACTTATTATTCAAAAGACTGGTATCACGAATTTTAAACAGTCAATCACGCAAAAAGTACAAATATAATTATGACTGGCCTTACAGAAGTAAAAACAAACCAGATTTGAGTGTTTAAATGTTAAAAAATAGGGATGATATGGTATATTTTTAGCTTTTGCAAGATGAATATTAATGAGTTGAAAATCACGTGGGAGCAATCTCATGAATAAACTGAACGCCATTTCTCCATATGTTTAAAACTAAGACCCTACAGGATATCATTTTGATATCCTTTCACACTGTGACAGGATATCACTTTTATTCAATGGATAAATTACAGTATTTCACAGTATAAAATGTAATAAATTTGCTATATACGTGAATTTGCTATATCTATGTTTGTACAAAACGAGTTTTTCTGTACTTCACAAATTGTGTTGAGTATCATAAAATTTGTCTGTTTCATTTTAAATTTACAAGCATAGTTTTGAAATGCATATGCTATTGTAAATGGCGCGTTTTACTATATATTTCATTGAAATAGCGTCACCTCAGTTCTCAACAACATAATTGAATTTATATTATGATTACAATATATGTAACCAAACAGAAGAATCTCAAAAAAAATTTCAGAAAGAAAACTTCGAAACAAGAGGATTTAGCTGACAAATTTTCAGAATATGTTTTCAGGCAGACATCAAACCAGCGATCTACCTTAATTGACACAAATATTAACATCTTAGTTGTAAATCTAGACTACTTGATTGATTACCTTCAAAATCCACATCTCCTACAATTTTAGTCTTCCCAGTTCCTTCATCTTTGATTCGGTTAATACCAACATCAATAATAGTAGCTCCTTCTTTTATCATGTCAGCTGTAATTAGTTTAGGTATTCCTGTTGCTGAAATAATTATGTCGGCTGTCTTTGTGAACAAAGTCAGTTGATCTGGTGGTGTATACCTGTGGCATATGGTTGTAGTTGCATCACCTGGAGGTAAACAACACAATATTGATTTATATATATATATATAAGAAACAGAGACGCACACTGAAGTGGTAAAATTTTCAGTTTATATTGGAAAATTTAATATTTGGAGATTACATAATGACAAGGCACCAAATGCTTCATTTGATATACAAACAACTGGATTTTCAGCTTACATGAACATCAAGAAAATATGTATTTGATCAATACAGGTTTCGTGATAACTTCTATAAGCATGATTAAAGGTGGCCCCCTTACAGAAAAAATAATAACTTAATTATAAGTCATTTATAATCCACTTATTAGCAATTTATAAGTTTCTTATAAATTCTGAAATTTACTTATAAGTGTACTATAAGTAAAAGTAAGTATAAGTGAGGAATTGATTTCATTTATACTTCACTTATAAGTAAAGATGAGCTACATATTATCAAAGAAAAGACAACAACACAAAATTCTAAATGCTTCACTTTAAGAATCGTGAAAGGTGAAATCTAATTGGTTAAAAAAATTGTAAACACCGGGTCATCCACATGTGACCTCTTATGTAGTTTCTTCAGACCTTCACGCGACAAAACAATAAAAAGGAGCTAGTGAAGGTTTGATTTTAATCAGACTAGATTGGACCATTGTTTTGAACACCTTTGTGCGCAAAGACAACAATATCCATTTACAGTAGTTTCCTCGACCTGTTGTAAAGCCTGCAAGCAATAAAAATCAAACTTCATTTACAATGAAATTAAAAAACCTTTTCTGTTACTACTATAAAAAATATCTTGATGTTAACTTTAGTTTTTATTTGTTAGGGCGCCCCAGGGGGACAGGGACCCTGAAATTTACAATTTTAGTTCCCCTTCACCTATAGATGATAAATGCCAAAACTGGTTGGAATTGGTTAAGCAGCTTCAGAGAAGAAGTTGAAAATGTTCAAATTTTAACGCACGACAAAGGCTTAGATGCTATAGTATCTAGAATATGTATAGAGCTGATTTCCTGTACCATGTAGTCTTGCACATTTTACCATTTCTCACATTGTTTTGCATGCAGGAAATTAACAGAGGTTAAAATTAGCATATACATTATATAAACAGGAAAAAACAGTTAATTTTACTTTATTTCAAGGATATACAGTGCTGTACTTTGTGTGTTAACAATATGTCATTCTGATTAAAACCAGATCCTTTGATCCGCTCACATAGATCGCTACACAAGGATGTGAAGAAACCCCATTTAAGGTCATCTCCTGTTGACCTCTCAATTATCCAATCAAACGTTCACTTCCAAGAATTTAGAAGTATCTCGGAATTCAGTTACAAAAGTAAAAGCCGCGATGGCACACGGACGGAAATTCGTTACCTAGTTTTCACAGCCTGCCGACGACTACAGTCTTTTTAGGTCACCTGTTTTCGTCCGTTGTCGTACGTCGTCAATCGGTCGTAAACTTTTGAACATTATCAGCTTTTTCTCTGCAACCACTGAACCAATTTCAACAAAATTTGGCACAAAGCATCTATGGGTGAAGGGGAACAAAAATTGTGAATTTCATGATCCCCGCCCCCTGGGGCTTGGGGGGTGGGGCCAAAACCACTAAAATTAATGCAATCTTTAAAAATCTTCTTCTTTACTCCTGGACAACAAGCAGTCAAACTGTTTGCATGATTGTTATCAGCATTGAGTCCTTTTCCAAAATTGTGAAATTAATGACCCTGCATGGGGTCAGGGGTTCTTGTACTCAGGCGGGGCTAAATAAGTATATAGTGAAAATGCATTATTTCTTTGAAAATCTTCTTTTCTGCTCCTGGGTATTAAATAAACTTAATAAGTACAAAGTTATGATGAGCAAGAGTGCCTCTACCAAAATTGTGAATTTTATGGCCCCAGGGTCAGGAGTTCTATTGTTAGAGGCTCTATTGATTATATAGTGAAAATACATGAATTCATTGAAAATCTTCTTCTCTGCTCCTGGGTATTAAATAGTTATGATGATCAAGAGTGCCTCTACCAAAATTGTGAATTTTATGGCCCCAGTGTCAGAGGTTCTGGTGTTAGGGCGGGGCTGTATTGATTATATATTTATAGTGAAAAAACATTAAATCTTTGAATATTTTCTTCTTTGCTCCTGGGTTTTAAGCAGATGAACTACCTTTATAGTTATGAGCAAGGGCCCTTATCTTCAAGAATTGTAAATTTCAAGGCCCCAGTGTCAGTTGTACCATAGGTGGGGGGGGGGGTACTTATATACTGAAAATGAATGAATTTCTTGGTATAAATCAAATATTTTTGAAAAGCAAGGATGCCTTTTCAAAAATTGTGCAATGTGTGGATCTAGGCCTAAGAGTCAAGGGTTCATGTGTGGTAGCGGCACTACTGATTATTATACCCCACGCAACTAGTTGCGGGAGGTATAATGTTTTTGACCCGTCCGTCAGTCAGTCCTCTTTTTTTTGTCAGCGCAACTCCTCATAAACCGCTGCACAGAATTTCGTCAAACTTTGCAGGTATTTAGGACACAATATGTAGATATGCATATTCAGGAAATTTCGATTCCATTATTTTCCGGGAATTTCCGCACTTTTTAACTTAGGCATTTGGCCATACCTTTTATATAGAGATGAACAGTTTGTCAGCGCAACTCCTCATAAACTGCTGCACAGAATTTCGTCAAACTTGGCAGGTATTTAGGACAATGTGTATAGCAATGTGTAGATGTGCATATTCCCAGGAAATTCCGATTCCATTATTTTTTCCGGGAATTTCCGCACTTTTTAACTTCCCAACCACTTCAAATTAATGTTTGGATTTGTATAATGCCAAGAAATTTTGATTCCATTATTTATCTAGAAACTTCATTCCACATTTAAATGTCCTCATATGCAAGACATTTTGATGTGAAGATTTTTTTTATCTTTACTATGTATTTAAAGTGCACTAGCTGTGCCTTTCATTATGTGTTTCACCGTCAAGTTTTGGGGGAGCGTGGGGTATGTGAGCTAGCTCACTTTTTCTTTCAGTGCTGAATATTACTGATTTGTTGAAATGCATTTTTTGTTCCCCTACCCTGCCTATGGGTATGAAGTAACCAAACTAAAGGAACTGCTAAGTGTATAGTTATGATGACCAAATTGTAAATGCTATAGCATCTGGCTTAAAACATGGATCAAATTCAATCATTGGAAAGTTGTTGAATAATGCTCAGGTGACCTATAAGGCCCATGGGCCTCTTGTTTGTACATAAATGTAATAACTACTTGCCTTTGTCTTGGTTTATAGCTCTTTGTTTGGTAAGAAACATGAATATCTTATCCACAGCTGATTTCATTTCTACATTCAATTTTTCAAACTTCATTTAAATACGAGCTCTCTGATTGTTCAAAATTTTAATGAATATTTTTATTTGAAAGTACCTCAAGTATTTCAAGTAGATACGTTAGTAGCGATCTATGTGAGCAGATCAAAGGATCTGATTTTAATCAGATTGACAATATGTAAACAGCTTCTACATATGGAGAAATGGTGTTCATTCTGCTCATTTACATATCGGCTATATTGGAGCTATAATGGCGACAGATTCCGTAAGAGTTTATATAGAGAACGTGCAAAAATAGCAAAATTTTATATACTAACTATTTCGGATAAAGTTCTTCCGCCGATGTTTTGGTTTTTCTTTATATGGTCTACCGGAAATAACAATAATGTTGATCCTAAATTGAAAGTTGCGACCACCTTTTTGATTTGAAACTTCGAGGCGAGAGTACATTGTTTTATTGAAGGAAAGAGCACATGCTTAGTGTTTTTATCATTTTTGGTGTTAAAATTTAAGTGTTTATTGAAACATGACATAGTTCTTCCGCCGATTAATAGGTGCAGACGAATGTCTATTTTTACAAAATATAGATGATTTAACATTCATGATGAGTTACGACCGCCTTTTTAATTTAAAAACGGCAATTTTTTGCGCCGGCCTGACCTACTTATTATTCAAAAGAACGGTCTCACGAATTGTAAACAGTCAATCACACAAAAAAGTACAAATTTAATTATGACGGGTCTTACAGGAATAAAAAAACAAACCATATCTGAGTGTTTTAATGTTAAAAAGTAATGAAATTGCATATTTTTAATTTTTGCAAGATCTTATGAATATTAATGAGTTGAAAATCACCTGGGAGCAATCTTATGAATAAATTGAACGCCATTTCTCCATGCATACGAGTCAGTTTTGTCCAATGGTTGTTTAATTTCATTACACACTAAAGAGCTCACAATTATCGAAGAGAGATAATTCAATTAAAAGTGAATGTCTAACGTTTTTATCAAAGATTTCTCATATTAATAGACTGAATACAAAGGTTTTAAACTGATTTTTTCAAATAAGAAGTCATATTTCTAATGTATGTGAGTTACATGAAATGAAGTATTCATTAAAACCATTCCAAATATAGCATTTTATCAGAAAGAAATCAACTTTAGACAGCGTTTCCATGGTAACAACTCAACATTCATATTATCTAACATTATCTTTAAAGTAGTTTATGATGTTGGACTTTCTAGGCAGATTTGAAAAAAAAAACGTCGACAATAATTCATTATTTCTTGAACGTTAAGTTAATAAGAGATACCTGGAGTTTTTAACGATTTTCATATTTTATGTGCGAAAAAAAAACTGATATTACAGACTAACGTTAAGTGTGTTTGTTTCTTATTCTGTTGTTTACATGAATAGAAAGTAAACTAAGTTTCCTATGTTTGCTTTGCTTTTCCTAATTTCTTTTTCACTCTAACTTCCTGAGAGAATAATAAAATCAAAAATTCAAAACCATCGTTATACTTTGTTTTCCTTAGACGTTTCATCCAACGTTTACATGTCCATATCGTCGTTTTGCAAAAAAGCAAGATTTAAATACTATACATGGTATCCTCGTCTGGTATAATAATTATTAATCTATCCTTTATTAGATTTGGCGTTTCCTCTTTTCGGGGAGGGGCGGGGGATGTTAGGACTTGTCAAGCTCCTTCCAGGAAAGAAAAGTGAATACATTTTTAATTTATTGGTTATGATTCTGGAAATAATATATATACCGTATAAGATACGTAACAGATAACGTAAAAGATGTCATGGACGACTAGTGTAAAAAGTGTTCCTGAAAATATGAGGTAGGTAAACTATTGACTTTAAAAAAAAGGCACTATCAACTGACTGAATGTAAAACATAACTTGATATTTTTAGATTCAGAAATCATAGTAAGGCTTATTTAATGTAAAAATAAAACGTTTTATCAGAATTCACAGTCTTTATGACAAAAAAACAAACAATATAGCATAAAATTCATTCAAAAATAAACAAATTATAATAATAAGAAGATATGATTTTAAGGATAGGTGCATCCAGGTTATATTACCATGTTCATCTTAGGTCATGACCTGATCCCTATTGACAGAGGCATAAATCCAAGTAAATAGCTCTGGATCGATGGCCATGACCTTGACAGAAGCATTAGTCCTCATCAATCTCTCTGGATCAATCGAACAGATGATGTTCATCAAATTCTTCATCTTGCCCGCGTTGCGCAGTAGTGAGATCGTCTACTCTATAGTAAACAAGTTTATCTTTTTAAAAAGATAAGTGAGCTAGCGCCGTAGCAATTTTTAAACACAGAAAGGAGGATCCGTGATCAAGTGATTTATTTTACTGAATTCTTTAATTTTTATGGAGGTTGAAGAGTGATAAAGTTAAATTGTTTTGTGAAGTGTGTTTTATAGATACATAGGGAAAGAAACGAGGAAGGGGGGGGGGGGTGTTGACCTATTGGAGTTTTGGCGCAACAGAACATTTATGACCTTTAAAAGAGAGGCGGGACTCTTATATGATATGGAGAAGATGCCGATTGAGGCATTGTATGAGCTGGTTTAAGAATAGATTTTTCTTGGCAATGTAGCAAGGAAAATACAGGAGAGTTAAAAGGAATATAGAAAATAACTCAAAGTGTATGTTGTATAAAGAATCCAGAGAGTTCCGAATGTGAAGATGTGAAGTAGCTTGGTCCTTTGGGTTATCTTTGTCAAGAAATGTTAGGTACATGTAAAAAGCCATACACATCAGACTTTTTTAAAATATAAATAATGGATTTATTGTTTTTAGTTAAAATTCTTGTTTCTGGAATGTGTAAGATAAGCAAAATTGACCAATCAGAAATTAGAGTCTATCTTTGGTTGTGATTAGACCTTAAAAAAACCCTCCCTTGTCCCTGTTTAGAACAATCAGATAATGACCCAGGCTCTTCCGTCAGAAATAAACCCGGAAAATTGAAGTATTACAAATATGTAGTTTTCTTTAAAGTGTAAGCTACACAATAAATAAACAATAAAGTAATTTAATGGTACAACATGATACAACGAAATCGTTATCGTACGGTCTATCTATAGTACTTTTCCCAGAATGCAAGACCGTGAAGCCGAGCATGCGTATTCAAGGCATTTGGACAAACGTAGTTGAACAACAAGTTTATCTTTTAAAAAGATAGGTGAGCTAGCGCCGTAGCAATTTTTAAGCACAGAAAGGAAGATCCGTGATCAAGTGATTTATTTTGCTGAATTCTTTAATTTTTATCGAGGCTGGAGACTGATAAAGTTATTATTGTTTTGTGAAGCGTATTTTATAGACACATATTGGTTAAGAAATAAGGGGGGGGGGTTGACATATTGGAGTTTTGACGCAACGGAACATATATGACCTTTACTGGAGAGATGGGGTAGGGGGGGCTCTATATTATATGAAAAAGATGCCGATTGAGAAGTAGCTTCGGAACATATATGACCTTTACTGGAGAGATGGGGTGGGGGCTCTATATTATATGAAGAAGATGCCGATTGAGAAGTAGCTTAATTGGTCCTTTGGGTTATCTTTGTCAAGATATGTTAGGTTAAAAGCCATACACATCAGAATTTTTTAAACACAAATAGTGGATTTATTCGTTATTTTTAGTGTAAATTCTTGCTCCTGTTTCTGGAATTTGTAAGATTGGCTGAATTGACCAATCAGAAATTAGAATCTATCTTTAGTTGTGCTTAGATGTAAAAAAAAAAAAAAAAAAAAATCTTTGTCATTGTTTAGAACAATCAGATAATGATTCGGGCTTTTCCGTCAGCAAAAAAAACCCCCAGAATCTGAAATATTATAAATATGAAGTTATCTTTTAAATGAAGCTACACAATGAATAAACAGTTATTTTATGCTACAACATGATACAACGAAGTTCTTATCGTACGGTCTATCTGTAGTTAGTTTTTTTCACAGTTTTCCCAGAATGCACGACCATGGCGGACGAGCATGCGTATTCAAGGAATTTGGACTAGCGCAGTTGCTAGCGCTCGAGAGCGCTAGCAACAATGCGACATTTAACTCCAAACGCGACATAGTCCGCGCAGCATAGTTAAGGCTCCCCGGAGCAATTAACCAAGCAAAAATAAATGTTAATATTTTTACCAATTAATATTTGAAAAACTAGATTTATTCATGAAGCAAGTCGTTTAAGTTGTTGATAAACCTCAGTCTCTCCAACTTTGCACCTCATTATTTAGTCACGTGATCAATAGGTCACCTGACGCTATACTTAGAAAAATCGGTTCTCTCAATGAAAATCCCTTCGGCGCAGGCTGAAGATGCATATAAATGTACACTTCTGCACATCAACAGATTCAGATGGTTCAATAGAAAGTCGATCTTGCTTGGGAAAAAGACAGCATTGCCTAAATATATAAATATTTTAACAAAACATCGACTATGTGACGTAAAATAGGGGTATTCCCCTTACATTTCGACAAATATTTTTAAAAAGCAGCAATACACAAGATTTCCCAAGCAAGATCCATATTCCTTATCAAAATACTTCGCAATTTACAGATTCCTCGGTGAAAACAGTCTCTGCAACATCCTGCGCCAAACGATTTTTTCTTACTACTCCAACGTTCTCATTTTTTTCAACAGGTTTCAAACGCTCTGAAGACCAAGTCAAGGGGGAAGTAACTCGCTAAACAAGGGCAACCGAAGACGGAAAAACAAGATCAATAAATCAATCAATATTCAATTAAAATGTGCAATTCTCAACTTTATTGAATTGTTTTATTAAATGAATTATTAAAAGATGAGAGTTTTCCTTTTTCAATGAATTTAATGACTGAATATTACATAATCATAAAACATATATCGATATAAAGATCTACATGTATGAGTTAAGCTTTTCACTACATATGCTAAAAACGCACTATAGCCTATTACAGACCTACTTTTATCTTTAAAAATAGGTCTCAACATCAAACACAGAATGTGGTAAATAAACTTTATTCAATAAATGCAACAATTTAATACTGCTTTATTTACAACATCGAACTACAAGGTCATTTAATATACTCAACATGCATACAAAGCCTAACCCCCCCCCCCCCCCTCCAAAAAAAAAAGAGCATGAAAAAAATTAAAAATATTTTTAATTATATTTTAAAATTAATCCACTGCAAATTATGGAGGAAATATATTTTATGTACTAAATTTAAAAAAAAATAAAAAAAATAAATTTATAGAAAAAAAAAATAAAAGGAAAAAAACCCCTTAGATTTACCATCTATTTTTTTTTTTTATGAAAAAAAAAAATACATATAATTTTTTTTTTGATTTTTTTTTTAACATATGGCATGATATGCAACATTCATATTTGGTGCAGAGCTTGTAATGGTTCCAATGGCTGATTTCAAGGACAATGATAAGGCATCTCAAATTTTCATCAAAACACAGACATTATTATGCATCAGTAAGTTTTAGTGTACGCAGCCCTTGATTTCCATATGGGATAATGAATTTTTTCCAGAGTTGAAAAACACAATGGTGCTACAGAGTTAAAAACAATATGTTCCCAAACTCCGTTTGGGGAACATAATAATAAGAAACAGAGTAAAAACAATATGTTCCCAAACTCCGTTTGGGGAACATAATTAACGTGACTATACATCTACTGAGACAAAAACTGCTTAAACATAGACATTTTTATATTGATTATGCTTTACAATACCTCCTAAATGTAAATGTTTATAGATATTTGATAGATTTCAGTGACAATTATAATTTCAATTCCAATCCTGTCGCACTTCCTTTGGAAACATTCACTTTCTGGTGTCTTCGCAATGTTTTACGTCATTTGTTCTTGTAGTAACGATAAAATACTTTTCATATTTTTTCGGAACGAATAATCATCACAGACGGAAGTTGACATCTTTAAAATTCTGATCTGATGTGTATCATTTTCACTACGGTGATATGGACTGGACACCCATCCTCACCTTCCCAGCCCTTATGAATGTCATTTGTATCAATATTGATATCCTATGAAATATTTATTGTATTATTTCATGGATAATTTGGTTGAAATTCTTTTAAATCCTAACAATGTTTTGTCTGATACATTCGTTTTAACAATGATAATGTTTAAAAAGCAATTTAATGTATTATAAATGACTTAATTAATTTCTGAAAAAGTCCTAATCGAGCTAAATATATCAATTGTATGCAGCGGAAGGGGAAACGCATGTCTCTTGTCAAAAAAGCATGCATGATTATGCTTGTTTTTATTTCTTAAATATACAGCGGATTCACAAATGTTAAAATTGCCTTCACTTGTCTGTGTAAAGAAAAATGTTAATTGCTGTTGGGAACTGTTAATCTATATTCAGACACAAATAAATAGTTTATTGCATCATGTTTCTTTTCAAAATTACATAGAAATTGCTGAAAACACTCACAACCGTAGCAATACAAAATTTGTCAAAATAATATTATTTCATTATCTAAACTCGATCCTTATAGATTACAGTTGCGGGTCCAGGAATTTAATAACGGGGGAGGGGTGGTATTGAGGACAGGGTGTCTGGAGCTGCGTTGAAGCCCCATGGGGGTTAGGAGCACATTCCTGGTAGGGTCTGGGGAACGAACATCTACTATAATATGTGCCCCCCCCCCCCCCCCTGATTTAGAAAACCAATCGTCACCTTGCAGAAATTTTAGAATACGTCATGGCTGTAAAATAATATTTCGGAATATTTCATACCATACGTGTAGATCTACTGATAAGTTTGTGTTTAATGCTGGTAACAAAAACAATTAACTACATGCTTGTTTTACAAAAGTAAATTTTTAAAAATCAAACGGCTGATTGGGGGGGGGGGGGGGGGGGGGGGGGGGGGGGGGGAGGGGAGACGCAATGTCCCTGGGTCCGCCTTTGAATTGCATGTTTAATTTAAACCTGTCTTGAAAACACTGATGTCAACATTCACCATGATAAATATATAATCTATATCATATTTTAAAAAAGCTGCATAATAAAACGTTAAAAAAATCTCTTCTTGAACATAAAGTCAATATCACGTCCAATATGAAGGAGACGCTCTTTTTAATAAGAGGTACATGTATAAATGTAAACTCATGTTGTTTGACTGTTTTTCACTGTATATATTGATTGGAAATTTATCATATTATTATTATTTTATTAGGGAAAACTGAAGAATTTGGTTATTCAACAATGCCGGCTCATTGTGACGTCATGTTTTAATGTATTGCGTCATTGATTTCCATGCAATGTCCCTTGATAAATTATAAGAAGAAAAGTTTAGGTGGTTTTCATAACATTCAGATACAGATTTAAACAATAAATTTCTGTAAAAGTATAAATTAGATGATAACACATTCAGATTCAGACTTCAACATTAAATTTCTTAAAAGTATATATTTAATGAGGAGGAAAAGTCACATCTATCCAAAAACGAAGTATTTTCAACTACAATTTTTCTTAAAAACGGACGTGGCCGCACTTTTGTACAGTTATTTTTTCTCTTGCATCTTAGTTACCAAAGTATACTTGTTCTTTCTGCAAAGTTTCGCATATGTACTCGGATGCGGCCACATCGAAAAATTAACTTGAAGAGGAGCAAAACGTCCAAAATAGGTGATTTCCGGAATATTTGACCGGTTTTGAACGTTATATACACAAAAAGTCACGTGAGTTGAGGAAAATTGATACCAATTTTTCACAAAGGGGAACCTTAACAATAAATTGACACAGTTCAAAAAATGTTATCGTGCGTTTAATTTTTGCCATTTATGATAACAATTTATGATGAAATGAAATTCATGATAAAATTTCCAAAATTTTGAAATATGTGGATCCAGCGTCAGTGGTTCCTGTGGGATGAGGTACACAAATGGTTATAAAGTGGAAATGCATTTTCGCTTTGTTAGTTACTCTGGTCTATTTGGTATAAAGTAACCAAAGTAAGCATGCTATGTGTATAGTTATGATAATTAAGCAATGGACACGAATCATTCACATATGGAGAAATGATGTTCATTCTGCTCATTTACATATCGGCCATATTGGAGCTATAATGGCGACAGATTCCATAAGAGTTTACATAGAGAACGTAAAAAAATTGCAGAATTTTATATATTAACTATTTCGGATAAAGTTCTTCCGCCGATGTTTTGGTTTTTCTTTATATCGTCTACCGGAAATAACAATAATGTTGATGCTAAAGTGAAAGTTGCGACCGCCTTTTTGATTTGAAAATCCCAAGCGAGAGTACATTGTTTTATTGAAGGAAAGAGCACATGATTGGTGTTTTTATCATTTTTGGTGTTAAATTGTAAGTGTTTATTGCAAGATGACAGAGTTCTTCCGCCGATTAAGGTAGGATTCTTCTCTGGTTTCTGACTAGATGAAACATTCAAAGTATATTTACTTATATGTCTTATATATTAAGGTGAAAGGAATTTAAAAGACCATATTTTTCTTTCCTCATCACTATTGTACAACTTTAAATAAAAATGGTAAACTGTGTTTGAAAACTAGCAGGGACTATATTTTTGGCGGAATGGTGGCGTATGAAAATATCTTCTTTTCTGCCTCTCAAAATTATAATACAAAACCTGTAGAACAAAGAATTTAGTTATAATTTTTACACAATCGAAGTCTTGGAGAAATTTTCAAATGTAAGTTAGATTAATAATGAGTGACTAAACTTTCAAAATATATCAAATAAATATTACTTTTCAAACAAACCACAACTTTATTAGCTTGTAAACGCTTCCTACCAAAGTGCAGATTTGAGCCAAAAATCCATAAAAAGTGTTTTTTCTCTCTTAGTAAACGATCAAAACTTTTTGTTTTTGTATCATTTTGTACATTTATAAGACTACTTTATTATATGTGAAAATAAGAAAAAGTTAAATATAGGAAGCATATGAAAATAACTAATATATCCTAAAAAAAATTTAAAAAACAGAGAAAATTCGGATTAGCCAATATCCAGTTAAGTTAAATTATTTATGTAAATTTGGTATTTACATGCTATAAACCCGATATAGTAATACGTTTTTATGCAAAAAGAACAAGCATTAAACTTTTGAAATAGAAGTAGGTATCACATGATTGGCAACAGTTATTTTTTATTCTTAATGTCAAGGAAAAAGATAATGACCTTGACCTGACCTTGCCTCTAATATAAAACGGTCAAATTTAATTTCACTGATACTATCACTTACTGATATTGTCTTCTTGATTCTGTGAAAATTTCATTAATTTTTAAATATTAGAAATATGAGAAGAATCCTACCTTAATAGGTGCAGACGAATGTCTATTTTTACAAAATATAGATGATTTAACGTTTCATGAAGAGTTAAGACCGCCTTTTTAATTAAAAAACGGCAATGTTTTGCGCCGACCCGACCTAATTATTATTTAGAAGAATGAACGGTATAACGAATTGTAAACAGTCGATCACGCAAAAAAAGAGTACAAATATAATAATGACGGGCCTTACAGAAATAAACAGACCAGATTTGAGTGTCTAAATGTTAAAAAATAATGAAATGGTATATTTTTAGTTTTTGCAATATCTTATGAATAATATATTTTACGGTATGACCGTTGGTGCGAGCGCAGGTATGTACTATCATAAACCTACACATGAACTGCCTATTATTAAAGAAAAAAAGAAAACAAAATGATAAAAAGAAATCACTTCCTCAACATCGGGATCGAGATTCCGAACTTCTCGGAAGTTTCCGACAAAATCGGAAATACCCGAACCGTTAAAGTGACGAAAGTATGACGTCAGATGAAAAATCCTGTAGACGTAGGACGCAAACGATGGTTTTATGGCATGGAAATTGCAATAAATCGTTGTTTGTATTTTTTTCAAGTAAGTTGTTGCTATGTTTTAGCCACTTTGTTGCTATGCACCGCAAAGGATCACTGGGAGTTTGGAATTTTTTCACGCGGTGAGATAAAAATTTCTTGGAACAATGTGCAGATTTCAACCCGAATTTCCTCCGTTCGTACACGTTAGTCTATTGAGCTCGCTACGCGAGTGGCGCTTCGCGCCGCCTCGCTGCGCTCGCTATTAATGAGTTGAAAATCACGTGGGAGCAATCCTATGAATAAACTGAACGCCATTTCTCCATATAAGTTGGTACATGATACTCAGGTGATCTATCAGGTCCGAGTGCCTCTTGTTGAGTAAGAGTAAGGTAATGGGAAGTTTTCAAAATGTTTAGCCAAAATTAAAATGTATCTGCAGACGGCATTGTTTTTACGGCTCAGAATATTATGCTGAGCCTGGCAGATATTTATATTTACCCGTTTTTGATATATCATCTGCAGTTTAAATTCATGCCAGCTGGTAATGTCCAGAGAAGTTCAAATCTAAACAGAGATCGAAAGAGCCATCTGATTGCTCGCCCGCATGAGATGATACTGATGATATGCCCATTATGACCGGTAAAGGCTGGTAAACGTGAGAAGTCCCCGAAAAGAAGGACCTTGAAGGTCCATGTCCTGGAGGACCATAAGGGGGGATTGAAAGATTGAAGGATGTGCCTTGTGAATTTTACGTTGAGGCAACGGATTTTGGTTTGCCCTGCATCCCTCCGATTACATGAGAATTGTCCAACCTTACCTATGGAGGAGTTAGGCTGCTACTAGGGCCATATTGGAGATGGTAACATCGATAAGAAACAGTAGGTTTAGCGGCCGAAGACTTTGGAAATTCGAACAAGGTTGGAAGAAGGCACAAGTTCATCTCACACACTGGAAAAACAATTTAATCAAGAGTGATTGTATGTTAAAGATGAACACTACTCGTAAATAGGCATAGTCCGCCATATTTCCCGTTCTTCAAAGCTCTCCCTACAACCCGTATATAAGGAGCAGATCGCTAATCAGTTCAATTTATTTCGCTGTAGAGATCCGACGAGTGTAGACGTACATCTTACAATGCGTGCTACTAAAACTCAAAGAAATCATCAAGTTTTACGTATTTTTCAAACCTTGACAAAAGTATCACGAAAAATACGGGTCAATACATTATTTACAAACAGAAAATGCACATAAAAACAAGAAATAAACGCAAATAATCTAAGACCAGGAAAGGAGTACTACATGTCGGCCAAGAGTTTCGAGTGTGCAATCGGGTGTAACGAAATCAAACGGTTTATATACCCGTCTGACGGTGCCTATTTATGAGAAGTGTTTAGCTTAAATTACCGTCCCTGAATTTTTCACTCGTATGGAGATGTCACCACTTGCCTGTGGAAAGCTAAAAATTTAGTCCTTTACTTGGCACTCGGGGCCTTTGAGCAATGAGGGATCTTTTTTGTGCCAGCATCTCCTGCGAAACGGGACCCCGGTTTATACGGTCTCATCCAAAGGACCGGTTTCCACTTCCAACAGTGGGATTTGAACTCGCGACGCGAAGATTGACTCCTCCCTAACAAAAAAATACTATAGTTAACTATAGTTTACTATAGTTAACTATAGTAAATCAAAGTGTCAAAGTTCTTGTCAAAGTTTTTCAAAGTGTCAAAGTTTTCGTCAAAGTTTTTCAAAGTGTCAAAGTTTTTGCCAAAGTTTTTCAAAGTGTCAAAGTTTTCGATTAAGTTTTTCAAAGTGTAAAAGATTTCGCCAAAGTTTTTTAAAGTATCAAAGTTTTCGATAAAGTTTTTCAAAGTGTCAAAGTTTTCGATAAAGTTTTTCAAAGTGTCAAAGTTTTCGCCAAAGTTTTTCAAACTGTCAAAGTTTTCGCCAAAGTTTTTCAAAGTGTCAAAGTTTTCGCCAAAGTTTTTTAAAGTGTCAAAGTTTTCGCCAAAGTTTTTTAAAATGTCAAAGTTTTTGATAAAGTTTTTCAAAGTATCAAAGTTTTCAATAAAGTTTTTCAAAGTGTCAAAGTTTTCGATAAAGTTTTTCAAAGTGTAAAAGTTTTCGATAAACTTTTTCATAGTTTCAATGTTTTCGATAAAGTTTTTCAAAGTGTTAAATTATCCAAGTTTTTGCCAAAATTTTCAAAGTGTCAAAGTTTTCGCCAAAGTTTTTCAAAGTGTCAAAGTTTGTCAAAGTTTTCGATAAAGTTTTTCAAAGTGTAAAGGTTTCGATAAACTTTTTCATAGTTTCAATTTTTCGTTAAAGTTTTTCAAAGTGTTAAATTATCCAAGTTTTCGATAAAGTTTTTCAAAGTGTCAGAGTTTTTGATAAAGTTTTTCAAAGTGTCAAAGTTTTCGATAAAGTTTTTCAAAGTGTCAAAGTTTTCGCCAAAGTTTTTCAAAGTGTCAAAGTTTTCGCCAAAGTTTTTCAAAGTGTCAAAGTTTTCGCCAAAGTTTTTCAAAGTGTCAAAGTTTTCGCCAAAGTTTTTCAAAGTGTCAATGTTTTCGCCAAAGTTTTTCAAAGTTTCAAAGTTTTCGTCAAAGTTTTTCAAAGTGTCAAAGTTTTCGTCAAAGTTTTTCAAAGTATCAAAGTTTTTGTCAAAGTTTTTCAAAGTGTCAAAGTTATCACTATAGTAAATCAAAGTTTTCAAAGTGTCAAAGTTATAACTATAGTTAACTATAGTAAACTATAGTTAACTATAGTTAACTATAGTATTTTTTTGTTAGGGCTAATACTTCGAAAATCTAGAGCAGACGCTCTAACCACTGCGCCACGCCAGATCATTTAAAAGATCCTTGTCCAGAAGCTGAGGGGGTACTCGCCATCAATACCCGAGCTGGATGAAAAGTTTACAATCAAGGCCATTGCCATAGAAGGTGGGTTGATAGAGTCCATGTGATGTCCGTGTATGAAGAGTATTCAACGTTATGATGACGTCAGAGGCAAGCCGGTATTATCTTCATTTATGAATAAGTCCCAGAACATTCGCCCAGACCCATTTTTCCAACTCGGTTAACATCTGTTTGCTCGCCTTCTCTTCTCAAGATGTCAAAACTGCTTGGTGTAGATGCCAAGCTGGTGGAGTTTGGAAGGGAACGCCTGTTCGCTCAGGCGAGTCAGATCCCAGCCCCTCGTTCCATCACTCAGTCATCCTTGCCTCATCTATCAGCTGTGGGTCCTGAGGGCTATTACTTCTGGCGAGAACTACAGTCCAAGAACCGTCTGACGCTGTTTTTTTCCTGATTTGAATGCTTCCATTTTATTCGGACAAGGCAATCCAGCTGCAATGTACATTGAGTAGTGGTGTTCTTTCTTCAGATTAGCCTGCGAATATTATCAAAGTCATAACAGACTAGACACACCTTCAATGAACCCAGTCGTCATTCTGGCCTGCACCCTCTCTTGCAATTTCATCACTGTTGCCTCCATCCACGTCAGAGGAAGAGGAATCTGCTGACAGTTCCACTGTAAGCAACTTGGTTAGCTTGGAGAAGGCCCGTAGGTTGCCGGAATTCGGAATCATGCCATTTCTACACCCGGCAAGAAGAACTTGGCATAGGACAACTGCCTTTAAGATCTTTATGAATGGAGAATTTGAGATAAATTGCTTAATCTAAGCATTTTACTTTCATTATTTGTAGGCCAAAAATGTAAGAGAAACATTAGAAGAAATGCAAACTTCCTTAAACAAGGTACCCGTTCTCTATCCAGAGTTGTCGTTACCGCAATGCTCCCACATGCACTGCGTTGTACATAATAGCATTGGTATCTTTTGTGATTAAATCTTTTATGTATGGTGTTTAACGTCCCTCTCGAGAATTTATCACTCATATGGAGACGCCACCACTGCTACAAATATTGTATTAGACTCGGCACTCAGGGCCATTGAGCAGTAAGGGATCTTTTTCGTGCCAACACTACTCCGAAATATTTTATACAGTTTCATCCGAAGGACCGCAGTGGGATCGAATCCGCGACGAAAGGATCGACTCCTTACTATTGGAGGTAGTTTGATGTATTTATACTTTTACTCAAGCCCTAGAGGGGCTTGAGTTATCTAAAACGATGCTAGGTCATCGATTTACTCAGTTAAAAAACACGAAAAGCTATTATTTTTGTAGATTAAAATATTTCTAGAAACAAAAATGAAGCTTATCTTAAAAAAGTCTGTATACTCAAAGATATTAAGCGTTAAATAGCAGATTCTTTTCTATGGCGAATGAACAATGAGTGAAGCTCCGCAGTCGCAACAGTTTCTATACTGAGATTTCGCGCTTTCCTTTGCGTAGGAATCTCAGGTAACTTTTACAGACGCCGACAAAGCATCTTTGGACGAGTCCACTGTTTACTCTGAAAGGTGACGCAGGTTACCCAATCGTTAACAAATTCTGCCATGCATGGCAAGAAAATGTATGGTTGTACCCCCCATATTGAAATTGCTTGTCACGGGCCTGAGAATGATGTACATGTGCACTTTGAATGACAGTAAAATAATAGCACAACATTAATGTTAATTAAATTCTCCCTCGTACGTTTTTTTTTAATTTCAAAAAATCTTACTAATTATCTTCAGCTTTGGTAACGGAACCTATATATGTAACTTCTTTTGGATTTGTCCGGAATATGTGTTAGACATGCCGCACAGCCAGATGCAGCTTTTCTCATTGTCAATTACTTTTAGTACCAATTTTCATACTACATTTTTTGTACATCACTAATAGTGGGGTGGGGAGGGCAACTAGACTTTCAGTTAACATTTCCTATACTATAAGTAAGGTTGCCGAAAAAAGGGGGGGCAGGGCTGCCCCCCCCCCCGTTGCTACGCCCCTGAAATGAACCCGTAGTCACGTGGATTTTTGGGAGCACGGACTCGGGACCCCCCCCCCCCAATCCACTTTGAAAACAGATTCTACTCTACCTGTAGGCTTGTAACAAGCTATTTGGACTGATATGTATTAAATTGTGTACTTGATTAAGCAAAAATTCATCTTAAAAAGTAGTACGATTGATTATATTTATTCTAATTAAATTCAATATATGAATTTTGTTTCATGTACACATGTATATTTTATTCAACAGAAGATTGAACTCGATAGCCCTCATCTTATACCATTATAGGATGTTAATGACACTTCCTAGTTGACTTTCTACAGCTTGAGTATATCTGACGTTTTGTCAGTATATACTTGTTTATTGATAATTCCTTACCATTATGTTGCTTTTCCTTTAAATTATTATATAATGTTATAAAATATAATTAAATTTATACGTTCTGTTCATATGTATCAAATTTTCCCAGAATCCTTGTCTAATTTTGAATTTATTTTGTGAAAGGCAATTGAGTAAGAAGAGAGAAAACGAAAGATTGTGAAAGCCCGTATGAGAAAAGTTCACCATGAAAATGATTGTAAGTATAGAATAGGAATGGTAGCATAATGATATACCATTTTAATTAGTCCAGCCAATCCTGTAATCATCTAAATTAAATTGTTCAAAATTTTGATTTTAAATATACTGTGGAATCATCATTGTTCGTGGGGGACCAATGTTCGTGGGTAACCCTGGCTCACGAATTTACACCCCCACGAACTTTAATACTGACATTTGTTTTATTATTCATTAAAAGTTAAATACGAGTTATATTACTTGTTATCAACAAAATTACGTTCCCACGAACATGAAAACTTTTGGTTACCCATGAATATTGATCCCCATGAATGAAATGATTCCACAGTATGCAAGTTTAAATAATTATAATCTTACCATATGACTTAATAACCAAAAGGTTAAAGGAGATGGAGAAAATTCGGTCCAACATGGCGAGGAAAAGAGATCAAATGGAGATTGTCCAGAGATCAAATGGAGATAGTCCACAGAAAGCTTAAGGTTTAGTATTTGTTTAATGTTGTAATTTATAAAATTATGATAAACAAAACTTTTTCTGAGGAAAACTTTTTCAACGAGAATTTCTCAGTTAAAAATTATTCAGTGTACTAGTATACTAATTTTGGGACACTACATCCATAAAGTCAAAGGATATTCGTAATACAGGCAGACATGATGACAAAAAGGTACTGTAGTTTCATCAATATTCGTTGAGCACCAATTTTCGTGGATTTCGTTGTTGAGCAGATCCACGAATTCAAATGTTCATTGAATTACGAAATATGACATTCTTTTGTATAGGCAATGCCTTTGTTCACGAAATTACGTATCCTCGAAAATGTCTGTTTTACATAATCCACGAAAATTGATGCCACTGAAAATTGATGAAACCACAGTAGTTAATTCAGGATATCCATAGATAGATAGATTGATTGTCTTTTGTTTAACGCCCTATTCGAGAATTTTTCACTCATAAAGAGATCGGTAGAGGGCTTCAAATTTAGACCTATACTCGACACTCATGCCATTGAGCAGTGAGGGTTCTTTATTGTGCCAATTGACGCTTACATGTACTGTGACACGGAACCAACGTTTTTAAGGTCATATCCGAAATACCCGTGCATGACTTTCACTTCTAATGCCGAGTGCTAGGCAAAGGAACAATCACTACCTATGTTTACGTCTTAGGTTTGAGCGGCGAACCCGTGACTCCCGATCACGAGGCAAACGCTCTACCGCTAAGCTACCGTGACCGGTGAGATCCAAATAGAGCTGATGGTATGTAGTACTCGCTAATACATGCATATTTTATGAACCGTGAATTAAAAGCGTGAAATTTAGAGTGTAATGAACGTATACTTATCCTAGGACACCATTACGAGAAAGTGAAACATGATGCAAAAAAAATAAAATCATACATGACGAGGAAGAGAGATAAAATGGAGGCTGTACTCAGAGAGCTTAAAGTACGTAGAACTCAATGTTCATTAAATAAAATGCAAATTTTAATCAAGTTAGCTAAAATGTAGCTTATATTTACTTATCTTAATTAGGACACTGCAACCAGGGGCCCGTTTCACAAAACTTTTACGAGTAAGATCTGTCTTAAGACCGAAAATTATCTTAAGATTGTACCATAGCTGTTTCACAAATCTCATATCTTAAGATAATCTTAAAAATCTTAAGACAACCAGATACATGTCTTAAGGTAGGATTCTTCTCATATTTCTAATATTTAAAAATTAATGAAATTTTCACAGAATCAAGAAGACAATATCAGTAAGTGATAGTATCAGTGAAATTAAATTTGACCGTTTTCTATTAGAGGCAAGGTCAGGTCAAGGTCATTATCTTTTTCCTTGACATTAAGAATAAAAAATAACTGTTGCCAATCATGTGATACCTACTTCTATTTCAAAAGTTTAATGCTTGTTCTTTTTGCATAAAACGTATTACTATATCGCGTTCATAGAATGATTTTACCAAATTTACATAAATAATTTAACTTAACTGGATATTGGCTAATCCGAATTTTCTCTGTTTTTCTTAATTTTTTAGGATATATTAGTTATTTTCATATGCTTCCTATATTTAATTTTTTCTTATTTTCACATATAATAAAGTAGTCTTATAAATGTACAAAATGATACAAAAACAAAAAGTTTTGATCGTTTACTAAGAGAGAAAAAACACTTTTTATGGATTTTTGGCTCAAATCTGCACTTTGGTAGGAAGCGTTTAAAAGCTAATAAAGTTGTGGTTTGTTTGAAAAGTCATATTTATTTGATATATTTTGAAAGTTTAGTCGCTCATTATAATTCTAACTTACATTTGAAAATTTCTCCAAGACTTCGATTGTGTAAAAATTATAACTAAATTCTTTGTTCTATTATAATTTTGAGATGCAGAAAAGAAGATATTTTCATACGCCACCATTCCGCCAAAAATATAGTCCCTGCTAGTTTTCAAACACAGTTTACCATTTTTATTTAAAGTTGTACAATAGTGATGAGGAAAGAAAAATATGGTCTTTTAAATTCCTTTCACCTTAATATATAAGACATATAAGCAAATATACTTTGAATGTTTCATCTAGTCAGAAACCAGAGAAGAATCCTACCTTAAGACCAAAGTTAACTTGCGACCGCCTTTATTTTGGCCCAAAACAGAAGGAACTTATTTAAGAAGACAACGAATATTTAGAGATAGGAATAACCCATTGGACTCTATGCCTTATGCTGATATTATTGATAAGTTCCGCCTTCCACCCCATTTAATTTTGAGATTATGTTCTAGCGCATGCTACTAGCAGGTCTCATGCTCTTCATACATCACTGCAAATCATGGTGGCGCTCAGGTTTTATGCCAGTGGGAACTTTCAAACTGTCACTGGGGATCTCCATGGCAGGCGCGGACCCAGAAATTTTTCAAAGGAGGGGGGGGGGGGGGGGTTGAAGGCGAAAACAGCTAAATCATACATATAGTTAAATAACTCAATAGAATATCGATACAGGGCGGAGTTGTAGATTGGGTGATGATTGCTAGCATTCAATGAAAAGAAAATGCTTCTTTGAAAGTTTATTTTGCTACAAAATTCTCACGTCTTCAAGTGCAGTTATCCTAGTTTCTGAAAAGTTCTAAACTTAAAGATTAACCGTGATGTTGTGCAGAAAAATATTGACAAGAAAAATTTATATTAGACGAGTTAAAAGCAGAGAAAGTAAATGAGACCTAACTCAAATTAAGAAAATAAAATGTAATCATAAACACATCAATTAATTAACTTTATTGAACCATCTTTTTAATACTTCTATGAAAAGTGACTTATAATTAATATGAATAACTTAATGAGTAATAAAACAAATTTAAGAATCTAAAATGACTTTTAATTAAATTTTATTATCAAGGTCTATTGAGAAATGTCAATACAAAAATAACAATTCCAGGAAATACTGTATGCGCCGAGATCAATGTCTCCAAAGAAAATGGACAGTAAATACGTTTATTATGGTTTCATCCTGTTAGGACGCAGTCTCATCTGTTGACCTGAAATAATTATTAGACAATTAATAAATAATCTACACATAAAAAATCTCATCAAAAATCTATCCTCTCTTTGTTTATTTGTGAGGGAGGGTGTGTGTGCATTTATTAAATTTTCTGAAATTTGCGATTTGTTCCTATTTTTATTATATGTTGCATGTAGTTTCAAAGAAGCGAGATTTATTAAAGCAGCTGCAAAATTCTATGTTCTACAAGGTTTTTATATATTCAGTGGTTTTCTGTGATTCAAGAAGAAATTTTCGGAATGTTCTTAATATTGATTTAATAAATGCACAGGGGTGAAGTAATTTGAGACGATTTTTAATATTTTGTATTACATATGTACATTCAAAATATTTATATTATATTGTATTTAGTTTTTAAAATAAAATTTGAATTGTGCATTTCATTGAAACCAAAATTTATAGTTTCTCACTACAACAATATACAGAAGCTTAAAAAAAACAGATGATTCAATTTCTTTGAAGTTTTATTAAGGATAAAAAAAGGTTACATCACATCCGTGAAACTGGAATTACAGAATGGATCGATTTTGATATATTAAGTACGTTTTGAAACGCTAGTTTTTTCCTACCTTTATTGCTCCTTTGGGAGCAGTAAATGGATTATCCTCAGAGAATGCTGCCCTTTGGGAGAATTGCTCTCTGTTCTTTTCCTCTTTCCGCTATAATTTAAAAAAAATTGCCATAATTTTTTTTTAAATTTATAATTGTCAAGTTGTGCTTTTAATGTAGAAAATTGTAAAGGAAAGAACATAAACTATAGGTTTAAGTAAAATTGGTGAAAAAAATGCTTTATACACCCCTTGTATAGAACAGTTTTCATATTTGATCTAATAAAAGCTACACATATATGATTACTTTTTTGTGGAACGTGGTCAACATCATCCTTGAATTGAGTGTGCTAGGTATGTATACAATTTTAATTTACACGAGGACCATGCATATGATCCAACATTTCAGTCTTTTATATTAAACTGACATTTTTATGAGTTTAAAGTTTGTTATTGTTTTAAATTCATATAATATATTTATTTATCTAACAATGTGCATGTTGCAGTTTCGATTAAGTTTGTTTGGATTCATGCTATTAACATGCTGCAAGATACGGAATTATTTGATATGTTTACCAGGATTGACCAGTATTTGCATTTAAGATTGAAGACAAATTAAGTAAAACCTTGACAAAATTATCTATTCTTGCTCATGGGCTCAGACACAAATTTTCTTACTTCTGTAACATATAAATTGCAACACATTAATACAAATTGTCAGTACATTAAAGGGCACTTAAATCCAGTTCTCTATTACAGCGAGAAAGTTATAATACATTGTAAATGGCGAAAACTCCCCCGCATTATTATTTATATTAATCGCAAGGATCAATGACTATCTACTTGATAAAGGTCAATAAATTCAAAAGATTGCGAGCACATTGTCACCAGAAGATGAAGATATTGGTGAAAACGATGCCAACATGTACACCTCTGTAAGGTTAGACAAGATTTTGTCATTGTCTTGTCAAGTTGATACTTAACAAGCACTCTAAAGGACAATCGAATCATATGATTGATTCATTCAATTCTTATTGTCCTCAATTGGTCATTTTTGTCACTTAAGTCGTAAACATTGTTTGGGTGTTAAATTGTCAATAAAGTGGGTCTTGATGTACTAGAAGATGTGTAATAATTGGACGAGTAATTGTCTTATAGTGGGTCAACTATGACGAAGCAAATGGCTAGTATGGGTCGATAAACATCAAAAGAAAAGAGATCACATCAAGCAATATTCATCGTTTTCTCGAATGGAAGAATTAAGTCGTTAATGCTGGAAAATTAGAATCATTTACGAGATAAATCGTCAGTGTTTGACATCATACAATATGTTACTCAAAACTTCAATAGTTGTTAAGAAGAATATAATCATGCAAAAATAAAAAAATAAGAATTTCTTTTTTTTAAGGATAAATCCATATTTTAATTTAAAACAGTCTGCATCCATTTGTTAAAAAAGTCTTTTTCAAATTAAAAAAAAATGAATAAATAAATAAAAATAACGAAATTTGGATACTATCCTTATCTTTTATATAGATAACAAGTGTTTCCTTTAATGAATCGAATTTTTTGACAACTGCAATCAATTGCAGTTATAAGGTTCACCAATTTTACGGACGACAGTGAAAAGAACTACAGCTTTAGGTGATTTATAAGGTAATCTATGGGACACCAAAAAGTTTCTATGGATTCGTTTTTGTTTTAATTTCATCTATCCCGTACAACCTCGAGCTATTATTGCTCGCCTTGTCACCATTTATAATAAAGCAGAAACCCAAAGGGAAAGACATAAAATATGTTGACCAACAAATGGTAGAATTCATTTTAGAATGCTGTATGCCCAAATCGCCACTAATGCTTTCAAGATGCATCAAATTAATTCAAACGAGAAGATTATTTCTCTCACTATTTCCTTAAAGAGCGCATATTTAGCCTACTGTCTAGTTAGTGAAAAATGGAGGCAGACATAAAACAAAGGTCAACAGGTCAGAAAAACCATCTAATTCATAGAAAAACATGGCAAGGAATGTTTACATTAGCTTCTAAATGTACAGTGTATGTAGTAAATTCGTTTCGTTTATCACCACTAGCAAATCAGCATCCCCATGATCTCTTTATTTCTATTATTGGCGACGTTCCTTTTTACCACGGCTTATGGCAAACTCATGATAACCCTACGTCTACATTTTCGAGAAAAATATTTTGGCTTATTAGTTTAGGAAAAAATGATTAGGAAAATTTGATAACTATTAACAATTCCACTGGAAGTCAACATAAGCATTAAAAAAGAAGTTAAAAGAAGATACTTATCAGGGTTATGTGGGATAACATTTGGAAATACTGTCGAGCAATGCAAGTTTATACAAACATATTGTAATTTATAATTTCTGATTTTAAGACACGTTAATCGAAATTGAAAGCAAAGAACAAGGTACATGTATGGTTTCCATACAAATTTTGCCCTGTGATTTTCTAAAAAATGAAACTGGTGTAAAAGTTGAAAACTCGTACTTTCTGAATAATTGACATTCAATGCAGAAAAATCATACAAATCATGCATTTTTCTCACAAAGTTTTCAAATGCTAACTGTGACGTCATAAAAACGTGCATTTCCCGTATTTTCTTTAAAAGTTGTAGACGACATTAATTTTCAATGGAATTTTCTTGTAGATAATATTGTCCACAGGCATCGCCCACAAAAATCTTGAGATATGCGATTTGTTCTTGACTTTTGCACAAAATACAAAAAAATAACGTGGGCGACGACTGTGGACACTTTTTTTCTAAAGGAAAATCGAGAAATGCATCACATTAATGAGGCATATTTGAAAATTAGTAAACCTTCATGCCATATTCTTTCCTGATTTATCACAGTCAAATACTTAACTTATATTTAAGCCAGTTTCAAAATTCTTTGATGTCATTATATTTTTGGGGCGCAATAAAGCTAAAACCATACCTTCTTCTTTGTTACTGTCTTTGACTCAAACTTAATGCAGAACTCCGTATTTTTAAATCAATATTTCAAAACAAAATCCTTTTCTTATACCCTTAATTATTCACTTGTACGTTTTGTATTGCTTATCAACCCACATTCTATGTGATCCTGACTTTTTTTTTATCAGAATCAAATCAGAAACACATGTCAGAGTCTACATACATGTACAAAATATTTGAAAAAAAAATGTCTACAATTCTGGACGTTAATTAAAAAATTGTTTATCGCTTTTTTTTCCCGATAATTTGTCGTCTTTTCTTCATAAATGTTATACGCTATATTTAAAATCTTGACATATTCATTGTTCAAAAAAAATAAAAAAAAAAACCCCAAAATTGGCCTGTTACCTTTGTACTAAATTAACAAGGCCGCATCCAATTTCCCGACAGTCTTCTGGCATTCTCTCTAGTGCCAATCGGGCAAAGTATTCGGTGGCTTTCACATCGGCAGATTGCCGCCGAACCCTGAATATAAAGAGAAAAGCTAAAATTTATCACACTAATTTTGACAATTTTTTTTAATAAAGTGAACAATTTCGATTATGCTGAATTGAAACTGAATGCAGTCCTTTTTTGTTCTTGAGCTGTTCACCGAAAATGTTACACAAATAAACACAATATATATTACTGGGTGATTGCCCAGGAAACAAAATTTAAAACATTTATAGTTAACTATACATTTATAAATAACTTGTAGGATTCTAGAACTAACATGTATATACAATGGCATGCTACATGTATAACATCACAATGTTGAATTTCTTATTTTTACATTTTTGTTCTAAACGTTCTTTTTATATAGAACTTTTATAAACCCTTCTCAAATCAACATAAAATTTATATGCATTTTCATTACATTATATACAGGGAAATATCCGCCGCGTTTTATTTTTGACACTTAAGCCAATTGCAACTGTCAGGAGGATGAATTTTAAAACGGAGTGAATTCAAAGAACGCCGTAGAATTTTTTAAATAGACCTTTGCAAATTTAAAACGTCTCGGGCGAAATTGTTTGAGAATCTGAGAGGGCGAAAATAACCATGTATTGTATATATTTGATCACAAACTTTGCTTGATCATTGTATAGGGTTTATGGCGGGTGTGACTGGTTTAACAGGGAATGTTTTCTCCTCCTAGGCACTTGATCCCACCTTTCGAGGAATCCGTGTTTCACTGATTTGTTTGTTTTTTTGTTTTTTTTAAAACTTTTTATGAGATCATTCTTTTTTCGTTATCTTTAACTTTTTCTTTACAAAACAATTATAGGTGAGCTTGATAGAAAAAGATATGTAAAAAAAATCCTATCTGCATATCCATTATCCTATGGTCAATTATAATTTAATTCTTAACTGAAGTTGTTTTGATTTGATTCTTTAAACACTCAAGTGTTGTATTCTATGTTTAATAACTCATCCTTTTATATATAATAAACCACTTGTCTTTTTTTTTTGCAATCGCGTTTTCATGACACTCTTTCAAAATTCAATAAAACACCTTCAATATATATCCCAAAAAATAACCCAGTTTTCATATGTAAAAAAAAAACACGATGAATGCCAGAAATTTTCTCCCTCTTCCTTAAATACCCAAAAGATTCTCTGCTGCTAAAGCTGGAAAACAAATTATTGTGATTTAGTTTTTAAACACGACGACACTAAATTGCATTTAATTATCTAAAATATAAGAAACATGAATGATTGTCTTTTGACATCAATATTGATGTAATCCACCGATTAATGTTTATTCATGACTGACTTTAATCTGATATAAACCATTAAAAAGACATCAAGGCGAAAGAAGAATGGAACATAAACATGTACAAGAACAAGTTACCAGGAAGCGGAACAGCCTCTTTGACATGATGTTTTTTTATCCAAATATGTACATGGAGAGAGAGCAAATTAGTCCTGATATACTTTACATAAATGACGAATTCGGTTTGTCAACAAAAAAAACAGCGGAAATTAAAATACTGTTACATAACCAGTAATTGTTAAGAGAAATAGGTCAAAGAAAAGAAATAAAGCACCCGCCCACCCATCTCGTCCCCTTTACATAATACAAAAAATAACCATCTCCATCCCCCTTAAAGAAAGAAAGGCCATCGTAAGAGTTAAAACATATTGTGAGTAGAAATCTATCTTCTGTTTTTTGCTATTTACAAAGAATATAAAATACTTTAAATTGACTTTCATCTGGCATATTTTACAGGATTTTGTTGAATCTGGACCTCTGCATCACATACAAAATTTGTCACCACAAAATGAGTGTGAAGATATGAATTCAGAACAAAAATGTTTCCTTACCTTCGACTGTCCAGTTGTCTTCCATTAGTAGCACAAACAAATAGGAAGCAAAGACATATCACTTTGGAAACAGTGCTTATATACTGCATTTTAAATTAGGAAAAAAAATAGTTCAGTTCAGTTGAAACTTTGTTATCGTTTGGCTCTTGCAGAAATGAATCTTCTGTCAATTTCGCTTTCTCCTGTCCACAAGTTTGATCACTTTTGGCGCGAATTCTTCTCACCTCGACTCTTTTGTAATTGATGGCTGATAGAATTGGGATCGATGGAGGTTCTTCGACGATTAAATACCCCTCCTTTCCCTTGTTTGACGTACGTCACAAGCGGAATCGGATAATCTAAAAATGCAATTAACGATGACCATCACTTCAATTAATGTATCCAAAATGCTGGTGCGGTCCAGGAAACACAGAAACATTTAAAACGTTATTAAAATAGGCATCCGCATGACATTGCCTTTCAATTATCAACCATAATGTCGACCCTTAGACAGATCTGCAAGCATCCGTTTACTTTAGTTATATATTTAATGAAATTATATTCATCTCTGAATGCGTATTTCGTTTTGAAGTACTTGTTACCTCCTCCTTTTGGTATAACATCAATTTTTCATATTTAATGTAAAATATTATCACAGGTTTATATCAAGTGATGAAAATTTGCGCATCCTTTTTCTTAATTCAAAACTTAAGTCATATTAATTGCACATTATACTTAATGACATTGTTTTAAATATAAGTTTTAGTGGGGGAGGGAGGGGTGGGAAAGGTTATGCCATATCATTGTTTAATCCCATTCAGGTTTGGAACAATGTTTTTTTCTAAATATTACTTTTTCTTTGCTCGTATGTTGTTCATATATACCTAATTCATTTAAAAACATTTACAAGTAGATATTCAAAAGTCCTATTGATTTTTATTAACTAAATAAGACGTAAAATAACAAGGGACTTCACCAATGTCGGGTTCCATTTACAGTATCACACATTAATTCTAAACAGAAGTCGATGTCTATATATGTATATGTTGAGATACAAAAAAATCTCTCGCTTTATAAGTTCATTTGATCTATAATTGATCAACCCTGCTGCATTATTTTTCATTACCCTTTTTTTTATCATTTTTTTTTTAAGTATCGGACAATTGACCAAAAAATATCTTTACAAACGATAACAAAACCTTGAAAACATGTACATGTAATTTACTTGTGTATAGAAACGTTATGTACATGTAAATGAATTTGCATAATTTTCAAACACAATCTTTTCATGAAATCTTTTAATTCCTTTTTAAAAAAGTTCTATCAAATTTTTGAATGAAACAGGGATGAAAAATTACTTGATAAAAATGCAATTATGAATGTAATACAAATACAATGTATCTGCAGTTTGTTCTTAGGTATCAAGAATAAATTAATATCTAGGAGAAATGTTCCTTTTTTTGGTAAGCTTAACATGAAATAGCACCGGGTTTATGTTATAAGGGTTCTATATATTAGTATTAGTTTCGAGCGTTTTAAAGTATTCTCACAATTTTATACACTTTAAGCTATTCACATCAATTTTACAAATAGTAATGGTAATCAAGAAATGGTAAATGGATCATAAATGTCTCTAAGAAGAGCGACACTAAACAATATCGATTATGCATAGGCATCATGGTTTTAATTTCGGTTCTTTTGTGAAATGATGTAGCCATTGTTTGCTTGTTCAATCTGGTCTCTGAAGATAGGAGAAATTTGTCAGACTTAGAACTGCCATTGTCACCCTTTCTACAGATGATTAGACACATCATTCCTAATAAGTATCGATCTTAACCTGCCACACAAGAAGTAAATTGTAAATAAATAGCGTGATCCTATCAGAATAATTAAAAAATAATTGTTCAATTAAAATCCCTTTAAGTAACATAATTTCAAAGATGGATAAACCATTAATTTTAAATTCATCTGAACTTTCACTCCCGCGAGGCGCAGCTGTAAGAGCATCTGCTCCAGAGTCGCGGAGTAAGGAGCTGATCCTTACGTCGCGGGCTCGAATCCCACTGTGAGACGTAGAGACCGGTCCTGCGGATGAGACCGTATAAACCGAGGTCCCTGCTCAATGGCCCTGAGTGCCGAGTATAGGACAAAATTTGCAGCTCTCCACCGGCAAGTGGTGGCGTCTTGATCCACATGAGTGAACAATTCTCGAGCGGGACGTAAATAACATACATTGTACAACCAATCATTCATGTGAACTTTCCAAGAAACTTACACATTACTTGTTTATTGCTAATAAAGATTGTCACAAATTACCGTAAATGCTCTTGAGCAACAAACTTTTCTTACACTTGAACTAAAAACCTCTTGCCTGTAAAGGGCTGCAAATTTAGACTTTACTCGGCATTTACGACCTTCGAGCAGGAAGGGCCGGTTTCTAGGACCCGTAGTAGAATTTCTGTGGTCCTTTGAATGAGACGGTGCAAATAAATTTCAATCAAATGAAACTGAATAATTTATTCAAATGAACAATTATAGATATCTAAAACATTTTATTACTAGCGTCATTATTAATCATGTAATATACATTCCTATTCACTTTGAGATGACATAAATAATAGTTTATACATGGCAGCTTTCTTTTCAACTATGCTTAAAATTTGAAGTCCACTTCCGTGAAGTGCAGAATTACACGCACCAGATAGACCCTTCGGCTCTCTTTGTTAAACCGAAATGCACTATATTCAGAACATTCTTGGAACATTGAAAAAGAGAAACGCGAGATATCACTAAGTCATTCTCTGAACATGAGGCCCGTATCTGAATTGTAAACAGAGAGATGCCTCTACGTAAAATGATCTTGACTTTGGACATAATTATCATCTAATAAGGTTTTAAGTTCTTAATACCAATCCACCGGAATCATCTTCTATCAGATTTACAGTTTCTGCTTCAGGAGCTGTAACTCAAGAGCGATTCTTTGTTTGATCCAAGATCCTATAGATGATATTGTTTTCTCAAAGACGCATTTGCGCAAGCGTTATCAGCGATGATGATGATGGAGAACGCATTGATTAACAGTACGATTTCCTGGCTTTAGGAAATAATTAGTTCAGCAACATGTAAATATCAAAAAATAATATCCAAGTTTGGTGCTGTAACGCAATGAGTGCATTCGGAGTCGTTTTTGTCTTGAGTGATGAATGTTATCATGTAGCACTACGATCTTTTTTTTAGTCTGTTAACGTTGTTACAGCTTTTCACCGAATGCACATAGATTTTATTCAACGTTTTCCACCTTATGATTAAACTGATTTTTAGCCGGGCTTATTGCTCAAAGAGCAATTGCCGGCTTATGTGATCCTGTTCAAGGCAGGATGTTGACCCCATAGTCGCCATTTTAAAGTTACGTGCAAAAATATAGTTCTTACTCTCAACCGCTTTTGAGATAATACAAACGCTAAATAAAGCAACAAAAATAAAACGAAGTTTTATCTATATAAAATAAACATTAGTAATAATGACTTTGAAAACTTCATAAGTCAAAGAACAAAGTTCATTAGCGTAAGGATTTTTGATAATCAGTGTTACCGTTGTTCTCTACACAAACGAGGTAAAGCAGGAGAGGGAACCAGACTTGCCTGATTGTTTACATTCAGCTGCGGTACCAGATTAATTCTGATTCTGACAAAATAGGACCGTGGTATTAGGTTTGAAAAACTCACTGTCAGTGTCTTATCATTTATATTGATAGTTTAAAAATAATTTTTTCATCAGAATATAAACATGATTCATGCAAGAAATCCATTCTACTCTGTAAATGAGCCCGGCTCTCTGTACTTCTGAGTACTTTGATTCAGATTTTAACACACCACGAGCTTTTTTTTCTAATCAATTTCATTGTTTAATACATAAATGTAAGATTCGTTAACCTTAACAAGGATATTATTTTAAAGATATTTACTAAGAGTTATGCAGTTACAGAGACAATCAAGCAAATTATGCATAAAGAATGTACAATTTCTACTGTCAATATATCGCGTATAAGTATTTAATATGAATTTTAATTAATTTTACTTAATATTATGGAACCGTGTTAATAACTTTGTTTGGAGCTAAATATATGCAATTAAACATATAAATATATGCAATTAAAATTATAGGCAACCTATATTATTTTCTTCTGTTGCAGTCAAAACACGTGATGGTAGAGATTCATGTGAACACGGATAGCATTGTTTGTGAAGTTGATTTTCAATCACCCTCAGTTATTTTCTTAATGACAACGTTAAAAGTTTCACTGAAAAGTCAAATGAATTAACTTCGATTTCCGATTAGTGCAACTAAGTAATTAATTAAAACATATAAAAAAATAATTTAAATAAAGTAACAAGTTATAACAAATTTCTTATGTTATTATAACAAATTAATAATAGACACATTTGCTGACCATGAAACGTTATTTGATACGATGGACTAGTTAATGTCAGATTTCGACTTCTTGTTAAAGAGGGGCAGAATAATTATTTTTCAGAGAATAATATTTTCAACTAGAAACTCTTGTTGCTACAGCAACAAAAACGGTCTTCCGTTCTCCTCTATTTATCTGTATGAATGAGCTTTTATCTATGTTAAAAAGGTATATGATATTTAAAAGGATAACAGGAAAACAAACGGCGTGTAGCTTACCAAGATTCTCGACGTTACGTTAGACAATTATAGTTTTTAATAGCATTTACAATCAAAGTACTCAGAAGTACAGAGAGCCGGGCTCATTTACAGAGTAAAATGGATTTCTTACATGAATCACGTTTATATTCTTATGAAAAAATTATTTTAAAACTATCAATATAAATGATAAGACACTGACAGTGAGTTTTTCAAACCTAATACCACGGTCCTATTTTGTCAGAATCAGAATTAATCTGGTACCGCAGCTGAATGTAAACAATCAGGCAAGTCTGGTTCCCTCTCCTGCTTTACCTCGTATGTGTAGAGAACGGTAACACTGATTATCAAAAATCCTTACGCTAATGAACTTTGTTCTTTGACTTATGAAGTTTTCAAAGTCATTAATACTAATGTTTTTTTTTATATAGATAAAACTTCGTTTTATTTTTGTTGCTTTATTTAGCGTTTGTATTATCTCAAAAGCGGTTGAGAGTAAGAACTATATTTTTGCACGTAACTTTAAAATGGCGACTATGGGGTCAACATCCTGCCTTGAACAGGATCACATAAGCCGGCAATTGCTCTTTGAGCAATAAGCCCGGCTAAAAATCATTTTCAATTTTTTTTATCATTTCCTGCGACGACCGGAAGTTACGGCCGGCGTATTTAATCCTATATCTGTTGCCCAATCTTCATGGATTATTATTCATATAAGTTAACTGTCCTGAACTGTTACAGTTTAAGAGATCTCGTAATGTTAACTTCTCATTTTGCGGACCAGAAACCACGTGACCGGAAGTAAATTTTTAAAAAGATATTTAAGGTTACTCTACAGTCTGAATAACATGTCTTAAAATCATTTCAAATACTCTTTTCATGAAAGATATTTATGGTATAGTATGATACTCAATTTATGCAGTTTTTCTCTCATAACCGGAAGTTGTCGTTTTTGTTTCCAGTGGGACTGACAATTTCAAAACGGCAAATAAGATGCTATAGTGTATTACTTAGAAAGAATTCATAAAGAAAAGTTGAAATTTTCGATTTCTTTGATCACTTCCTGTAACGACCGGAAATGACGGCGGACAATTTTATCCCAAATGGGTTCGTTTACTTATCAAGATCTATCATTCCTATAAGTTTGGTTTCTTTATCTCTTACCGTTTACGAGATCTAGCTATGATAACTTCTCATTTTGAGGACAGGAAATCACGCGACCGGAAGTGCATTTTAAAAAGATATTTGACGTAACTTTAGAAATATGCAGTCTGAATAACATATCAAAAAATCATTACAAACACTTAATCTATGAATAGTATTTATGGGAAAGATTGATTGATTGATTGTATATAGTTTAACGTCCCTCTTGAGAATTTTTCACTCATATGGAGACGTCACCGATGCCGGTGAAGGGCTTCAAATTTAGACCTATACTCGGCACTCAGGGCCATTAAGCAGTGAGGGTTCTTTATCGTGCCGACGCCTACAGTGACACGGGACCTACGTTTTTAAGGTCATATCCGAAAGACCCGTGACTTTCACTTCTGATGCCAAGCGCTTGGCGAAGGAACAGTCACTACCTATGTTTACGTCTTAGGTATGACGCGGCGCCGCGATCGAGAATCGAACCCGGGCCTCCCGATCACGATTTATGGGAAAGAAAAATATTCAAATTATGTAGTTTTCCTCTTATACCCAGAAGTTGCCGTTTTTGTTTCTGATGGGACTGATATATTTCAACACTACAAGTAAGATGCTATAAAGTTATGCAAAAAAAGTTTCAAAAAAAGAAAAGTTGAAATTTTCGATATTTATGGTCACTTCCTGTGACGACCGGAAGTGACGACGGACAATCTTAACCCAAATGGATTTGCCTACTTATCAAGATCTATCATCCCTGTAAGTTTAGTGTCTTAATCTTTTACCGTTTCTGAGATCTCACTCGGATCAAATACTTTTGAAAAAAGAGGAAATCGGACATATCTGACGAACGGAAGTGAATTTTGAAAAAATGAAAAAAAAGGTCTCGGGGTATTTTCATTCTCTATCACCTCTGAAAATTTCATGAAAATCTGTCCAGCCATCTCTGAGAAATCCTGCCGACAAGATTTGGGGGAAAAAATAAGAAGAAAAAAACAGTAGAATCACTATAAGGTCTTCCGTCTGAAACCGAAGACCTTAAAAATCTACCCAAATGTAAAACTTTCCGTTTAAATATTCTTTCACTTTTTCAGTCGTAATAAATTCATTGAACATCTCTATCAAAGAGTGTGCGTGTTCGTTGGATTGAAATCATAGGTTATGAAATTAATTTTATTCCACTTTGTCTCTAGTTCTTTCCGCCAGCATTTACAAAATTAATTGTTTATAAGTGAAACTATCAAAATGATATCTCTGTAATTGCTCATTAAAGAGCATCTTGCAAGAAAATTACTTGATGTATGTCTAGACGACCGAAAGTTTAATGAAATCCAGTCGGTAAATTGCGCTGCAATGTGATGTTTTTGTATGAAACCTTTGGATTAATACTAAGACTAATACTTGCATATATTTGGTTTTCTGTTGTTCCTTTACGATATATTTTTATTAATTTTTGAAGGGTTTAGGTCCGTTCATGTACAATGCATTTTTATAACACATCTATAGGTAATTTTTCGACTTTGTTACTGTTGAAAAAAATACATTTTGCTTTGGATTTAGTTATGTGACAATGCTTATAATTCAAATTCACAAAATATACAAGAATTTTAATTGATTTTACTGCCAAAATAATTATTTTGTTGACCAAAATTTAAAGTTTTGAAAGTTAAATTTTCTACATACCAATTAACGTTACCAAGTCAACGAGTTCATTAACATGTGCTGTATATTTTATTGGAATCAACAAACAAGTTAAAATCTTTTATATACATTACACTGCACTTGTGCTGCAAAAAATGATATAAATCTAAATTATACCTTTTAAAAATATCTTTTGGATGAATGCTTTTCAAAAGATGTAATGCAAGTAATTGTTATGTAAAAGAAATATAACAATGTAGTTTTTCTTTATTAGTCCCCTATCGATGAAATCGGAGGGGGCTATCCTCTTAGTATGCCAGTCCGTCCATCCGTCTGTCCTACTTGGTTTCCGGCACTTTTCCCCTCAAGGCTTGCAGAATTTTTGGTATGTGAATGTATCTTGATGAGTTACAGATCAAGTTTGAATTTCCCTCCGCTTCAATTGTTTTTTAACGGAATTATTGCATAATTGGGATAACGATCGGGTTCGTTATGCACTAAATTAAAGTTCAAAAACGAGCTTTTATCCTAAGAGAAAAGGGAAACCCGGAAGGGGACATGTATTGCTTATGCAATACTCTCACAGAACAACATTTGAAATCTTTAATTAAAACAACAATTATAAAGACTCCTGTTAATTTTGGGTATCAATGTAGTTTTTTTTAATTAATATATTTAAATTAATATATTCATTTTACAAAGAGAGGAACTGTTGATTTTATTGTGTTACTTTAGAAATTAATCAGAGGCAGTTATATATTGAACACGGAGGATTTTAATGAACGAAGTGGAATGTATTACTCAACACAATATTTAAAGAAGTGAATGTTTGATAATTACAAGATACAAATAACAACAAGAGATGTTTGTAAAGAACTTATGCCCCCTCCCTCCAAATTGGAATTTTTCTAAGTCCAAAAGGGCATAACTCTATCAAAAATGGCGTGATTGTACTCAAAACAAAACTTGACCAAAATAATTATATGATAAATCTGTATACCAAATTTTCATCTCAGTATGTACAACCTCTGCAAAGAAAATGAACGGAAACTGCAAATGATTGAAATTTTCCTAGGTCCAAGGGGCATAAGTCTGTCAAAATTGGCGCGATTGCACCCAAAACAGAACTTGACCTAGAAATTCATGTAATATATCAGTATACCAAATTTTATTTCAGTATGTGCACCGGTTGCAAAGAAAATGAACGGAAACTGCAAATTATTGAAATTTTTCTAGGTTCAAGGGGCATAGTTCTGTCAAGAATAGTGCGATCGTACCCAAAACAGAACTTAAAGTAGATATTTATGTGATATATCTGTATACTAAATTTCATTTCAGTATGTTCAACGGTTGTGAAGAAAATATGCGGAAACTAAGGTACTGTGAGCAAGAGCCGACTTAATGATACCCCCGCCTCCCATATGAATATATTGGCAATTATATCCATGATTTGCTATGGGAAACCCAAAATTTGTGTTGGATCAAAAAGTGATATAGAAGGTACACATTGGCTTTATATAATAAAAATTCTGTGAAAGTCTCATCAAATTTCAGTCAGTGTTATAAAAGGAGTTGCGGATAAGAGATGGGTACCCAAAAGCATAGCAGACGGGCGGACATCCAGATTACTATAAACCCACCGCTTTTCAAGCTACATGTAGGGGTATAGTAAACAACATGAGCATTTTCAACAATGGTCACATTCAAATTCCAGAGCCTCTAATGTTTCATCATCCAATAAGGTTAAATCATTGTAAGTGACAGACGTTTTGTGCATCCACCCAGGACATTTTGTGCAGCCGATCCAGTTCTCTGGAGTTTTTCTGCATATGCTAAAAGCATTTTGCACATTTGGTTAAATATGTCGGCATTTCAAAATTATAGTATTTTTATAAAGTAGCAATTACTTTGGAACTTTAAAGTATCAGAATTATTATTTTTACCAATCTTCCTAACGTTTATTATACTGTTTACTGAAAATGAACTTTTTTTAATGCTGAGATACCCTTCTGTTTAACACTGTCAAACTCCTTGGAAAATATAACAACCTAAACATTTTTTGCCATTACTAGAAATTTAATTTTATTAAGTGAAATAAATCAGTTTTACTACTTTGAACCCATTAAACTCGGAGGATGGCGAAACCTTCATAAAGAGAATTTGTTTGTATGTTGTTTAACGTCCCTCTCGAGTAATTTTCACTCATGTGGAGACGCCATCACTTACCGGTGGAGAGCTGCAAATTCTGTCCTGTACTCGGCACTCAGGCCATTAAGGGTTCTTTTTTCGTGCAAGCACCTACTGTGACACGGGACCTCAGTTTAAATGATCTCATCCAAAGGACTGTGCCAAAGGTCTCACAGTAAGATACGAACCCGCGACCTTTGGATCAATTCCTTGCTTCACGACTCCAGAGCAAATTTGACCACCGCCACGCGGGCAATAGAGACTTTTAACTTGGCAAGTAGATACATAATTTTGTGAAGTAACACGGCACTTTCTTCCACCACTCTGCAAACGTGTCATTACGTCTAGATCAAAACAAAGATTTGCCATTATAACACACTGGTTTGACACGAGCGGCTTGGAAAGTTCCGGATATTTTTTAATGCAATTTTTAAGAGATCAATGTTGAGATCTGGTGGTGGTGGTGTGTCATCAATGATTGGAGGACAGATGGGGTGGGCAGACGCACGCAAGAGACATTAATTAATTGACTGTTCAGGATATTCAGCCCAGTTTTATGGTTTGACAAAGGTAGACATGTTCAAAAATTTATTTTTACAAATGCTCCAAAAGTATGTGGTTAAGAAAGTTTAAACTTTTACAGTTTATAAATATATAATTGATTAACAGATAGAAAGTATCACTTGATAACAAATACTTCAAAAAATATCTAGCGAGAATTTCTTCTAAGTCAGTGCATATAGGCCCATAGATGTATAATATTTTTTTTTAAATAATCTTAATTCCCGTTTAGGGGATGCTCTCGACTCTCTCTTCCATTGCACCTGATCCCATCTCTGATGTTCTGGATGTCTGTGTTTGCTCTGCTCCTATTTTGGATTGTTTTATGGAGTTTAGATCTTGAATACTGTTCGTTATTTCCATATATTTCATTTTAGTGAAAGTCATTATTGCAGATCCAATATATGTTTATCAACGAAGGACATCGTTAGCCTCTGGAAAGTTGTTTTTCCTGTTCATTTTCTCCCTCTGTTAAGGTATGAACCCGATAGTACATTGCAAATGGCGGATTTTATAGGGATCTTGTCTTTATCTTTTCCGAGACCATTCACGTCCAGCTTGCCCTTCATTGATAAACATGTAATATATCTGCAACTCTAGCCTTTACCAAAAGTACAGAAATAAGCAGGTGCATAAGTTTTTAAATATACAATTTATTTAAAGATATTTTTCTAAAAAATACATATTTCTAAAAATATCTGCTTTCAAGCGACACTTTCTAAATGCTAATCAATGATATTTATAAACTGTAAAAAGTTTAACCTTATGCCTCACACAGTTTTGGAGCTATTTATAAAAATAAATCTTGGAACATCTGTGCCATTTTGTTACATTGTAATTTATGTCGAATGGATTATGAACGATATTCCTTCAATGAAAAACTGTGTGAGAACTGTCTTTTATGTGTATTAGTTCTGTGTGCATGTTGTATCCTTGTTTTAGGACCAATATAGAGGTTTCGACTTGTGTAAGGCTTTAGTGTTTTCTTGGCGCTGTTAAATTTCTACAAGGAGGGAGGGAGAACAGGGCAAAAGTGCACTCCAACTGATGCTTTTAAGCTACTACGATGTGCCAGGGATGCGAATGAAATGAGAACCTTTCCCACTGATGAGTGGCTAAGTACACAGCTTGTACAGGGATTGATATCTAGATCTGCTCAGAAAGCCCCGTCACTCAAGACAACAAGACATTGAAGAAGCTGATACTGACCTTGAGGAGATTTTAGAATTAAGCTATATGTAGCCGTAGCAGCAGATCTGTAGCGTTATAGACAAATATATAAAAACCATTACGCTACAGATCTGCAGCTATATATAGCCGAAGAGAAACTGGAGAAGCAATCGAGTCATGACTGAGAGACTGCGAAACTGTGATGTTTAAGATTTGTGTCTGCAAGAAAGTTTCGGAGGACAATCAGTTTAAATAATCGGTTCTTGAAAGATTTTGGTTTCTCTTGACGGCCCCCAGTGAGCATATTCTTTTTCGAACTCAAGAGAAACGATCTTTTTATGTGCCAAGGGGGTTGTCATCCTTCACACGGGGCACCATTTTACATTGTCCGACGGACTTAAAATTTCTTTTAAACTATGTAAGATGTTAAAAGTATTGTATAAACTGTTGATAAAATAAATTAATGGTATTACTCTATGCCTGGGGGAATTGAAGATGTCACCTTAGTTTAATATTTACATTTAATTTTGCCTTTTTTCATAAATTATACTATTAAACAAGAGATGTTTGTAAAACACTAACACCCCTCACCCAAACAATTGGAATTTGGCTCATAACGTTGTCAAAAATACCCAAAAAGAATTCTTATGATTAATTTGTATATCAAATTTCAATTATATATGTACTTTTGCAAAGGAAATGACGTGCCCAACAAACTAGACACCGATTCCTTTTATTATCCCCTCGTGCAACTAGTTGCGGAGGGGAAATAGCATTGCGTATGTGTGTGTTTTAGTGTGTCTGTTACAGCTCGTGGGCAACAATTTACAGAGAGCCTTTGCATTAACCTCTCTCAGCCTTTACGTGCTTGTGTGGCGTTATACAAGGTCGACGCCTATTCATTTTGAAATAAATCGATGAAATATTTCTCTTGATATAGCGTTTTTACTACCCTCTAACCCTGAAATTTTGTGTACGACTTGACAATACTCACTTCCGCTAATTTGGGTTTCTTCGATGAACTGAAGTTTTATGTACGACTTGAGAAATATCATTCTGGTTAAAGACCTATTTTTTTTACCGTATGGTTACCTGAGGTGGGGGAGTGGTCAGATCAGTACTGATGTTATTTACTTGGAGTGCCCTAAGCTCTAGTGGCCCATCCATCTCTCACCAGAGGGCGCGCTCCGCTTACACCTCTGTTGTCGTCTTAAAAGTAGCGCGGGTTGTCAAATAATTATTTGTCGACAAAAATTGTTAGACATTGATTGTTTTGTATGATTTCTCAATGATGTTACGTGTTTTAAGCTCTCTGGTAGTAAATATTTCCTGACTTTGTCTCCTTGGTTTCAAAATGAAAATATGTGTAAAAATTCAGAACAAAATAGTGCCGTATATATTGAAGCTATTTTAATATATATATAAATTTTGAAAGAACAAAAGAAGTGCTACAGATTGATATTTCTAATTTTATTTAAGAAAAAATACCAAGTTGGTGGAAATCTATAATTTATTTTCGTTTTACAAGATTCTTGTAATTTAGACGATAACAGAGGTGTTGGAGCGATGAGCGTAAAACGCCCTCTGGTGAGAGATTGGTGGCCCATAATCTGTGTACACTATGAAATACACAGGAAGTCAGTCCATTGTCGTTAGAAACGTCGGTTTATTAAGGTAAGTCACTCCTCAAATTTGTTATATCAAGGATTTTTTGGGAAGTATATTTTGGATAAGTCCTCATATAGTATGACTCAAAATCACAGAGAAAATAGGGGGTCAGTGTGCATCTTACTGATCTATGGTACAATTAAGTTGACCTTTTTGTACTTAAATTTTAACTCTTTGATTTATTACTTTATCTTTAATTTTATTTTATCAGATGTTACTACGTTAATAAATTTAATCTTATTTTACATAAAATAGTTTGAATAATATTTATCATTGAACAAATCTTGCAAATTAATGCGCGTTTATTATTGTGTGACCTTTTTGCACTAAAAATTAACATATTTGGGGTATTAAAAAACTAAATAGGCAATAAAATATTTTCTTATATCAAGCTTTTTAGGAGTTAAGTGCTAAACAGTCACAAGTATCGAGTAGTTTAAAATAATGAAAGAAAAAGTTGGGGTCAGTGATGTTAATTTTGAAATATTGGTCAAAATATGTGATTTTCAGGCAAAAAATGGTATAAATTTTATCTTGACTTCTTTAATATATCTTCATTTCTTGGCAAAGTTTGTTGAAGGAAGGTGTTAAACTTGTTCTAAAAATATAAATTAAGACCTATATTAAATATTCCTGCAAAATTATTACGGGAAATATTCTCCGAGTAAAAGTATGTGAGGCTAAAGTTTCAAGACATTAAATTTCTGTTGAATATCCTTCCACCACAAAAAATAGTCCCTCATTAATCTTGCTTCTTTGTAGATTTTTAAGCAGATTTTTTTTATTGATGTTAAAAAATATACATTGTTGAATATAAATATTTTATAAAAATTGATTTTTAATAAATAGTTTTTAAGTAAGAGGTTCTGCGTGAACTTTTCTAAAAAGCTGACGAGTGACTTACCTTAAGGCGCTGGTCTCTGGCTCGGTACCGCTACTTTACAAGCGAAATCTTCTCTAATCCTCGAGGACACAGAATCATCACCCGGTTATTCTAGTTTGAAGGCACTGGAACTCTTCCGCGCACTGCCCGGAGTCCTTGGTGTTTTAGGAGTAGACGGTAAAGAATCCATAATTGAAATTGAAATAACGAATAAAAGCTTTCAAAACAGGTTTGTCAAACTGCTAGGGTAGAAGTGAGGGTATGTTGGCAACAAATGTGATGGTCCCTAAACAGGTGTGTTTACTAGAGGGAGCTAAGAGACTAGCCCCGAGATACATGTGGGGGCTAACCCTTGTTATAACATTTACAGTACTGTAGTTGACATTAGTCCCTTGAGTGCAATGAAAACCCTCTAACTATATACTACATGTATTACAGTAGCTCGCATAGTGATTATACCCCCCCTACTCTCTCTCTCTCCCTCTAACATGCATGAAAACTAATATTTAAAGTTATATTTTATATATAATTATACAAATATTTTATAATTTCATCCAGAAAGCGTTTGTTGCTGTTCATGTTTATACAGTTTATGTACATTGAGTTACGATCTCTCTCTCCCTCTCTCTCACATTTCAATTGGATTCGATTAATATTATAAACTGTTATCTAGTAAAAAAGATATTTTATATACAATTTTCTTTTAAAATTTAAATATGTGCATCCCGAAAGTGTTCTTGTATTGTATGCATTATAACAATATACATAGATTCGACTTTACGAATCGTATAAAAAATATGTTTTACATAGCCATGGGGACGTTAGCCATTGAATTTATATTAGAGATTTTATTTTAAACCTTTTCACTCGTTTTTTTAATAAAACATGGGGACGTTAACCATTGTTACAAAGAGTGATTTATAAAACAAATTTTATTTAAAACTTTTAATCACTCGTTATAACAATGTTTCCAGCTCTAGCCACGTGGAGGCCTCCCCAAAGTAGAGTAATTCCCCTCCCCCCTTCTTTATTACATAGAAAAGTCAAAAGTAATCAGAGTCACTGCCACATATGTCCCATGTTAGGCTGTCCTGATGTGTTTGGAAGCCATTCTCTGACCTGCTGAATAACACAGTTTGGCATAATGTCTCTTTTAGGCCCAACGGACTGCCACACGAATCTCCGCCGCTGAATATCAAGTTGAATGGCTCGCGCTTTTCTTTCCACATAGCGACTGTCCTGCCACACTCCTCTATGACACAACATTGTCCAAAACTTTTTGTAGAGTTGTTTCCTGCAATGGATACTAGTATTTCAACGTTATGGCAGACGAGGATTTTCTGGCCACCACAACTGTCGATGGTTTTCATGCACGACGCAAGGTCGACAGAGGCAACCCGGACATTCTTGACATCCAGGCACAGGTTGAATAAGGGCTCGGATTCGGTCGTCTGAGCTGCTACTGGAACTACTTCTTCTCTCTCAGGTTCCCAGTCCCATTCATTGAAAGAGAAAAGGGCTCGAATAGCCGCTACATGTTCTTCCGAAACCTCAAGAGTTATCTTGGACGCCATATCGCTTGGGAGTATAAAACAGCAGTAAAATATTGGGGAAAAAATCCTGAAGTCAAAGTTTAATTATCTACTCTCAATTGTTTTTTGAAACGTCATTATTATTCAGTATTACAGCAATTGGATTTTTTTTACCTGTGTGTGTACTAAGAATCTATTTACGCGGTACATGAAAGGGTTTGACGGGCTATGAGGTAAATTGTTATTAAAACACGCAATCTCAAATTATCAAGTAGCGCAGGTAGCTGGCCTGTCAATCAAATCAGTAGTTATTTATTTTTATTATTTTTTTTAGAATTGACAGGCGGTAAATTATTGATCTTGAACAAGGTAGATTTTGGGGGCGTTAACATAAAATTGGGTGTTTTTAATGCAATTTTTAAGAGATGAATGTTGAGATCTGGTGGTGGTGGTGGTGGTGTGTCATCAATGATCGGAGGGCAGATGGGGTGGGCAGCCGCACGCAAGAGACTGTTCAGGATATTCAGCCCAGTTTTATGGTTTGACAAAGTAAGACATGTCCAAAAATTTTTTTTTACAAATACTGCAAAAGAATGTGGTTAAAAAAGTTTAGACTTTTACATTTTATAATTATATCATTGATTAACAGATAGAAAGTATCACGTGATAAAAAATACTTCATAAATAATTAGCGAGAATTTTTTTAAGGGCATATAGGCCTATAGATGTATATATATTTTTTTAAAAATAATCTTAATTCCCGTTTAGGGGATGCTCTCGACTCTCTCCTCCATTGCACCTGATCCCATCTCTGATGTTTTGGATGTCTGTGTTTGCTCGGCTCCTTTTTTGGATTGTTTTATGGAGTTTAGATCTTGAATACTTTTCGTTATTTCGATATATTTCATTTTAGTGAAGGTCATTATTGCAGAAACAATATATGTTTATCAACGAAGGACATCGTTAGCCTCTGGAAAGTTGTTTTCCAGTTCTTTTTCTCCCTATGTTAAGGTATAAAACCGATAGTACATTGCAAATGGCGGATTTTATAGGGATCTTGTCTTTATCCTCTCCGAGACCATTCACGTCCAGCTTGCCCTTCATTCATAACATGTAATATATCTGCAACTCTAGTCTTTACCAAAAGTACAGAAATAAGCAGGTGCATTAGTTTTCAAATATGCAATTTTTATGCGCACGAATTTATTCGGGGCGTATATTGTTTTTGTCCTCTCTGTCTGTTTGTCTGTTGTCAACTTTAACCTTCGCCATAACTTTTGAACCGTAGGAGATAGAGACTTCATATTTGGTATGCATACTCCACTAACTAAGGACAGAAAAATGATACCAAAGTCAATGACCTTGTGACCTTGGCTGTGACCTATATGCTAAAAATATCTTTTTCGAACTTTCGCCAAAACTTTTTAACCATACGAGATAGAGACTTCATATTTTGTATGCATATTCCGATAATTAAGTTCTTTCAAATACTAACAAGGTCATTGACCTTGTGACCTTAAGGGGAAGAAGGATCTTAAGCTGAAAAAATTCCTGTCGTTCAATTTTTTTTTCATATTTTGTATATCTCTACTTCAGTATTTCACATACCTTAAAGCAGATATATCATTAGGTTTCTAGACTAATTTTTGAGATATTGAGTGACAATTACTATACCCCACAGTGTCTAAGTGGATTTTGAATCTCAATGTTTCTGGGCCCATTTATCGGTCCATAATGGATTTTTTTCAGCATAGATAAAAAATATGTCAGCGAACATGTGTTTTTTAAAATATTTCAGAGTATGAATACGGTTAAAAATTCGAAAAAGCAATATTCTTTTGTCACGCCGCATCTGGAGACGGAAAATTACGTACTTTTAAAGACAACTTAAACAACAACAAAATTAATTTGCAAAAAATCCTATCATTCAATATTTGAAAATTTACGTTGAAATGCAAGATCGTCATGTGATTGATTAGCTGTAAAAATATCGATTGGTGAAGCTGAGCTAAATATTGCACAGGGCATAGTTAAACAAGACATGAGCTTGAGAAAAAACGTGTCATGTTTACATTTCTCGAGTACGGGAAAACCTAACTATGACGTCACACATTTGCGAAATAAGACATACCTACAAAATATTTCCGTCAACAACCATGTAAAAATATTTTTTGTGTTCCCTCATTCACAAAATATTCCACCATGTACTGATCAGGACCCGTTTTTATGATATTATACTACCCGTGTTTTTTACTGTCTATAATCTTGCTGCACTAAGAGATCCACTATGACGTCAACGAGTCGTTGGACGCGCAGTGTAGGGAAACAGAAGAGTGGATCAATCTATTCCGTCATTTGATAATATTTGCAAGAAAGTTTGAATCTTTTTAGATATTTTTATACAAGATGGTGAAATCAAACAAACAGTCAAAAAAAATTATACAAATACTGTGATTTCAATCTTGTTTTGTACATATTTTATCAGAGATTATGACGTAATTAAACTGAGCCATGTGACCATACATCCTTCTTCCCCTAAATTGTAACCTACAAATGTATATGCTAAAAATATCTTTTTCGAACTTTTGCCATCATTTTTGAACCATAGGAGATAGAGATTTATATTTGGTATGTATTCTCCACTTATAAAAGTCTTTCAAATGACACTAAGGACAATGATCGTGTGACCTTGACTGTGACCTATTTGCTAAAAATTGCTATTTAAAACTTCGTTGCCGCCGGGCACATAGTGTTTCACAAACACATCTTGTTTTAGAGATATTTTTCTAAAAAATATATATATTTCTTAAAATATCTGTTTTCAAGCGACACTTTCTAAATGCTAATCAATGATATTTATAAACTGTAAAAGTTTAACCTTATGCCTCACACAGTTTTGGAGCTATTTTAAAAAATAAATCTTGGAACATCTTGACCTTTGGCAAAATCCTCGAAGAGTTTCTGCGCCATTTTGTTTTATTGTAATCTATGTCGAATGGATTATGAACGATATTCCTTCAATGAGAAACTGTACGAACTGTCTTTTATGTGTATTAGTGTTGTGTGCATGTTGAATCTTTGTTTTCCGACCAATATAAAGGTTTCGACTTGTGTGAGGCTTTAGTGTTTTCTTGGCGCTGTTAAATTTTTACAAGGAGGGTGGGAGAACAGGGCAAAAGTGCACTCCAACTGATGCTTTCAAGCTACTACGATGTGCAAGGGATGAGAATGAAATGAGAACCTTTTCCACTGATGATTGGCTTAGTACACAGCTGGTGGAGGGATTGGTACCTATATCTGCTCAAAAATCCCCGTCACTTTAGACAACAAAAGACATTGAAGAAGCTAATACTGACCTTGAAGAGATTTTAGAATTAAGCTATACGTAGCCGTAGCTGCAGATCTGTAGCGTTATAGACAAAGATATATAACCATAATGCTACAGATCCGCAGCTATATGTAGCCGAAGAGAAACTGGAGAAGCAATCGAGTCATGACTGGGAGACTGCGAAACTGTGATGTTTAAGATTTGTGTCTGCAAGAAAGCTTCGGAGGACAATCAGTTTAAATAATCGGTTCTTGAAAGATTTTGGTTTTTCTGACGGCCCCTAATGAGCATACTCTTTTTCGAACTCAAGAGAAACGATCTTTTACGTGCCAAGGGGGTTGTCATCCTTCACACGGGGCACCATTTTACGTCCAGTCCGACGGACTTACAATTTCTTTTAAACTATGTAAACTGTTAAAAATATTGTATTATAAACTGTTCATAAAATAAATTGATGGAATTACTTTATGTATGGGGGAATTAAAGCTGTCACCTTAGTTTGATATTTACATTTAATTTTGCCTTTTTCATCAAATATACTATTAAACAAGAGATGTTTGTAAAACACTTTGCCCCCTCACACAAACAATTGGAATTTGGGTCATAACTTTGTCAAAAATGGCTTGATCGTAACCAATAAGAACTTTCTTATGATCAATCTCATACCATATTTAAATTAAATATGTGCGACCTCTGCAAAGGAAATGACGTGCCCAACAAACTAGACACTGATTCCTTTTATTATCCCCTCGCGCAACTAGTTGCGGAGGGGATATAGCATCGCGTATGTGAGTGTGTCTGTTACTGCTCGTGGGCAACAATTTACATTGAACATTTGCATTAACCTCTCTCAGCCTTTACATACTTGTGTGGCATTATATAAGGACGGAGCCTATTCATTTTCAAATAAATCGATGAATTATTGTAGTTTTGTTGTTCGTTTTGTCATTTTTTTTAAGATTGGGAATATTGAAAAAGCATTTCAACCAATGAAATAATTGAAAATTTTCTCATCATGCAATTCTACCAATCACAAAAGAGAGGAAGTGCACAGTCCGAAGAGTGTAAAAAACTTCAACTATATAATACCAAGGAAGACGGTAATGAACGTCACAGTTTCATTACCAGATTTCCAAACTTAACTGCCCCAAATTAGGTATCCATGACGCTATGCACTTTGCATTTTGTGAAAAATAAGGGAGTTGATCCTAACGTTGTTGGTTCGAATCCTACTGTGGGACGTGGAGACTTTTCCCTCGAATTACACCGTGTAAACTATGTCCCAAAAGATGCTGGCACAAAAAAATCACTCACTGCTCAATGGCCGTCAGTGTCTATTATAGAAAAACAAGTTGCTGTCCTTAAAAAGGACTGCAAAACGTGGACCATATGCATGTGTTTCTATCTCTATATTTATCTCTCATGAGATATTGCCATTACCAGCGAAGTTCCTGTCGCGAGGGGATGCTACGCTTAGCGGTGCCCTTGTTTCCATTTCAATACGCCCTCGAAATTAAAGATTCGGGGGTAGTACGTAGTTTTTGCCCTGTCCGTACATATATGTCTGTCTGTTTGTCTTTAACCCTGATGCTTACTCTTCAAAATCTTTCTGTAGAGTGACTTGAAATTCCAATTCCAGAGTTATGCAAATATGTGACACAACAGCCTTGATCATAACTAGCGTTCTGTGCAGATCAGGAGACTGTGGCTGATGTGTTTGAGGGATGAATTTCTGGAAATGCTTCCCCGATAAGATGTATCGTTTTGTACTAGTCTTATAATGTGGGTTCTCTGGCTATGCGGATTCACAACACGTGCGTGCAGAACAGGAAACGTTCATTCAACGATCACAATATAGAGTAACTCGTACATTATTCAGTTCGTACATGTACATATTCTTATTGAAATAGCATTACATCTCCCTTCTTTTGAGTGAATAACATGTATGCAAAAAAAGAACAAAAACCTGAAAACACATGTTTGACCTAACAAGGCCATTTTCCTACTTAAACATCTACATAGACACAATTACTTTGGGCTTAACAATCCTACCATAACGAGATATATAAGGGGTTGCATTACATGTAGCAGGGAATCATCCTTAGCCTCAGTAGTGGGTTCTGAGATTGGTTTAACAGGATTGGGAGGACTAGTTAAAATGGGAGGTGAAGTAGAAGGTTCTGCGCAATCGACAAGGTTGGAGTCTAATGCATCCGACTCAAACTTTTCTTTTGATTTGATCAAGTGTCGTCTGTTTCTCCGGTATACTGCTCCCTCACTGCTTCTAACTGTGTATGATCTGTCTCCTTCTTTGGTGGCTAGTCCTTGTTCCCATAGTTTCCCTTCTTGGTACCATATACTGTCCTACTGATAGGGGTGGTAAAGGCTTAGCACTGCGATTATAATATCCTTTCTGTCTCTCTCTCTCTGCTTTGATCAATTCCTTAACCCGAACTGGCACCTTTAGTTTAAGCTCATCTGAAACTACTGGAAGTATTGATCTCAACTTTCGACTCATCAATAGTTGAGAGGGCGAGTAGTCTAAGCTCAAAGGCGTTTTCCTGTATTCTAGTAGTCCTAGGTTATAATTTTTCCCAATTGCCTTACTCTTATCCAAAATTCTTTTGGCAATCTGTATTGTCTTCTCCGCTAGTCCATTGGACTATGGATATCTAGGACTGGAAGTAACATGGTGAAAGTTGTATTCCCGAGCAAATGTGGAAAAATCCTGGCTTGCGTATTGTGGACCATTATCTGATTCGACTTTCCGTGGAATACCAAGCCTACTAAACATCTTCATCTTCTCTATAACAGCTTGACTGGTTGTCTTGTGTAGTTTCTCTACTTCAAAGTATCTACTGTAGTAATCAACTACTAACAGGTACTCATGGTTGTTCCATGTGAACAAATCTGAAGCTTTGGTCTCCCATGGATAGTCTGGAATATCATGACTGATCAGTGGCTCCTTGGGGTTCGAGTTTCTTCTCTCTAAGCAAAACCCACAGTCCAGAACCATGTTTGTGATGTCTGTTGACATCCTGGGCCAAAATATAATGTCTTTAGCTCCCCTCAAGCATTTTTCAACACCACCCATGTGACCTATGTGTACAGCTTCCATCATCTGGCGTCTTAAGTCTCTTGGTATGATTATCTTGTGACCCTTAAATATAATGTCATCTATCTCTGTCAACTCATCCCTGTGGTTCCAATATTCTAGTGCTTGGGATGGACATTTCTTGCGTATTTCAGACCAACCATCATGTATTATGGTCAGAAGTATTTTTATCTGTGGGTCAGCTTGGTTTGCTGATCTGACGTCCTCTAATCTTCTATCGCTCATCCTTGTACTGGACATAACTGAGTTCACATGTAAGTCCATGCCTGCTGTAAGCTGTGGGAAAGTATCTGGCATAAACTTGCATGAAAGGGTATTTCCAATAGGTATGTCTTTGCCTGGGATGTGCGTCAACTTCAGATCATAGGCCTGCAGTTGCAAAAGCGTCCTTTGTAGCCTCGCTGGAGCCTGTGCGAGTGGCTTTGCGTGAATGGCAACTGGGGGTTTGTGGTCTGTATGGACCTGGACTTCCCTACCATCTCTTTTTCTATCTGGGCGTACTTGAATTCTGCTGGGGTTAGTGACTTTAAAAAATACTGGGAAACAAATGTTTTTGGTTTTTGGTTTCGGCAACCTAAATCGAACACTCCAGTAAGCAGTTAAAGTGTCTTCCATTTCGTCATGAATGAGTGCATTGCATTGTCTAGTCCATGTAAACAGTCCGTGCTTAGATGTATACATGCTTTCCCGCCCATAAAATCAGAATGTCTCGACCAAAGAGGAACCCAAATATTTCAACTGCAGAAATTTCTATATTGACTGAAGAAGTGGAGAAAAGGAAGAACGTGATATTTTCCAGACAAAATTCATCTGTGACTAATCAGGCGAAAAAGGAGGAATGGGACTTAATCTGTGAGAAAGTAAATGCTGTAAATACTTCTCATTTGCGTACAGATGAACTAAAAAAGAAATGGAGTGTTCTATGTAGTGAGACAAAGAAATTTTTTTTTAAAATTAGCAAGCGAGGACTGGTGGCGGTCAATTGCCAGGAGATTACAGCGTGACCCCTATGGAGGACATCTGAAGAAGTGGAGAAAAGGAAGAACGTGATATTTTCCAGACAAAATTCATCTGTGACTAATCAGGCGAAAAAGGAGGAATGGGACTTAATCTGTGAGAAAGTAAATGCTGTAAATACTTCTCATTTGCGTACAGCAGATGAACTAAAAAAGAGATGGAGTGTTCTATGTAGTGAGACAAAGAAAAAAAAGTTCAAAATAAGCAAGTGAGGACTGGTGACGGTCAATTGCCAGGAGATTGCAGCGTGACCCCTATGGAGGACAAAATACAGTCCATTATTGGAGAAACTGCAATATCTGGAGTAGATGGGGGCATTGACACTCTTGAAGGTAAATTTTTATCTACATGTACATGTATATAATTTTTTATATATTCTGGATAAAGTTGGTTTCTTCTAAATTAATAATTTACTACAAGATCATGGCCACCCACTCCACCCTAATAATTTTGCCGATACATAGATAACTACTGGCAGTATAAAACAAAGGTACTACATGTATATGTTTGTGTCCCTTACAAAAAATCTGATGACTGTTTTTTTTCTTTTTTGCTTACCAAAGGAATTTTTGGTAGTTAATAGTGCCCCCAACTGAAACTGAATGGTTCCCTCACCCAACCCAACCCAACTGAATTTTGGGATGATTTAAAGTTTGACATAATACAACAATAATACGAAAAACAGAGAGTGTAATTACTTTTTATAAGTATACAAGCAGTCAATAGAATAATGAGATATCGTTTAAATATACATGTAATTTATTTATAAACTTGGTATAAATGTTTGGTTAATATAATTTCTAGAGGAGTCTAATGGTATGGCAGGAAAGGGGGCACTGATCACCCCAGCGACCGACCAGTCACTTGATGGATCAACGGATTCTATAGATTCATCTACATCTTCAAACAGACAGACTTCTACAGTGGGCGGTAAATATGTATTTGTCTTCTATTCTGTAAGGAGGGAAGGGGTATTCTAAAAAAATAATTACATATATAGTATGCTATAGAATGATATTATATTATTGATTAGTATTATCATTTTAATTTTATTTTTAAATAAAAGCTATTTTTTTTTAAATTCAAAATTATATCTTAACGTCATTTCATTGTGCATGTACTCACTTGTGAGGATTTATATGCATATAAATATATATAATTTCTGTTCATTTATCAACAGCAAAGAAACGTAAGATAGACATTAAATCACATTCGCTGGATTTGATTGATATTGAAAAGGAGCGACTGGGCATAGAAAGGAAGAGACTTGATGTGGAAATTAAAAGACTAAATGTCGAGGAACAAAGGCTAACTATAGAAAGGACAAGACTACAGTTAGAGCAGGAAAAACACAGCATAAAACTCTGTCAGCTGGGCATTATTTCCAATGCCACTAGCTATTTCTTCTCAACAATAAATATTTACTTTATATCTATTTATTCTTATTTACTTCGCACACAATACTTGTCACAGGTTACTCTATATGAGTTGATGTACATATAAGAATAGAAGATATTGTTGTTTAAAACCTAGCATCAATCAATCGTCTAACTTCTGATCCGTCATTCAATGTCCCACGATACACATTGTCATTTCCGTCATTAACAACGGCTCTTCCAACTGGGTTTGGGACTCTATTGTCAATGCATATATTATGCAGAACTGCTGTTGCAGCTATAATATTGCAGGTTCTTTTAGGTGAGAACTGAAGTGTACCACCTGATGTGTCCACGCAACGAAATCGCATTTTCCATACACCAAAGCATCTTTCAATGACGTTTCTTGTTCCCATATGAGCCGTATTGTAGGCATTTTCTTTAGCGGTAGTTGGGTTTAGAACAGGTGTGAGTAAATATGGTTTAAGTGGATAACCACTGTCACCTAATAGCCACCCTCTTGATATTATCTTATTTTCTAAAATTTGACAGAGTGTAGAATTGTTCCTGTGATGACCCTGGCCATTTTGCTACTACATTGAGAAACTTTAAATTGGCATCACACACAGCCATGGTGTTAATTGAATGATAATTTTTCCTGTTCACGAAGACATTTTCTTCAAAACTTGGAGACTTAATTCCAATATGTGTTCCGTCTATTGCACCAATGACATTCGGAAAGCCACTTATTCTTGAGAAATTGAACATAGTATTAGTAATTGCAGTATCATCAGTAGGCATTTTTATATATCTTGGACTGATTTTTTCTAGGGATTCAGACACATCCCTAACAATTCTTAATATGCTTGCTTTACTTATACCGTGCAAGTCAGCAGTAACTGTTTGAAAACTCCCTGTGGCGAAAACCCGCAAAGCAACCATGACTTGGAGGGATGGTGGAAGTGAGTGTGATCTTCTTGTAGGCCTTCTGATATCGTTACCGATCTCCCCACATATACTCTGAATCAAATGGCGAGGAAGTCTAAACTTTGAGATAATCTCATCATCGTCCATACAATCCATGGGATCATTCCTGTCGCGAAATATTCTTTCTCGTCGAAAGAGATTCCTATGGTTTATAATAACATAAGCAGCCGCCATATTTAGTTTGTTCTTAAGACATCGATTTACCTTTCCTAAAGTTACGACATAACTTAGGAATATCCTAAGATAAGACGAGCTTAGTGAAATGGATAAGTAATGAACTTAGGAAAAAGTTCTTTCCTAAGATATAACTTAGTCCTAAGTAGGCTTTGTGAAACGGGCCCCAGAATGGAAAACAGATAATCTGATTATGTTCAAAATTAATTAATCCTTAAAGAAATTTATACACATTTCATTTGATCAAATATAGATTGAAATTAGGATTATTGTTGACCAGCATGTTCAATGATGTGTAACACTTATACTTGTACAGTACCCAAATAACATGCATGATTGATTTTCTGCCCAAAGGCGATTGAAACCGCAGGTGTTGATACCATTTTACACACATTAATCGGCCTGGTAAACACAAGCAAAACAAAAAAGAAATAAATCACCATTCCCGGTATTTTCAAATGTTTATTTTTCAAAATAAATGTACTCTTTTAATAACTTGTTTATAAATGAAAAACTAATTCATTAATAAATTTCCCAATAACTGTTTTCACTATTTATTTTACGGAAGAATTGTAGCGTATTTTATTTCATGGTCATTTTTAATAAATTGTTAGGTTATTTAATGGTTGCGTGGAATATTCTTTTTTTAGCGTGGTACTTGTTAAACGAGTAGCTTATTCAATAAAAAAAATCACATATAACTGTAAAAAAAATTTTTAAATAGTGCCCATGCATACATGTGTATTTGGAGTACACAATTTTACATTAAATAATAAATTACATGTAGGAGTACATGTAGATGTTTTTTTTCCTCATAAGCTTGTAGTTTATTTTAAGGAATAAAAATCTCCTGATTTTCTTATTTATTAACTTTATTTTTTATTTAAAAATTATTCTTAACTACATTTGTGTAAGAATACAGTCTATGAAAATATTTTATAAAAATAACTATAATAATCTCTACTTATTAAAAGATGGTGAGAAATCCTTGCATTTTTAATTAATAGTTTAAACTCCTCTCTGCAGCAAATAAACAAAACAACTAACACTGAACTGTGAGCCAGCAAATTCAGAATACACAAGGGGGCGGAGCTATCATGTCACTCAGAGCCTTTGTCACACATGAGTGAACAAAGCAGTCCCAGAGACTGCTGGGTCTGCTTTTTAGAGCACTCCCAGAGCAGTCCCACAGCGGTCCCAGAGCAGTCCCAAAGCAGGGACTGCTTTCTGGGATTGCTTGGGTGTCAGGTTGGGTCTGGTCGGTACTGTAAGCTTTCCCGATGCAGGCTTTGAAGTAACGACTAATGAGTTCACCCATTCTGTTGGTTCTGTTACCTTGGTGATGATTTGCGCCGACTCCATTCTGTCTAACTCTACTTTTAGCTTGTCGCGTAGGGCTACAGACACCTTGCGCGGGGGGTTAACAACCGGTCTAACATTGGGATCAACCTGAAAAGTACATTCTCCTGCAAACAGACCTATGCCGTGAAATACATCTGAGTACTGACTAAGTACATGACTCTTACTGAAGGGCATAACCTTATCAATAGAGTAAGTGAGTTGAACTATGCCTAAATCTAAGCATTCTCGTTAACCTAGAATTGGATGCGAATTTGTCTGTACGACCTGATACTCAATGCTATTGTCCTTACCCTTAAGGTTGCTTTGAATAACAGAATAGCCAATGGGGTGTACAGAGTGGCCATTATAAGTAAAAAGCTTAATCTTACATTTGCCTATTGTGTGAAAGGGGGATAAATCAATGTACAAAGATTCGGGCAGAATATTGACTTTAGACCCTGTATCTACTTTGAACTTAACCTCTTTGTGGTTTGGGCCTAGCTAAATGTTAATAAATGCTTGATCACGCTAAATTTTGCTATCAACATTGTCAATATTAAAATCTGAATCTGACTCATGAACAACATTGCCAATCACATTACATGTATCATGATTAATGTCAACAGATCTCTGTGTACTGTCACTTGAATGATTATCATTGTTCATGGCTTCGTCTTCGGAGTAGACGGACACTTTGACGGAGTGGATCGCGTCTTCGTCTGGATGGGTGGTCTCCTTCCGCTTCTCTCTGCAGGTGAGTGTACGTGGGGTGTAAACTTTGACAATGCTTGTACGTGTACTGATTGCTGTCCCATGAGTTTGAGCTGTTCCTGAGAGTACTCGTATGCCTGAGCTATCTGTACAGCCTTATCCAGGGTGAGTGCCTCGCCAACGTTAAAAAGTTTTACCCGAATTTTTCAGATCGTATCCCAAACACGACCCTATTTCTTATCATTACCTCAGTTTCATTGTAATTGCAGTCTCTTGCTAATAGTTTCAATTTTGTTACAAACTGATCAAACGTGTTTGTTACCTGTAGTTCATTGTTAAACTTGTATCTGGCGAAGATTGGGTTTAACTTGGGTTGAACGTACCTGAGAAATGTAGGAAAAATGGTTATGTTCAGGCAAATTTAATTACTTACCTCTATTATCTTAATTTACATCTTTATACTTGATAATTATTGGTTTACACTTAATTAATTTGGTGCTATTAAATCATATTAAATTTAAACACAACGCGAAGTCAAACACATGTTACCCGGTTCTCCATTTGTAAACAATATTTGTCACTTCCTGTATTGTGTATTGAATTCACATACCTTTGTAAAGTCCTCTCTGATTGGCTAATCGGCGTTATGTGAATCCAATAGTTGAGTTTGATATAAACTTATCGATTCATTGATTTTCTTTTGTTCAATAAAGTATAAAAGGACTGTCTTGTCCTTTTTTACTGGAGTCGTCCGGCAGAACACTCCGTACAGGTACTGTTTCGGCACCTCACTTTTTCTCTGCTACTTTCAATAAAATTTCTTATTCAAAGTAAATATTTTTGAATTATCTTTCTTCTAAAAATTAATTGAATCAAGGGATGCTAGATCATCATATGATCCTAGGTTTGGTTTAACACAGTCTAGGTTCAATGATGAAATGTTTGGTCAAAGAGTGGGGAACACTGGATCAGTATCTGATCCATCCTTCCTTGACATTGCAAGGTATAGACGTGAAAACCAAAGCCCACGATTAGGGAATGCTGGATCTGCATTTGATCCAACCTTTTTGAATGCCTCCTCTCATTTGGGAAGATCTGGGTACACAGATTCAAGGCATGTCACTTTTCAAGATTCAAGACCAGAATATCATTTTACACCAGGTCATGCAAACAATACACAGACAGATTTTCCATCTAACTGGTATTCCAGTCATTCTGTGCCAACACAAACATCTCATGCACCTACCATGCAATCTCATGCACCTACCATGCAAAGTAGTAGAACCTGATAAATTTGATCCAAACACCAAAGATTGGACAGATTTCATAGCATATTTTGACCACGTTGCTAGCTGGAATAAATGGAATGACAGTGAAAAGGCACCGCGTTTGATCATGTGTTTGAGAGGGTCTGCACAGAAAGTGCTTAGTGAGTTAACATATTTTCAGTGCACATACTACACAACCCTCACACAAATACTAAATCAAAGATTTAATCCTCAAGAGAGAGAGATACCGTATAAGTAGAATTTTTAGCGAGGATTTAATTTTGGCATTATTAGCGAGGGTTTTGAGATCGCTAAATTTGAATATCGCTAAAAATTAACTGCGTTTTATTTGTAATAGTTTCTTTAACGTGCATTTTAAAATCGCTAAAATAACATCTCGCTAAAAATATTTTACCAGTTTTTAAGGACAAATTGCTAAATTTGCGTCTCGCTAAAATTTCCACTTATACGGTAGTTGCTCGTTGTGAGTTTAGGAACATAAGAAGAGAGACAGGGGAGACAGTTGCACAGTATGGGTACGCCCTTAAAACATTAGCTCAGCATGCTTTTCCCAAAGAGCCCAATACTTCCCTTGAAATTCATGTAATTGACCAATACCTAAACGGATTGGGACATCATGGACTCAAGAAACACATAACCTTCATACATCCTCAAACATTGGAGCAGGCTATATCCTATGCCTCTGAGTTTGAAGCAATTGAAGGGCCCTTAGATAAAATCAGAAAGCCACCTTGTAGTCCTGAATCTGAAAATTGTGTAAAGGTTCTAGCATTAAAACAAAAGAGCAAGAAAGTTGAAGAGAAAGAGGATTTAGAAAGTATTTTGTCCAGGTTGTTAGATGAAAAGCTAGAAAAGTTAGTGAAACAAAAATTGACAGTGAGAGTAACAAGAGTAAATCTCCTCCGCAAACCCTCAATCAGTACAAACCCTTCAATAGAGAAAGAGAGAATGATCAGAGAAAACCTGTCAGAAACATTTTTTGTGATTATTGTGGGAAAGTTGGTCATGTAGAAAGTAGGTGTTTCTTTAAACAAAAGGATGAGAGTAATCCTAAATCTTAAAAGAACACAGGAAAAGTTAGTGCCCTTTCTCACAGTGAAATGTCGGAAAACTAGATGGGGCTGGTCTTATGACCGTGAGCTCAGCCCTTCCTTAAGAAATCAAACAAGAAAATCGGTCATCTACACCCGAGGTGAATAATACAGGCGATGATGAGAAACCTGCAGAAATAGGGTTAAAGTGTCAGTAAGCAATGCCTCTAAAGCTTGCTTGTATTTAAGGGTTAATGTTAAACAAAGACCTCTTAACATGTTAGTTGACACAGGGAGCCCCTTTTCCATCATTACAAAAGAATTCTTTTAAATTTTTTGGTGTTAAGCCCCAGAAAACAGATTTCAATCTCACCTCTCCAGATGGATGGGAGATAACTGTTCATGGAAAAATCAATGTTGATTTGGAAATTGTAGGAAAGAAAATTTGTCAAGAGTTTATTGTTGCAAATTTAGACAATGTAAATATTTTGGGAATGGATTTCCTAGAAAATACAAATGCGTCTATCAACATAAAGAAGCAGGTTTGAAAACATCTTTGGACAAATTTAAGCTGTTCAAGAATAACACAAACAGCTGTGCTAGAATTCAAGTTGCTGAGACTGTATCAGTTCCTACAAAATCAGAATTTGTTCTTCAAGCATGGGTTGACAAACCACTGATAGAACCTACTAAAAGCCTAACAAGTAAGGGTCTTTTTCTAACCAGGTCTCTCTGTGACCCAAGTTTGGGAGCGGTGATTGTATCAGTCCTAAATACTAGAGAAAAGCCTGTAACCCTTGAAAGAGAGAGCATTGTTGGTACCCTAGGGAGTGTGAGATTGTAAGAGATCCCAGTACATACAAGGATTCTTGCACTGACAAACATACAGACAAAGATCTTCCAGAGCATTTACAACCTTTGCTAGATACAGTTCACAAAAGTTTGACAGAAGAACAGAAACTCATACTCGCACATCTCATTCTTGAATACAAAGATATTTTTCATGAACCTGGAGAAAAGTTAGGTCAAACCCAACATAACAACACACAAAATCAAACAGGTGACCACACACCTATCAAAATGCCACTCAGAAGGTACCCCGTGGTTCAAAAACAAATTATAGACAAAGAAATTGATAAAATGTTGGAAGATAAAATCATTGAACCCAGCAGTAGTCCATGGTCTGCAAACATTTGTTTAGTTAAAAAGAAAGATGGCACACCAAGATTTTGCATAGACTTTAGAAAATTGAATTCAGTGACCCAAAAAGATGCCTACCCTCTTCCTCGCATTGACGAGACATTAGATGCCCTTTCAGGTCAAGCATGGTTTTGCACTCTTGATCTTGCCAGTGGGTATTGCAGATCAAGATGCATGAGCAAGATAAAGTTTAGACAGCATTTACATCACATAGGGGATTATTTTAATTTACTGTAATGCCCTTCGGGTTAAAAAATGCACTCGCCACTTTCGAAAGGCTTATGGATTCCATCTTCAAAAATCTAACCTTGAAAAAATGCCATTGTTATTTAGATGATGTAATTATACCCCCGCTCCGAAGGAGAGGGGGGTATACTGTTTTACCCTTGTGTGTCTGTCTGTCCGTGTGTCAGTGCGTCCGTGTGTCCGTCCGAAACAAATTTTCGTCGCAGTTTTCTCAGCAACTACTCAATGTACATGCTTGAAATTTTAACACAATCTTCTCTGAGGCATGCCATATGTTGGGATACATTTTCGTTCAAATCCAATGTCAACTTCCTGTTTGTCTGTGCATCTGTCCGTTTCATACACAACAAATTTCGTCGCAGTTTTCTCAGCAACTGCTCATCGTAGATGCTTGAAATTTTAACACAATCTTCTCTGAGGCATGCCATATGGTGGGATACATTATCGTTCAAATCCGATGTCAACTTCTTGTTTGTCTGTGCGTCTGTCCGTTTCATACATAACAAATTTTCGTCGCAGTTTTCTCAGCAACTACTCATCGTAGATGCTTGAAATTTTAACGCAATCTTCTCTGAGGCATGCCATATGGTGGGATACATTATCGTTCGATTCCGATGTCAACTTCCTGTTTGTCTGTGTGTCTGTCCGTTTCATACATAACAAATTTTCGTCACAGTTTTCTCTGCAACTACTCATTGTAGATTCTTGAAATTTTATCACAATCTTCTCTAAGGTATGCCATATTTTGGGATACATTTTTGTTCAAATTGGCTATCAGCTTCCTGTTTGTCTCTGCGTCTATCCGTTTCATGTATAACAAATTTTCGTCGCAGTTTTCTCAGCAACTACTCTTGGCAGGTGCTTGACATTTTAACACAATCTTCTCTGAGGCATGCCATTCATTGGGATACAGTTTTATTCGAATCTGATGTCAACTTCCTGTTTGTTTGTGTGTCTGTCCATTTCATACATAAAAAATATTGGCGCAGTTTTCTCATTAGCTTTATTCATAGCAGATGCTTGAAATTTTATTACACTCTTTGTTGAGGCATGCCATATGGTGGGATTAATTTTGATATGAATCTGATGTCAACTTCATATTTTTCTGTGCATCTGCCTGTAGTTGAACTTGTGTATATTAACATGATAGTGCTTATTTACATCAGAGCGGGGGTATTGCTAGTGAGCATTGGCTCACAGATTTCTTGTTGTTTTTGGCAAAGATTTTGACACCACAATCGAAAATCTAAGTCTGGTTTTTACACAACTCCGAATGGCAAATCTGAAATAAAAAGTCAAGAAGTGTCTTTTCTTTTAAAAGAAAGTTCCATACTTAGGTCATATTATATCTGAAAAGGGGGTTGAGTGTGATCCATAAAAAATAACAGCTATAAAGAATTGGCCAGAGTTAAAATCTAAAAGGGATGTCAGAAGTTTCTTAGGGTTAGCTGGCTATCATCGCCGCTTCATTCAAAACTTTTCAGAAATTGCAAGTCCATTGACCCAACTGACCCGCAAATCTGTAAAATTCAAATGGGATGAAAATTGTACAAAATCATTTCAAAAACTTACAGAATGTCTCATGTCATCTCCTTTTGTCTTTTCCTACCAATGAGGGAACATTCATTCTTGACACTGATGCAAGCAATTTTGCGATAGGAGCAGTACTAAGTCAGTTACAAAATGGTGAAGAAAAAGTGTTAGCTTATGCCAGTCATACTTTGAATAAAGCACAACAAAAGTATTGTACGACCAAGAAAGAGTTATTAGCTGTTGTAACATTTTTGAGACAGTTCAAACATTTTTTGTTAGGCCAAAAGATCTTGTTGAGAACTGATCATGCATCTTTGAAATGGTTGAAAAACTTTTAAGAACTGAGGGAATGTTGGCCAGATGGTTAAGCATAGTAAATACATTCAGTTGAAATTCAACATAGACCAGGTTCTAAACATCAAAATGCTGACAGTTTATCTAGAATCCAACAAAAATGTAAAAACTCAAAGTGTCCATGTTGTTATCCAACAGAAGTTGAAAATAAAACCTCAGAAGATTCACTTTATGTTCTTTTAGCTCTATAGGAATCTGATTGTCATCTGGATTATAATTCTGGACAAATCAATCCGACATCAGATATTACCAGAAATCCCCAATTATCAGTAGATCAGTTAGGCAATGCTAAATATTTGGACTGTGAGCAGTCTAGTAGCCCTTTTAGAATTATCCCAATGACTTTCAATGAAAATCTTCATGATCATGATGAAGAACCTAATTGGATAGAGAGTTTTCAAGACGATGAAATCAAGATATGCAAAGAAATGATCTTATCATTGGCCCCTTTATTTAATTTAAATTACAAAATCAAAACAAACCAAAAAAAATCAGAAATGTCAGGGTTTTCCAGAGAAACAAAAATTTTGTTTTCTCAGTGGGACATAAAAGAATTCCAAAATGAAATTTTATATCGCAAATGTTACAGACAGGATTGTTTGCAATTGGTGGCCCCAACCAAAATTCAAACAGACATTTTTGAAATTTTGCATGTTTAGAAAATTGCTGGCCACATTGGCATTCAAAGAACTGTTGCTTTAATAAAACGTAGGTTTTATTGGCCTAGAATTGATTATTGTCCTAAAAGATGGTGCGAGTCGTGTAACCTTTGTGCTCGTTGTAAGCCAGGTCTCGGAGTTGGGAATTCCCCCCTTCAACAATTCAACAATGTGGAGATGGTATCCTCCTAGTGCAAATGAAAAGCTATGGATAGGACCATATTTAATCATCAACAAAATTTCGGATCTGACCTATCGAATTAAAAAATCTCCCAATTCAGAACCAATTTCAGCACACATTGATCATTTGAAACCATATTTGGGTTTAAAAACACCTCAAGCCTGGGATACCCATGACATTAGTGTGGAAGTTTCTACCCCAACCTCAGAAACATCAGACCAAAATGACCCTGTAAACAATGAACCCTATTCTGAGCCACTTGAAATTTCTACATGTATTACCCCACAACAAACTGAGTTCAGAAGTAGGGCAGGGAGATTGATAAAGCCAAAACAAATTTTTAGTCCAACCTAGTTTGAAAAAGCAAAATCAGTTCTTTTTAATAAACTAATGTTCATATATGAAAAGCTAAGAGATTAATGGAACTGAAAAAGTTCAAACTTTATAAACAAGTTTTATCATGACTCGTATAGTTACACTGGAGATGAAAGATCTCTATTTTCATACTTTTATGACTTTTCAAATAAAAAGTTCATTTAATTAAAGTCCACGATTGTTCTACCTTAAATCATCACCTGGATGCATGTATAATGGATCTGAATAAATGATTAAAGTGCTATTTCTAATATCATTGAATCTGATTATCTTTACTTTTTTTAAGTTATTAAAGATGGATGTTCTGGAATTGTAAGTCCCAATGGAGGAGCTCCACACGTTAAACCAGGACATAGACCACAATGGAAGGAAGGAGGCATGAAGTGTGAGGTTCCAGTGTCCACACGTCAATAACACTTTCACAACTTTCCGCTCTTTCATGAATCATTGGACCAAGTTTCACCAATCAACCAAGAAAATTCTAAAATGTCCTACCTGTCACAAACTTGTTCAAACGAAACATAAAGTGCAGCATATTAAAACTCATGCTTCCACAGAAAATGTCATCTTCACTCTTCTTCAAGTTCCAAACAAAGAGTTTATTTCTTCCTCCTAAATTAAAACCACCTTCCCCGAGAAAAAAAGCACAACTAAAACGGATGTCGAACAATCACTCTCAACTACTGCAATCCTTTCAGAAAATCTCGATCTAGATATTAATAATTCCAGAGACGAGAAATTATAATTTCTAGAATCGACAATGTCTACAATAGTAACATACCACAAAAACCCAAGATGGTTCAAAGATGCATCAGTAGAACCTTCGAAGACAAGGAAACCTATCCAATATTAATTTGATGAACATTTATGTCACCTGTTATTATTTATAATGTTTCATTATTTTTGGGTGATTTTTTTTATTTACATATACTCATGTTTTATGATGGCAGTCACTCATTTGTTTGTTGTTGTTATACCCGAGTGACCATTCATGTCATTTTGATGCATATTTTTTTATGACTATTATATATTATTTGACCTTATTATTTTTGGTCATTGTATCGTATATTATATTTTTGCAGTTTTCCTTTGATTATTGTATTACTATACACAAATGTTTACACATTTGTTCCCCAAGGAGGGAAGAATGTAGGAAAACGGGGTTTTTTCAGTCAAATTACTTACCTCAATCATCTTTACATCTTTATACTTGATAATTATTGGTTAACACTTAATTAATTTGGTGCTATTAAATCATATTTAACTTAAACACAACGCGAAGTCAAACACATGTTACCCGGTTCTCCATTTGTAAACAATATTTGTCACTTCCTGTATTGTGTATTCACTTACCTTTGTAAAGTCCGCTCCGATTGGCTAATCTGCGTTATGTGAATCCAATAGTTCAGTTTGATATAAACTTATCGATTCATTGATTTTCTATTGTTCAATAAAGTATAAAAGGACTGTCTTGTCCTTTTCTTACTGGAGTCGTCCGGCAGAACACTCCGTACAGGTACTGTTTCCAATCGGCAATCCCTGGCTGACTCCGCTACGCTCCATTCAAACCTCGGATGTGATAAGTGGAGGAATACGCATCAGATCCTTACATTTCTCCGCCGGAAACTGCCTTATCACTCATTTCATATTTCGCTCTGCATAACGTTCTTCGAAAATGTTTCTTTATTTGTGTAATTCCTCATGTTAAAAACAACCATATGTTAGTATTCTTTGAAAGCAAGAACGCAGTGTTGGGCGTGCAACAAAGTAACTTGGATTTCAAAAGTATAACATTTGAATGAAATTCAAATAAGATCACATGACTGAATCAGCAAGATGGTAGATCACCTTTGACGTCCGAGGTTATGTGCGAGGTACGAGTCATCCGAGTGTACTGTTTTAGCACCTCACCTTTTCTCTGCTGCTTTCACTTTGGGGTGTATTTTGATAACTGAGACCTTGAATCATTCGGAATTTATTTTCTAAACAGTTTATTTTTGGCAATCAATAAAATTTCTTATTCAAAGTAAATATTTTTGAATAATCTTTCTTCTAAAAATTAATTAGATATTTTCGAAGCATTTTTCAAATAAAACTTGAGTTCAGGAGAACTGGGAAAATTATTTATTTAACTTATCTCTGGAAAATATATATATTTTCCAATTTAATTTATTTCGGTGCTTTTTGATAAAGTATACATATTTTTGAGATTATTTTTGTATAAATATTTCATATTATATATTTTACCTTTTTGGGAGTTTGTTGTTCAATTTCATGTTCTTTATTCCCATGTTTCCCTCATTGTTGGTACCGGTAATTCATCTTGTTATCATTTTTGTTATCATCTCTCGTCATCAGAATCATTCTTGTTATATAAAGAAGATGGGCGTATAAGGCGGGCAGAATGCCTATAGCGCGACAGTTAAGAAGGGAAAAAATTTAATCTCAATAATATCCAAATTTTAGGTCATATCTCATCTAATATTAAAGTATACTTAATGTAAAATCTCTATAATTTACACAAATTTCACAAAAACTGAAAATATTTGCCTATGAAAAAGCATACACAGACTTAAAAGAACAAAAACGATCATTTTTTCATACTTTAACAAAATTTTTCATTGTGAGTGGGTCTTCGCTCCATTTTTTTGAAAGGTAATCCTAAAAGTTTGCGATAAAATATATATTTTTTGGTTTACAAAAAAATGGAGGGAAGACCCACTATACCTTAAAAATACACTTTTATGACAAAACATTCGCATCTTTCCGAGAAATACTTCAAGTCCATTAAGTCAAGGGTCATATCACAAACATGATTTAAATGCCACTACAACACATGAGCCATGTAGCATAGTGGTTAGCGCGTTAGTCCCAAAGCAGTCTGATACTTCGGTATTTTATTGCTGGGGTTCGAATCCCACGAATACCATGGAACATTTTTATGAATGAAATTTTTTTAAGTGATTCACTTTTTCTCAGAAAATGTTTTTTTTTTCTCCTCAAAATTTCATAAATTTCAATAATGAGATGTTAATTTAAATACTCAATTTACATATCAAGTGTGATTTCTTAATATCTGATGCTACAATGTATAGGCATTCTGCCCGCCTTATCCGCCCATCTTCTTATTGTAATTTAAATCTGTCTTATGTTGTTTCTCTCTGTCATAAACACATCCAGTGATTCGAATGACTGGTATGAAAGGGATTCATTGCTCCTGCACAAAGCTAATTAGTAATCTATCACGGCCATACATTTTATGGATTATTTAGTAGCCTGCAGGGGTGTGAAACACTCTTCCTTACTACAGAAATCTATCATAGTGTGGTTGTAGTTTCTTCATGTCATCGTTCGAAAATGCTGGGAAAGTGTTTTAAATATCACGACCTTTCTCGCCAATCCACAACAGAAGGTATAAGACTTGTTTTTCTTCATTCTTTTCTTTCAATGGGCCTGCGAAAATCAGCTGCACATGTTCAAACTTTTTCCAGGCTTCGGGCAAATTCGAACTAGACCAGTCCATTGTCGGTGGGGGAATGCCGCATAATTCCATGGTAGCCGTGTCTTACTTGTGAAGGTGGAACTATCCGCCACTTCTGACAGCATGTAACGTTTTGTACTAGTCTTATAATGTGGGTTCTCTGGCTATGCGGATTCACAACACGTGCGTGCAAAACAGGAAACGTTTTTTCAACGAACACAATACAAAGTTACCCGTGCATCATTCAGTTCGTACATGTACATATTCGTATTGAAATAGCATTACATAGGAATTATACATAATTATTCATTCATCTCTCAAGCCTTTTCCTATATATTGAGATACATGTACTGAATAATCCATCATGACGATTAAAACTTACAAAGTTTCTCAATCCTGTCCCATATGACAGCAAAAGTGAACTTACTTGAATCTAAGGAGATTTCACATTTTAAGTACTTTACCATTGTATATTTTTCCTAAAAATATATTGGACTTAAACAAATAACTTTAAAAGACCCACATGTCATTGCTTCAATTCAATTCAAAGATAAACTGTTGAGTATTATTACATGTATCTGTGATGTTTATTATAACGAAATAGTGACAATGAACCATGGAGATTTTTCATTCTATTACATATAATTTCCAATTTCCTCGATAGAGAAACCTACAGTAATTTTCTGTTAAAGATGAAACTTAAGGTAACATGTACGTATTTTACGCATGGGGGGGGGGGGTATTTAGGTTAAATCTTTCTATAGCATATCTTCAGTACCTGTAAATTACTTCCTCGCTTAAATTAAAATGTTACAGTATTGCATGTGGTATTGACGTTTCTTATTTACAGGGGGTCTAACGTTATTTACCGATTCATTAAGAACTGCAGATTATCTGTACAACACCAATTGTTCCAGGTTCTCTGGTGGATACTAGTATTATTATGGTAAGTTTTGTTCGTTTATTTCATTCTGTCTCTTGTCTGAAAAATAAGAGATTTTCATGTAACTATAAAGACGTCCATATTAAGTCTGACCTAATTGTACACAAATAAATAAGGTTTCACTTCCCTTGGAATATGTGAACAATTTGATCACAAACTACTTTATACCCAACTTTTTTTAACAGTATATTAGGGACCCTTATAATAGGAAGTCCTTTAGGAGCACATTGTCCGTTCATGTGTCAACACTTTCGTTGTAAAGTGATATCTCAGTTTTCAACAAAAAATATTCATATTTTGTACCTTACTATACGAACAAATCAACTATAGAGATTGGGATCCTTCCATGCATTTTTCTGTGCGTCTGCCCTTTTGTTGTGATGCAATAACTCGAATAGTGGTGACCCTAGGTGAAAATTAAGGTATTCAATCCTTAGTAGCAACAGATTTAATGAAACTGAATACGTAACAGATATTTAGGTGTCGAATACGCGTTATATATACATCAATTACTATCAGCATGTAAGAGTGGGATGAGTCCTTATTTTTGACCTTCAATTTTGGTAAGACTTATCTCCCCCTTTTTGATAAATGATCGATTGATTATTTGTGTTTTACATCAAGTCGGCAAAATATAAATAAAAACATCAATTAAAAAAAAATTTGGTCCTATTAGGGATGGAAATCCTTAAATGAGAAATATTCCACATTGTGATTTTCAGTATTCTTCTAGATCTAGATCTTTCTAGATCCATAAGACACCTGTTGGTCAGTACGTACACGTATCCAATTGAAGTCGTTCAAAATGCCCTGAAAATATTTTCTGCCTTTTGAAGGTTTCCTGAGACTAAACTTTCGTAATGCCTTTCTACAATTTAATCATCAGTTTTGATCAGGCAAACCATGTCCCGCCGCGATGTGGAACATGTAAATTTATCAATGTTGGTATTCATCAATGTAGACGTTTTTTCGGTACTTGAAGGATGTTTGTCTCGCAATTTGTTTTTGTTTTCGGTTTTTCTTTTAATTTTTTGGAATTTCGATTTTGTGAGGGCGTGTGTGTGAAAATCGGTTGATAATTCTAGCATCATTTTTCGAATTGGGATACTTATTAATATATCTGCAGCTCTAAGGTTCCTAAGACATCGTCATCTAGAATATCTTGCACATTAGTGGCTGCATTGTCGAATACTTTTGTCAATGGAAACAGAATAAGAACAATAACCGTTACTCAATAACTCAGATAAACTCGTTTTATTTCAGATTTTCTACTAATTACATGTATCTGCTCATATCTTGTAGTACACCAGGACCTACTAGCGCTAGCAATACATTCCTTATTCTCCCATCCGAAAACTGTTGTACAGTATTGTTTCTATCATAATAAAGGTTATGGGAGAAAGTCGACCAGTCCCCTGAAAATTGCTCGAATCGCTGTTGCTAATGTTTGACTACTAGCTTTATTCAGTAACATGCGCTTGGACAGCTCATTGTAGGAGGTTTTAAATTTAATTGAGACCGATTGACACACGCAGTACAGTTAAGGCAACATTTTCTATAAAAAGTCACGGAATCCGATACATATAATGTTTAACATTTTTATTTTTTAGCAAGACACTCTAGTTAAAACAGCTTTTTGTGATCTTGAAGAGTATGTCCATCGCTTTTCACATCGGTATTTTTTGACATCATGTGACCCCCTGAAGTCACGTGGGCTCCGATTTTAGGTTAAAAAATGAAATGTCAAATTTAACCAAAAAGTGCAAGGGCAAGACAAACAAACAATTAACTGCACAATGTTTTATGTTGTCTCTATGTATCTATACTTTCTCAAAAGTGATGCTCATTCAGTTAGTTTTCCGATATAATTAAGTTATTCAGCTAAAACAGACAGTAATGTATGAAAAATAG
>PRKT01000156.1:717057-733283 GCA_003671525.1 Saccostrea glomerata | reverse complement strand
TTTGTCCAACATCTGGGAATAGCTAGGCCTACAACACAATATATATGCAGTTATATGCTATGAGATTACTAAATATACATTGTAGGATAAAATGGCATTACATTTGACAAAACAAATTATGCTACATTGTATATTGTAGTGAATTTATGTTATTGATATAAATGAAAAAAAAAAATGTGTTACAAAACTTCTCTTGGAAAGTGAAACCTCTGACATTTACAATAGTTATTGATAGAATATTTTCTATAAAAAAAAATTCTAAGTTTCTTCTTTACCAAAATGAAAAAAAAAACAATATGTAAAGCACATGCAAACTTTGAAAATGTGAAATGCTTTAGAAGTATACATACCCTGTGGAGAAATGATGCATTTTTTATTTATTCACTCTTTAAGCCTGAAACTCTGGACAGCTACAATGATAAAAGTATTATATAAATATTTTTAATGTACATGTAATCTAAACAAAAAATGAATTTTTTTTTCATTAATTTAGAAATTGTAGAAAATTACAACCATAGATCTGAAATGGGGCTTTTATGTTTTCCACACAATGTTACGGATATTTTTTTTAAATTGTGTAGCATATTTGTATGTCAAAATACATCATTGTTTGTTTAGGCTTAGTCACTAGTGAATCATTGACTGAAACAATGAAAACATCTCATTCAATTTAGTTTAAATTTGTGTTACTGATGATCTCCGTTATTACACATATTGTCTCAAAGAAAATGAGCTAATTGACAGGAACTCAGTACATATTTAGTGCAATTAATTTTTAATAATTCTAAAAAGTGTGCAACTTAGTATTGGGAAAGGGGGGGGGGTTGTTACACACAAGGCAGTGCATAATTACAGATTTTCACTGACTGTACTAATACATTTTAATGAACATGAACACACTCGCTTTTTTATGTTAACAAAAGCATTTCTACATATTGTAAATCTACACATGTACCTACATATGGGTATACATACCTGGCCTGGAATTACAGTGCAGTGATTGATCTACGGAGCTAGAGCTGGTGCAAATCGTCTCAGTTTTCTGCTATTTTCCGAAATAATGTCCTCATATTCTTGTAAAATGGTGAAGCAATGCCTTGTCTCTTATTTTATCCCTATTTTCTTTAAAGATTGTGTTGTTATTGCATTTAAATCCACTGCAAATCTCAGCTGATGTCGCCACGTTTTTAGATGTAAACCACAGGTACTTGGGTCGTGGTTTATAAATATTTATAATGTAGGCTACCTTATTGATATGTAAAAATTTACATATCAATAAGGTACATTATAAATATTTATAAACCACGACCCTAGTACCTGTGATGTAAACAACATTCCGTGTCACCGAGTGCAAGCGCTTGGCTGAAGCCGAATGCATACAAACGACACATTAAAAAGAGAATTATTTTAAAGACATGCTATTTTATATACGAGAAAATCACTAATTATTTTCTATTTAAACATGAAGATATTGTTGTTTATTACAAATTGTTGCCAATATCGGTAAATAGTTATTTTGAGCACCATTTCCTTATATGGATCAATCAGGGTGGAGCAACTGTCATGACGTCAGACCTCATTATGACTTCATTACCATATTTTTTTCATGTGTTGCCTTAACTGTACTGCGCACAAAGTAACGATGCGGTTACTGTTTAATAGATAATATACATGTAATCTCTCTAAATCTTCGTGTTTTTAGGTTACCTGAGTAAACTCGGGTGACCTATTGCTATCCGTATTCTTCCGTCGTGTGTCTTGTGTTAACATTTGATCATTTTAAGCTTCTTCTCTGAAACCACTGAACCAATTTCAACCAAATTTGGTTTACAGCATCTATGGGTGAAGGGGAACAGAATTTGTGAATTTCATGGTCCCCGCCCCCCTGGGGCCTGAGGGGTGGGACCAAAACCAATAAAATTATTACAATCTTTAAAAATCTTCTTCTTTACTCCTGGACATCAAGCAGGCAAACTGTTGGCATGATTGTAATCAGCATTGAGTCCTCTACCATTATTGTGAAATTCATGGCCCTGGGTCAGGGGTTCAAGTGCTATTGCGGGGCTAAATAGAATATATAGTGAAAAAGCATTTATTCTTTGAAAATCTTCTTCTCTGCTCCTGGGTATTAAATAAACTAACTAAGTACATAGTTATGATAAGCAAGAGTGCCTCTTCCAGATTTGTGAATTTCAGGGGTTCTGGTGTTAGGGCGGGGCTCAATTGATGATATAGTGAAAATGCATTTTATTCTTTGAAAATCTTCTTCTCTGCTTCTGAGTATTAAATAAACTAGCTAAGCACATAGTTATGATGCCTCTTCCAAAATTGAGCGTAGCTCCCGAGTTGTCATTATGACCACGCCCAGCAGGTATCTGCACATAAGTATGACATGGGGTAAATGACTTGTACCATAGTTTTCAAAAATTATTCATATGTAAGTCAGCTTAGGAATCGGTCGGACTGGTTCTCGTGATTGAAACATGAAGTGTTTGGTTTCAAAGATACATTTGGATTTTTCATAATTTTCCTTCGTGTCCTTCTAACCACGTCCATCCGTCCATCGAGTATAGGGTAAGTGATTTGTATACAATAATTTTCAAAAATTGATTGTATGTTGTTTAATATTCTTCTCGAGAATTTTACCGCTCATATGGAGACGACACTACTTGCCGGTGGAGAGCTACAAATTTTTTCCTATACTCGGCACTCAGAGTCATTGAGCAGTGAGAGATCTTCTTCTGCGACACGGGACCTACACTGTACGTTTATACGGTCTTCACGTCCCACAGTGGGATTCGACTCCTTGCTTCGTGACTCTAGGGCAGGAGCTCTAACCACTGGGCCACGCAGGCGACATAAAAATTAAACATCTCTAAGTCCGTTGAAAAAGTTTGTCTGATTTATGTAATTGAAAAATAACGAGTTTGTTTTCAATGATATATGTTAATTTGATATGGGTTTTTTCTCTCGTAAATTTCAATCGTCAAAATTACATAATTAAAATTTATTATGAACTTCGTTTAACTTAAATTTTTGTAAACCCGATACAAACTTTGCCGTGCACAGTGGTACGTTGAATGAAATGTTTGTTAGGGGTTATGTTTATTTCAATTGAATGAAAATTAGATCTTTGGTCGGCTAGATCCGCTATCGAAAAGGTTGTTTAATTAAGTACAGTATACACTTTTGTTTTTACGTCATGTGTGTAATGTGTTTCCTTTGTTGGTTATCAAAAGAACGATATTGGAATCTACTAAGCTAACGTTGCCCTATACTATTTAAAAAATCAAGCGATTTCTAAAGTTTTTCTTCATTTTTTACTAAAGTTAAAGTATTAATGTTATTTACAGAATGCTGTATAGAATTGATAATTTTTACTCTCCTGAATTTGGTATGATTGTTTCATTTAAAAACCGTGCATGATCGTTTTATAGATAGTTCTTTTGTCCCGACTCGATGGGCGGAGTTATAGAAAACAGTGGGTTATGTACAGAAAACTACCAGCTAATATTTTTCTTAAGTATTAAGAATAATATTAAAATTTGTGAAAGTGCAAGGATGTGTCAATCAAACCTGTCTAAAAATTTAAAGTTTTAACTTTTAGATGAAATAAGATTTTTAATGTATTTTTGTGTGGAATGCTATTAAAATTTATAAGTAATATATGTCGTGATATTATACAGAAAATATTAACTTCAAATCTGTGTCCATGCACCTTTAAGGAATACAATTTATAACGACCATATTTTGTACTATTTTTACTAAAATATTTGAAAATTAATTCACCTGAAACATTCATTCATGGATAAATTATCAGCATTGCCTTGATTTACAATGGGCATGACTAGGAATAAAGTTCTGACTTCTTTGGATGACTCTTTGATACTCTTACTAGTATTACAAAACATTTCTCTGAGCCCCGGTCATTACTCTCATCACATAAGACAGACACATTTTGAGTTTTACATATTTCAACAACAGTTTTTTCATAATCCGGTGCAATTGCCCTTTTCACAATTTGAGTACCAGAAGCAACGGAAAAATTCATCTGGCAGAGCTTGCAATAAGCCCAATCTTCTCCTAGACTGCATTTTTGAATCCACTGGAATTCTCTTTCCCATAAACTTTGGTACTTGCAATTGTATTTTTTACGCTTTGTAGGAGTCAATGTACAAGGCCAAGACAACGATCTTTTCCTTACCGAAGACAATTTCAAACTGATTGTTATTCATTTCACCTTGAATTTTACATTGAAGTCTATGGACAGTGGATTTTTTATAACATATTGTAAAATGCAATTTGAATTTCAAAAAAAAACTCTTGGTGAAAATATCCATAAAATCCCTCTTTATTTTACTATGAAATAAAATGAACTATTAACCGCAGAAATTTTGAGAAATCGAAAATTTTCTTCTTTTCATCAAGGACAGAGAACACTTCTAAAACTTTTAATGTGCAAAATGACCGCTTCCTTCATGTTATCGGTTTTGTGAGTTTGGTTCATTTCACTTCTATAGTTATCTAGCAATGTGGTTAAAATTACTCAGAATTGTTCACAATCCCTTCATTATACCTTGAATACCTTAAAAAAGTAGGTCAAATATGAAATTGATTTCAGAATATCTCGGGGAAGTATGTGGGATTTCGGAATAAACTTTGGTAGTAATAAAAATTGTTTATATGTGAATATATTTAAATAGAAAGTAACAATCTAGAGCTTTTTAATAAAAAGTAATTTATTAGCAAAATTAGGTACTCAATGTACGGAGTTCCATACCTTTGTCATTTTTATACACCCCGATCTTTTAGTCGGATTAAAGCGAGCTAAAAGTCTGTTCTTTGAACCCAAGTCGATAAAAAAAAAGCTACTGTAGCAACAGTTTCTTGCTAAGCGCTCTGGAATTTGAAGTGAAAGTGTCGGTTCCTTCGGATGATACCTTTAAAACTGAGGCCCTGTGTTATGGCAGGCATTGTTTTTAAAAAATTGAAATCCCTCACCAGTATATGGTGACTTCTCTATAGGATCGAGTGAAAATTTCTCGAATGGGATTTAAAACAATATACAAACATTCAGTAAATAGATACCCTTATAGCCTTAAAGTGTTTTTTTTTTCAGTTTCAAATCCAATTGCTTCCTTTTCCTTTTTTTGTGTAAAAAAAAGCAGTAGAGATACATTGTCTGTAAAAACTGATATGTTATTCGCTTCTCTTATTCCTTACTTTAAATAATGTACGTGTATGTGAATAGGTCAATCGACTAAAACAATATTTTGATTGAAACTGCATGACCATTCTATATTTCCTGCCAGTTGAGAACATATTTTCATTTGAAAGATTTGTATTTATTGTCATATACAATGTACTTATTTTGATCTATAAAGTGTTTAATTATTTCAGGTAATCATTTAGGCCCTTATGCCTCTTGTATCTTAATACTGATTACATTATGTTTTGATACCATACACTAAAGATTGCTTAAAATTAGCGAGCATAAAAAAGACACCTCAAATGTTTATTTAGGTCGAATTTTAGCTGTCAAAAGCCCTGTAAGTTAATGAATAAAAATGAAAAATGATTCGCGGTTATCTAACTTACTATGTACTCTGGAAGAGCAAATTCTTTACCCATGCAGCTACCGTTCCACATACCCACGCCGACGTCTAAAAACTTGTACAGAAAGCTGAAATAAGTGATTATTTTCAAATGTTGTTCAAATTTGGCCGCGAGGAAAATTAACATCTTTACAATTTTGTGTGTGTTAAGGCTGCAAATATAGTTTATCTATAACCATGTTGATATATGTGCATGCATGGGGCATTGCATTTTAAATTTAGCACGTATACACTGATGTTGTACTCTAATATTCTGCTGAGAAATAATTCCTTGTAAAATATGGTGAAAAAGATATGTTTATTGGTAATAATCATAAATAAATCAAAATTTAATTTAAGATGAAAGGCAAGAATATAAAAAATGTTATTTCTGATGCAAGAGGTAAACGTATGTTTTCCCACGAAATCTCGACATTGACAAATGTGTTGAACATGTAGCAAAGCGTTATACGCCCTTTGGTGAGAGATTGCTGAAAGTCAACGAGGTAGATTTTTTCATGAGTGACAGCTTAGATTCCTACATTAGGGACAATCTTTTGATTTGAACAATCGCCCAAACTATAAATTGAATTATTATCCCCGAGACTTAAACCTCAGATACAAGGTTATTTAAGGACCCTCTCTACACTGCACCCTAATTTCAGGGTAGTTGCGTGTAGTTAGACTGACCCACCATTTAACATTAAAAAGAATTAATTCTAATCTGCACTGTATGACAAAATTTTAAATAAATCCATGTATTCTAAACATTATGTTAGACCAAGATAGAGTAATTGAAAACTTTATTTGCATGTATTTTCTCCATTTGAATAATCAAAAGCAATTTTTCTTTGTTATTACTCCACTGTCTTTAAAGATTTTTCCTGGATAAAGATGGCACGCTCCCTATATTAGAAATGGATTAGTTTATTTAAAAATAGCCTCCTTTACACTATATAATTTTCTCAAAGTCCAGAAAACATTTGTCGTCAGTGTATAGAGGGTTCTCAATTCGGAATGTTTAAAAAACTAATTTTCAGAAAGAAATGGTTTAATAATATAACAAAAAAGTCTGATTAGATGAAAAAATTATCTACAAAAATGCTGTAGATGAATAAGGATTTGCTCCTCCTATGTTTATCTTCAACATTAATTGCGAATACAATCATGATGCAGGCACGTAGCAACAGGAGGGGGGGGGGGCTCCCCAACCTTACTTATTCTATAGGAAATGTTAGTTGAAAGTCAAGTTGCCCCCCCCCTACTATAAGTGATGTAGGAAAAATTTAGTATAAAAGCTGGTACTGAAAGTAGTTGATATTGAAAAAAGTTGGACTACATGCATAGTAGATGTGTTAACGTTGGGGTAACCTGTGTCACCTTTCAGAGTAATCAGTGGACTCGTCCAATGATGCTTTGTCGGCGTCTGTAAAGTTACCTGAGATTCCTACGCAAAAGAAAGCGCGAAATCTCTATATAGAAACTGTTGCGGCTGCGGAGCTTCATTCATTGTTCATTCGCCATAAAAAAGAATCCGACATTTAACACTTACTGTAACATTCAATGTTGAATACATGTTGAAAGTTTGGCTAGATTAAAATACAAAATAACTTCACAAAGCAGCCAGAAATACCTATTCTTTTCAGCGCCGTGCATTGGGTGCGTTCACAGTTCTTCAGATGGTAACCGTCGGTATTTTTAATTACCATTATAATACCAATGTTTACCAATGGTAGTTACCACTAGTAAACTTTTTTGCAGGCCGACCACATTCACGTTAGGATTGGTAGCGCGGGATTTTCGTTCATTAGTGGGATCGTATAAATGGCGGAAAACACAGTGCACGCGAATGTGAGAGACATTTCGGATGTAGTTTTGCCTCTTCAGTCGAAATAGGATTTTCAACTCTGGGCAAATAAATATTTCAGGTAAGTAGAAAAAAAAATTTTCTTTGGGTGCCCCCCCCCCCCACTTTAAAAAACGAGGCTACGTGCCTGTGATGGTGCTTCGAAAATAGGATTTACATCTGGACCGTGTGATACCGAAATCGCACATTAAAATGCATCTTGGATATTACATAAATTTTTCTCTAATAAATAACTTTGTGAGACAGGATTAAAAAGGATGTTTATTATAATATATATATGATTCACAGTATGCATTCATGGATCTATCTTCATCGACAGCATGCATTGTATGACCTTAACAAAGCATTTCGTTTGCGCCGCTTTCCAAACCTGTAATGATATTTTAAAAATTCTTTTTGGAAGTAAGAAAAATGAGCATATATATTCGACAAGAAATAAAAAATCATTTTCTGATCGATTTCCTTTCAATTTTTTATCCGTTATTAAACACATATTAAATTTACCCTTTTTTATTTTTGGGGATACCAATTTTTTTTTAAATGTTTTCAAGTTCAACTAACGATCCCATCGTTTATATTGCATCATATGGTATGCATATATTTTTTTTTTACTTACAGAATGAGATCCTTGTATCGACAATTTATATGAGCACATGTATTTCCTGCCTTGGCCAGTAAAGCAGGTAATGTTAAGTCTGCTACATATCTTTTGTCATATCTAAAAACAACAAAAAATCTTTGATTAAAAACTGTGCGTTATTCCTGAACAGTTAAGATGGTGAAGTATTATAAAACGGTTTTTAAATTCTTTAACTATGAATATAATGATTGATTTTTTTTTTAATTGAGAATAAAATTTCTTAAATACCTAGGGATCCATGCAGTATGAATTCTGACGAAAAGGAGAAAGAAAACAAGACACAGGTGGAGACTAGGGTTCATCCCTGAAAAAGAAAATAAGATCAGTTAAATAAATTGTAGCAGATGTATCACATTTATTGACACCAAGAGTACACAACGTTTAGTTATTAATTGCATGAAATAATATCAGGTGTTTACACCCATGCTAAGTGGTAATTAAAAGGAGAAGGTTTTCATTTCATAGCTATAGTTCATATAAGCATAAAGTGCACGGTGTGCACGAAAAATGGGGTTTAAAGGGACATGGACATACTGTAGTTTTTACTAATTTCTATCGATCTGTTGATTCAGAAATAATTTTTAGCTATCTGTTTTCGTCTGTCGTCGTACGTCGTTCGTAAACTTTTACACATTTTAGCTTCTTTTCAGGAACCACTGAAGCAATTTTAACCATGAATTCTTTGAAAATCTTTTCCATTGCTCCTGGGTATTATGCCAATGGTCTTGGTATGTATGTAAGACTCCAAGGTCCGATGGTGACGCCAAAGTCCGATGGTCTCGCCAAACCCCGATGGTCTGCGCTAAACCCCGATGGCACGCGGTCTTTACGGACGCCAAAGTCCGATGGTCACGCCAAAGTCCGATGGTTGGTTTCTGTTGAGACGCGCGACGCTAACGTGCGATGGTCTGACGCGCCAAAGTCCGATGGTGCGGGAATAGCTATTAACGTTTATGACGTCATAGTATTCTGACGTTAATCTTCTAATTTTCAAAACCCAAAGAAAAAATGGATGCGGTAGTTTGTCCAGATGACGGATATATCTTTGAAAAAGTTAAGAAGAAGCGGGAGACGAATGACCCAAGTCCGGAGCAGTTTTGGTCCGTTATGAAAGATGTCGAGAAAATATGCAAGTTAAAGGCAGAAAATTCCGCATGGGGAGCAAAGAGAATTAAGGAGGAGCTAGGTATTTCGATGGGAGAAACAAGTGTACGGAAATATGTGTCAAATTTTATATACGACATTGACACCGAGTCCACCTTCTATAGGAGCTCGAAAGTAAGCGAAGTACATAGAAGAGTTCTATCCAAGGATCAGCTGATCGTTGAGATTCAAAGAAATCACAATGTGGATCACAGAAAAAGTGATGCCATCTACGAGACAATCAGGAAAACGTTCTTTCCTGTCACTCGGGAAAATGTCCGACTTCTCTTCAAACAGCATGTAGAATGTAGCAAGTGTCTCGCAGCAGTTGATCTGCCGAAAACGGAGAGGACGAGACGGCCCATACCGGCATCATACCCAAACAGCAGATGGCAGATGGACCTAAAGAAAATGCCACCATGCAGAGGATTCAATTACATTTGTAACATAGTGGACTGTTACAGTAGGTTTGCTTTTGGAGCCTGCTTAAAGCAGAAAACAGCGAAAGAAGCTTCAGACGTTCTTCTGCGTTTTATTTACTTATTCGGGCCTCCCAGAATCCTACAAACCGATAACGGGAAAGAATTTAATAACGCTGATTTATCGGCCGTAATGGATGAATTTAAGACAAGACATGTTAATGGTAGACCTTACCATCCTCAGTCCCAAGGTATTTTTTTTTATCTCACTGTTTTGCCTTATTGCAAAATTCCTTACTTAGTTAACTATAATAGTTTTTAGATGTACTACAGTTGTAAACATGTCAAGTTAATCAAAATTTCTAGATCTAAAATTTCATTTTTAATTGAATTAAAATTGCGTTTATACATGTACAAGGGGTGTTATGTGGAAAAGCAAATTAAAAATGCCGAGTGTAGTGTGAGCAAGACCAAACGAATTTTACAGGTCGAGTCGAAAGGTTTAATAGAACTGTGGTGGCATACTTCCGGACCCAATTTGTCGACACCAGAGACTGGCCACGTAATCTGGAAGAGTTTTATTATAAGTACAACAACCGCGTCCACAAGTCTACAAAGCCCATGACACCACATCAGATGTTCTTCAAAAGACCAAACTTCTCTGTCGTAGTAGAAGAACAGGTAAAAATATTCTCATCGTTGTATAAAAAAAAAAAGTTATGAACACATCCCATATAAGTCAAATAGAGACGGTGCAAGGACTAACCCTAATCAGTCAAAAAGAGCGCAGTTTAATGGGACACAAAGACTAAACCTAATTATTCAAACAGAGTGCAAGGACTAGCCCTAATCAGTCCAATGGGGCGCAAGAATTAATCCTTTTACTAGTCAAATAAAGTGCAAGTACTAACCCTAATTAGTTATATAAAGTGCAAGAACTAACCCTAATCAGTCTAATGGGGCACAAGGACTAACCTTAATCAGTCTAATGGGTACACAGAAAGGGGGGGGGGGTAAATTTGTGGTATAGTCTGCGATTAATAATCCGTATATCTCAGTTATTTTTACAAAGAATATCCCCAACATTTCGGCTGAAATGCCAGGATTAACTTAAACCCTTTACGTCCCCCGATGAAATCAGAGTTACTAACCATAATTAGTCTTTTTTAAAACTAACTTCATATTATTCATTGAGCGCAGAGATCTTGTGAATCTGAGGATCAGTTATGTAAATTCAATCAGTTTAAAGTGATTAAATAATAAATGACATCTACATTTACCGAACAGGGTTGATATGGAATGTAACTTTTTGAATTTTCATAGATTTTAAAATGTCAATAATCATAAATTTTAGATATCGATGTGTAACTTAACAAGAGAAGAGAGAGAATTTCTGGAAAAAGCTCACCTTGATGTCGATGAGGATGACGCAGATGAACAAAGTAATGACAAAAAGGACAATGAAATTGACAGCAATAACACAGATTCAGAGGTGCTACATAATTTTTAAATGTGTAAAAACAATATAATCATTGGCTAAAAATAAATTAACTAATCGATAATGACGATAATTTTTTTTTTAAATTGGGTTTATTTATCCTGTTTAAACTACGGCAGAATTTGTTGAGCAAATACATGTAACTTAACTAATTGTCTATTTATCTGTGCTTTTTTTTAGTCAAACCATGCCAACCAAAATATCATTTCAACACAACTGCCAATCACGTCAACAAGTGATGATGAAGCAACGGTAGGAACCCCCCCCCCCCCCCCCCCCCCTTCATTTTTAATTTTCCGCCGGAATATGGCTGAAATATTGGCGACTCGGCGTTAAAAAACAATAATCAATAATCATTTTAAATTTTTTTGTATTGATTCATGACAAATGTGGACTTGTAAATTACTTTGTCATAACGAATGATGATATATAGCAACGGTCCGATTTTAAACATTTCTATATATTGTTTAATGACAAATGTGGAGTTTAAATTAATTTTTTAATATGACGAACGTTAGGGCCCTTTACCTCCATTTTGACCATTTCTATATTAAAATTGTGGAGTTTAAAATTAATTTTTTTAAAACAGGTCAGAACTGGAGATCTGAATAAGCTCCCGCTGGATTTGTCTCCCTTGCCCCGTGAAAGCACTAAACCACTGCAAGATGTAACAAACTCTCAAGTTATGCGCACCGCTCAACAAATGCAGGTAATATTATAACATGCAACTATCATATAGGGTAAAAATACTGACCATTTCTATATTGAAAACTGTGGAGTCTAATAAAATTAATTTTGTTTAAATCAGGTCACTACTGCCAGTACTGGAGATCTGAATAAGCTCCCGCTGGATTTGTCTCCCCTGCCCCGTGAAAGCGCTAAACCACTGCAAGATGTAACAAACTCTCAAGGTATACGCAAAGCTCAACAAACGCAGGTAATAAAATGCAACTATCATATAGGGTAAAAATACGGAATAAGGAATTCATTTTAATTGCAATCCTTTTGTTGTTACTGTGAATAATTTTTACATGATATTAAAGATGCACTTTAAAACTGTTTCAGTCCGGTGTAAGTCCATACTACAAAGATTTGTATAACCGGCTATTCCAGTACCCCGCAGTCAGCAACAAAAGAAGATACTCAGACTCTATGTGCTCCATGAAAGAGGTAGGACCAAATTCTTACAATTGGAAAATTGAAGAGCAATTAATAAAGACATATTGAATGATGTTAAGATTATAAAATTTATCAAACAGAATTCTGACCACTGGAACAACGACTTGTATCCCCTGGAACTCTTTCCTAAAAAACCAGCGACTGTAGCAACACTGCAGAAGTTTGATCCCGCAGTGGACGACATCGTAGATTTTAAACCGAATTCGGCGCTTTCTGCTGGTACAAACGTTTTTCTATCGGGCTACTGGAGGAAGGGACGGGTAACTAAAGTTGACATGGACGATAGCAAAGGAAAAGTGTACACTGTGGAGGACTGCGAGAACTATAAAATCCACCTTTTGTCTAAATATATATAACGTCCTAGCATGCTGTAAATTGCAAATGTACAATTAAGGGTCTGGGATTAAATATCATTATTCCGGATCTAGATTAAATATGGGTATTATTTTCAACGATTTTTTTTTTTTTAAGATCGACCGTTGTTCATTATAATTAATTTTCTTCGTATTTCATTGTACCATTTCATGACTCAGCACCGAAATTGGCGCCATGGTATGATGACGTAACAAACGTGTGTCGTTTTCTAGCACCATCGGACTTTGGCGTGTCAAACCATCGGACTTTGGCGACTGCACGTGAACCATCGGACTTTGGCGTGTCAAACCATCGGGGTTTGGCGCTGACCATCGGACTTTGGCGTGACCATCGGACTTTGGAGTCCCATCGCACTTTGGAGTCCTACATATATATTTATGATTAAGAAAGGCGCATCTAGCAAAATGGTTTATTTCATGTTCCCTGGGTCAGGGGTACATGTATCGGGAGGGGGTGGGGGGAGGTGGTTCACAGTACATAGTCTGAAGATAAAGTAATGCTTTGAAATCTGCTCTGTGGTATTGATCAACCATTTATGATGAAAAAAAAAATTATGATAAAATTTTGAAATATGTGGCCCCATGCAGGGTCAGTTGTTCCTGTGGGGTGGGGTGCACAACTGGTTATAAAGTTGAAATGCATTTTCTTCTTGTTACTCTGATCTAACTCTGGGTATTTAGTAACTGAGTAAGCATGCGAAGTGTATTTTATTATAAGCAATGGTGCCTCTTTACAGATTGTGAATTTCATGGCCTTTGGTGTAAAACACGAACCAAATTCAATTGTTTGAAAGGTGTTTCATGATACTCAGGTGACCTACAAGGCCCTCGGGCCTCTTGTTTAAATTTTTAGCTCTACTGGTCAGAGACCAGAAGAGCTTATGCGATATAAATGCGTCCGGCGTCCGTCTGTCTGTCTGTAAACAATTTTTCAAAATGCTACTCCTCCTACAGTTTTTGACTGATTTCAATATAACTTGGCACACAAGTAGACTACACTAAGATACATAATTCTGTGTATCGGTTTTTTTGATTTCTATGAACGGTGTTGCCATGGTTACTAAAAATAGAAATTTTTGTGAAATTCTTTTAAAATGCTACATCTCCTACAGTTTTGGACTGATTTCAATATAAGTTGGCACACAAGTAGACTACATTAAGATAGGCTAATTGTATTCGGCGCGTCGGCGCGCCCGCGCAACAGATTTTGTTTATAAAATTTATCGCTTATACAGCATCGGGCTCGATATCCTCTACGAATCAATTTTAAAAAAAAAAAAACACCGATACCAATGATAGCAGTTTATAGCCATGAAAATCAAGTCTTCAAAAAGGAGTTTAAACTCTAGAGTCTAAGGTCATAACGTAATACTGGTAAATTTTAATTTGTTACATTGGCGTCGGGAGCAAATTGAAAAGGGGGGGGGGTAAGTGAAAGAAAAAAAATCGAACCTGAAAAAAAATCTTAACAAGCAAAAAAAAAGGGGGGGGGGGCATTGTATCTTTTGTCCAAACACGAAAATCCTATTTCATAGGGGGATGGAGGATCGAACTTTTTTCAATACCAATTTTTGTCCTTTCAAACACAATCACCCTTCTTCAACTATATACACTGCAACGTGCCTGTTGAAAGTGGGGGCTAAACCCACGACCGAATGTTTAATATGATGTCTGTCTGTGTAAGCCCCCTCCCCAGGTTCCCAGGCCTATGTGATAAACACATAATAATTTTATAAAAACCAAAGCACTCAATGTTTTTAAATGCAATAGTTAAAATTTGAAGATATATTAACGAGAGAGAGAGAGAGAGAGAGAGAAATCAAAAGTAGGCCAATTTATTGTGGTAAGTCATGCATGGATCAAAGGGGATCCGGATCTAGAAAATTCAAATTTGATTAAACTGACAAAGTAAAATCACCAAAGCTATGCCTCGGACCTCTTCCCCTTGCGATTTGATCCACCACCTCCTACGGAAATTTTCTGGATCCACCTAACAAAGTATACAATCGGGCTCGGGCTGTCGACTTGAATATAATCGATAACGCTTAAATTTAAAAGAAAATCGTTGTCTTTTGAGTGTTTTAATGCAGGTAGAAAATACATTTGTGATATTGGGATGATGGACGCGCTGGTGCGCCGACGCGCCGAATACAATTAGCCTTAAGATACATGTACATAATTCTGTTTATCGATTTTTGATTTCTATGAACAGTGTTGCCGTGGTTACTAAAAATAGAAATTTCTGTGAAATTCTTTCAAAATGCTACTCCTCCTACAGTTTTGGTCTGATTTCAATATAACTTGGCACACAAGTAGACTTCACTAAGATACACAATTCTGTTTATCGATTTTTGATTTCTATGAACAGTGTTGATGTGGTTACTAAAAATAGAATTTTTTGTGAAATTCTTTCAAAATGCTACATCTCCTACAGTTTTGGTCTAATTTCAATATAACTTGTTACACAAGTAGATTACACTAAGATACATAATTCTGTTCATCGGTTTTTGATTTCTGTGAACGCTGTTGCCGTGGTTACTAAAAGTAGAAATTTCTGTGAAATTCTTTCAAAATGCTACTCCTCCTACAGTTTTGGTCTAAATTCAATATAACTTGGCACACAAGTAGACTACACTAAGATACATAATTCTGTGTATCGGTTTTTGATTTCTATGAACGTTGTTGCCTTGGTTACTAAAAATAGAAATTTCTGTGAAATTCTTTCAAAATGCTACTCCTCCTACAGTTTTTGACTGATTTCAATATAACTTGGCACACAAGTAGACTACACTAAGATACATAATTCTGTGTATCAGTTTTTGATTTCTATAAACGGTGTTGCCGTGGTTACTAAAAATAGAAATTTTTGTGAAATTCTTTTAAAATGCTACATCTCCTACAGTTTTGGACTGATATCAATATAAGTTGGCACACAAGTAGACTACACTAAGATACATGTACATAATTCTGTGTATCGATTTTTGATTTCTATGAACAGTGTTGATGTGGTTACTAAAAATAGAATTTTTTGTGAAATTCTTTCAAAATGCTACATCTCCTACAGTTTTGGACTGATTTCAATATAAGTTGGCACACAAGTAGACTACATTAAGATACATGTACATAATTCTGTTTATCGATTTTTAGCTCTACTGGTCAGAGACCAGAAGAGCTTATGCGATAGTAATGCGTCCGTCGTCCGTCCGTCTGTCTGTCTATAAACAATTTTTCAAAATGCTACTCCTCCTACAGTTTTGGTTCAATTTCAATATAACTTGGCACACAAGTAGACTACACAAAGGTACATAATTCTGTGCATTGGTTTTAGATTTAAATGAACGGTGTTGCCATGGTTACTAAAAATAGAAATTTCTGTGAAATTCTTTCAAAATGCTTCTCCTCCTACAGTTTTGGTCCGATTTCAATATAACTTGGCACACAAGTAGACTACACTAAGATACATAATTCTGTGCATCGGTTTTTGATTTCGATGAACGGTGTTGCCATGGTTA
>PRKT01000156.1:690885-713122 GCA_003671525.1 Saccostrea glomerata | reverse complement strand
GTTACTAAAAATAGAAATTTCTGTTAAATACTCTCAAAATGCTACTCCAAATACAGTTTTAGTGTGATTATAATATAATGTGGCATGCAAGTAGACTACACTAAGAACATAAAGAGACTTAATCAAGGATCATTATTCTATTTATTGCTGTAGAAAAGTTTCAATTCCCAACTGCTTAAGTTACTTTTCTCTTCCTTTGCTATAAGTACAAACCAGTAGAGCTTCAGTCTCGACAGAGACTTCTGGTTTATAATAATACAATATTAAAATACAATTGCCGGATTTTTGTAGTAACGAGATGCACAGGTGCTCATGGACAGGAGTGTCCCCCCTTTCAATATTAAAAGAAAAAATCCGATTTATTTTCCAATTCAAATATATGACAACTTTATCTATATGTTTCTATTTGAAAATCACTTAATATATCAATCATATTATGAATTTTCTATTCACATACGTTTCATGTATATTGTATCTTTATCAACTACTCGAATTTGTGAATAACAGGGAAAGCATTTTACATAATATGTAAAATAAATACCTGAATACTTGATGAGCTGTTAATGTTGCCCTTGGGAACAATTATTGAGACTGAAAAACCGATAAAAAAAGAAAGTATACATATGTATAATTCTTTCACATAATTATTTGCATTACACAAATTAAAAAGCAAAAGCATTCATCAAAAATATATTTTCCAAATGAAAAAAGATTAATTTTTTTTGTCCCCCGCTTTCGCGAAAGCGAGGGAACATTAAATCTCATTCGTCTGTCCGTCCATCACAAAAACTTTAACCTTTCCCATAACTTTCGATAAAGTTCAGCTATGACTTTAATATTTCACATGTTTGTTCCTTGTAACAAGACCTTTCTTTGGATAACACCAGATTTGACCTTTTGACTTTGATCTTGGAGTTTGGCCCACTTTTACACAAAAATATCGAACTTTTTCTTTGGCCATAACTTTTGAATGGTAAAAACTAGGACTTTCATATATCGCATTTAATGTAACATTCTTGACCCTCCCTGACTTACAACTGCATTATGATATCGGTAATCACAGGGTAACTACTGAATGCATGAGCATTAAAAAAGCCCTTACCCCTATTCATACACATGAAGAACATGAAAAGAAAACCTTAGTGTCAGTTACAAAAGGATGGGCTTGAAAGGGCAAGAGAGTGAACAAAAGATTTAGTGCTGCTGTAAAAGAGTTTGTATACAACTTGTTCTTGGACGGGGAAAGAAGTGATAGGAAGTACAGCCCAACAGAGGCATCAAAATTGATCAGATGTGCTCGTCAGGAGGATGGCCATCGGCGGTTTCGACTGGCCGAGTTCTCAGCAAGTTCAAAGCTTATTTTCAAGGTTCCATCATCCTGCATTGCAAACCAGTGAGGACGATGAAGACCTCAATGCAGTTTTACATCATCTTGAACTTGAACAAAATGAAAGGAACCTGATTCAATCACTATGTGAAATTAAGCAGGAAAATAAAGTTTCAAAATTCAAACCCTCCCAAATCACTGTAGCATTCATTCTAAGAACTTTCAGCTTAGGTAGTCGAAAAATGTCTACTAAATGTTGAAATACAGCTGTCTCTCAGAGCTTGATAGGTTAAATTTTGTGTTGCCTGCGGATTTCAACTTAATTATTCAATGGGGGTTGGGAATCATATTTATTACCACAAGCCAATCACAGTTAATGTTTCTGTCAATCTACTAACGCTGCATTCGTTGGCAGAGCAGTCTCAGACGCTTTGGACCACTGTATGAATTGATCTGGAGTGGACCGATCTACACATGGCTTGGAACCGCAACCTTTTTGGTCATATCGACTCAGTCGTTGTTCCACAAGAAAAATTCTGGATACCCGATGTAGGCATTGCAAATGAAGTAACTATCGGGTAACAACAAGTGTTTCATAAAATGAGAGAAGGGAAAATCACTGATTGACTATACAGGTAAGGTCACACTGTGGTGGAATAGTGAGGTGCAGACGAGATGTGGCATGGACATCAGCTGATACCCATTTGATAGCCAAGTGTGCCCCATTAGTATTGGAACTTGGTACTCAGAGGATGAGAAAGTTAAGCTTACACCAAAGTTTGATAACATAGACTTTAGTAACTATGTCCTCAGTAAGAAATGGGACATTGTTAGCTCAAGCGATAAAACAGTTCTCATAGAAAACGACAAAAATTTCACTGAGCTGGAGTTCTAAATTTAATGGACAGAATACCTTTATTGTGTTTGTATAGTACTGCCCATATACTTCTATTATCAGTGTTAAATATGATGTGTTTTCTTGTTCCCATTGAGTAAGGTGAGAAAATAAGCATGACAATGGCAATATTTTTAACCTTCGTCGTATTTGTGACTTTTCACGACAAAGGGATTTTAAGTGACAAAAAGTTATATCGATTAATAAGGATAGCTTTAGCCAGGATGAATTTTGAACATCATAGCTTTTCAAATTAGTCAAATCATTTACAACCAAAATAGATTAAAAAATATATGTATTATATACATGTACCAATCCAGGCATCCATATTTTTGTTTCATTTTTCCTTTTAAATCCCCCCCCCCCCCCCCCCAAAAAAAAAGATTTTAAAAAAAAGTTTATGTAATAATATTATAGATTTCTACATTAAGAAAATCAATAAACAATAAATTTTTATTTTAAAATATTCTGCAGGAAATATTCTTGTGCAATTAATTGTATTTTTATGGACTGTACAACTTTTACTTAGATTATATTATGTTTACCAGCTTTAAGGGCAGTGGATATTGTAAATATTTTTAGCTCACCTGAGCGGAAGGCTCGAGTGAACTTTTCAGATCAAAATTTGTCCGTTGTCTTTTGTCGTTGCTAATTTTCACATTTTCATCTTCTTCTCAAGAATCGCAGGACCAATTTTAACCAATCTTGTCACAAAGTATTATAAGGTAAAGAGGATTCAAGTTTGTTCAAATGAAGGCCGTCCATGTCCTTTCTATTCAAGGGGAGATAACTCAGAAATAGTGAAAAATTGGTGGTATGTTTTAAAAATCTTCTCAAGAACCGCTGGGCCAGGAAAGATGAAACTGATGTGGAAGCATCCTCAGGTAGTTTAGATTCAAGCCTCTTCAAATCATGACCCCCAGAGTAAGGGTAGGGCCACAATGGCCGATCAAAGTTTTACATAAAAAAATATATAAGGAAATTCTTTAAGAAGCTACAGTGTGAGATATGTGGCCCATGGGCCTCTTGTTTCGTTACATTGTACTTTCAGTATTGTCCAATATCTGTTGATATAAGTGAATAATTTAATTTAGTTGTAACACGTCATTTGATTGGATAAACGATTTTATCCATTTTGTATAACTTGCCTACGTCACAATGAGTTACGTTTATAAAGCGTAAAATGCCCCAAGTTATGTTATATCGGATAACATAAGTTGAAATAAGCTTCATTCCTTAATTAAACAGAAGTTTTTTTGTATTATTTAAATTACATATTTAATTATAGACAAACTCTGAATCGTTTATCCTTTTTTGAAAGGAAGTAAAACCTACAAAACACTGACCAGGTATTTTTTCGAAAATACATGTGGATGACTGAATGTATTTCAAATAAGATGTGCTTTCAATTACAGAGATTAAATTGTGTACAAGTATATACCTCATATTAGTTTAGCAAGTTTAATTGACAGGCAAGTAATTTAATATATGTCATATTAGATATATATACAGTTCAATAAATGAACATTTGACCATCAACAAGTCTTCAAAATCTTTTCTTTTTTTTTTACTAGTTGTGATGTTGAACTCATTTCCTCTACTTTTGAAAATCCACCTTTTTTTCTTGCAGACCAATTACCAGATAACAATATCATAATAAGATGATAAAAAAAACGACAAATTTAGAAGTGTTGCCAAAAATGATTCCCTATTTTTCCTATAAATCGAACTCTCCCCAAAATTCAATTTCAATTTTTTCCCAAGAGCAGGAGGCTAGCTAGCTGCATCAACATTGCTCTGGTCTGCAGTGCAATACCGACAAACCCAGTGCGATATGACATTTTTAAAATACCTTGAAAGTGGGATATTTAACATATATAATCAAAAGAAAAATTACATTCTACTGTTCTTTAGAAGAACCTTAATTATCCATGGCCAAACCATTTACCATATTATCGTGAGCGACGACCATGTGGCGCAACTCGCATCGTAACAAATGGGTGGTAACTCTTTAAAACTCTATTTTCGGTTTTAATGTTGGCTCATAAATATGATAGTAGTAACTGATGTGGTCTTTCCTCTTCTTTTTCGGAAGCAAAAGTCCATCCTTTTTTACTTAAATAAAATGTATTTTAGAAACAAAAGGTATAATAAAATAAAATTCATATAACTATGTAGATCTAGATAACGAATACCAGCGCCTTACGTATCTACATGACTGATAACGAGGGCGAAAATGTCGACGAATTGCAGAAAGTTGACAAAGTTTGACGCCTCATATTTTTTATGTTTCTTCTGTTCCCACCAATTTTATTTTATATTTAATTATATTGGCATGTGCTCTATGCAAAAATTACATGCAAAAAAAATTAGATTGTAATGTATTGGATTTTAGAGATATATTAATCGTATATGGTATATTGTCAAGTTCAAAACAAGTCAAGTGTTTTTGACCACCCCATTTTTTTTTTATAATAAAGAACAGAATTATTTTAATCCCACATAATATTAAAGAAAAGTGTTTATTTTACACATATTATTGATTGTTGTGTTCATTTCTTAAAATTTGTTAAAACTACAAGACTATATAAATGACTTGTTGAAATTCCCTTAACACGTTGACCTTTTTGCATTTAAAATCAAACATCTCCAAAAACACGACTTGCGGCATAGAAAATAAAAAAATATTATCAGTGTGTTAAAAGACTTCCCTTTACTAGCTTACATGAAAAAAAAATTACAAAAATCCATGACATGCGATGTGCCACCCATTGCCTGGTTTTTCGGTGGACTGCCTCTTAAGTCTTAAAGTGACTATTTAATAGATTATATTTAAATCTTTGTTACTTTAAAAGGATGGTTTTCTATCGTATAAACGACTTAACTTACTACGAACGCAGACTCCTTGAAGCCAACTTTTATGAAAATACACATGCTGTTACGTAAATTGTTCTGGTGTAGAATTTTTAAAGGTGATATTTTTATGCCACGATATTCATTGATTCTAGGGTGTATAGTTTTTGCCCTGTCATGCAAAATAACTTTTGAATGGGCATGGCTATGGCTTTTATATTTCACAGGCGTATATCCTTTCCCATGACAAGAACTTTCTTTGGGTACAATCAATGTTGACTTCTTGAAGTTGGAGTTTGACCAACTTTTACAAAAAATATCAAACTTTAACCCTTGGTCATAACTTTTTTCACATGGGTATTAATTGCGACAAGCCATTTCATTGGGTCCAAATCTTTTTGACCTGTTGGCCTTGACCCTAGAGTTTGACTCAATTTGTTAAAATTAGTACTAGGGCTTTCAAATTTCATAATTATGTGTATTCCATGTGAAAAGATCTTTCTCTGGATATCAATTTTGACATTGACCTTGGATTTTGACTTGCATTTGAAATCCTTCAATCTTCAATCATAAGCTGTCGTGTGGGCGCATCAGTGTTTCACAATCACATCTTGTTTCGCCTGTGTTTGTTTTTGAATCATTTTACGAGGATCATCGTGTAAAGCCTTTAATTTGCTTCGTTGATCGAAAAGTGTGTGTTCTGTGTGAGCACATTTACATCTTCGCGCCCCGAATAACTAGACTAATTACATTCAAATAAGCCATATAGAATCGTAAAATGATTTACAATTTTCCTTAATAAATATAATTGCATTTAGTTGAGTGTATGCGCGGTTGACAATGATGTTCTGGGGGTGAAAATCTTCAATGTTAAACTCAAGGACATGTAATATTTATAAAAATAGTTATAAAAAGTGCCTCAGGAAAGAAAGACGTTATCCGTTATATTATAATTATTCTTTTACAATTAAGTTGAAGTAACTCGATCGTGTGTAGGTGTAAACTTTGTGTGTGTATTATTTCACTTGCAAAACGAAAGTAACCTGATTTGAATTTGCTTCGATTTTGAATGTTGCCCTTTGCGAAAGAATACTCCGCTTTGCAGTGCCCTTGTTCAAGTTATATCGAGGACATGCATTTTTATTTCTAAGATGTGGAAAAGAAATGGAGAAAACGATGTTTTTTTTTGTATTTCATTTTCCACTTTATATCTATTTTATTTGCATTGTATTTCAATTGTTATAACCTCTATCTAAAGAGGAAAAGATATCTGTCACATTAAATATTATCCGAAATAATAAGCTTAACGGAATGGGTTAATTTTATTCAAATCGTGCAAAATCTTTCTTAAGATTTGTATAACATTATCAATAATTCGTCTAGACAAAAATGGTCAAATACAGATGATATCGAAATTAAAGACTCTATGAATCAATATGAGCAATTAGGCTTAGCCTACAATGTTCACTCCAAGTACATTTCGTGACGTAAGATGAGAAAGGAAAGTCATCAAATGAATTCAGTACATGTAATTCCTATTTCCATGCAATATTACTTGATGACAGATTCAAATGTTCTTGAAATATGCAATGAAGCATCCTGAGGTAGTGCGGATTCGATTATAAATTAATTGTTCAAGTCATGGCCCCCGTGAGAATGTGGGTTGGGGGTAGATACAGTATAGGGACTTAAAGTTTCACTTATGTAAGAAATGTATCTGAAAATCTTCTCAGGAACCACAAGACCAGAAAGTTTAAGCTTAAACTAATATGGAATCTTAATGAGATGGACTTGATATTGTAGCTTGTTCAAATTATGGCCCTTTGCATTAATATCAGACGGGGCAATAATAACTATCGTATAATCCCTATTTACCGCCCCTGCCCCTATCAGCACCCCCTAAGGGCCCCTTGTACACTGTTTAAAATCATATAGAATTGCCTCGAAAATACGCCATATTTTGAAGAAAGTGAAAATGAAATTAAGCTTGTTATTGTGTAACTCGTATGCAAGTATTCCTGAAAGTGAGAGATTTTTAGATCGACCTTATCATTATGTATTACTTACAGAAAGTTATACAATTTTTGAGTCGTTCTCCGAATTTATTTCTTTTCAAAAGATTTTTAAAATTAAATATGACATAAAAATTATAAATAGAAAACCAAAATAACCCCCTCTCGCAATTTTCAAAGCGCCCGAGGCGGTAAGTAGGGATAATTATATAGAGAGAAAATCAAATCTTAGATTTTCCTAAAGAGCAGATCCGTGATAAATCATAATAATGTGGAAGCTCTTTGATAATATAGATTATTTGCACTTCAGTGTCTCTATGTCTGTTACGTACAGCTGGGATAGGACTACAAACGGTGATGAAAATACAAAAAAAAACATGCACTTTAGCAACTCATGCATAACAGCAGTGCTTAAAGTAACTCGGGTGAGCGTTGTGGCCCATGGGCCTCTTGCTCAACCTGTCTTTTTTGTCCCCCGCTTGAAAAGTGGGGGATATTAATTTGGGTTTGTCCGTCCGTCTTTCTGTCTGTCTGTAACGCTTTTGTTTCCACACGATATCTCGAGAACCCTTTGAGCTTTTGCAATGAAATTTTGCATAGCAACTCCTTATGGGCTAAAGAAGAACCCTATTGATTTTAAGGTCAAAAGGTCAAGGTCATAAATAAGCAAATTCTGTCTGTTATAACACTTTCGTTTCCACACGATATCTCTAGAACCATTTGAGCTATCGCAATGAAATTTTACATAACAACTCCCTGTGGCCTAACGAAGACCTCTATCGATTTCAAGGTCAAAGTTCAAGGTCGTAAATTTATACATTCTGTCTGTGTGTAACACTTAGTCTATTATTTCCGGGCGATATTTCAAGAAGATTTGGAGCTTATGCAATGTAATTTTATACCAAACTCCATAGGACCTCTCTTACCTCTCTCAGAGTGCCCCGTCCCGTTTGTTTTATTGTCATCTCCCTCGGGAGATGACACATTAAGATTGTATGCCGGAAGCGAAGTCCTAGTGTAAGCCTCCATTAATCTTTCGGGAATCCTCGAGTTTTACAATATCTCAAGTGAGAATCTACACAAGGAGTTCCAAGTAGCATGTAAACTGGTTTCCTTTTAGAAGAACTAGCTTAGAAGTGTGTGATCTACTTTCGGTTTAGGCCTATTTGAAGAAAGCCAAGGGAAATTTAGAAAAGAAGTACGATGCTTATAAATATCTATAGTTTTGGTGTGTCGTATCTATATATATTGAATTTCAATACTGAGGCCACCCGAGGATCACCGACTGTCAGTTTGATGATGATGCGATTTTCTAAATATAGATTGAGATGTAAACAATGAGCGCTAAAGAGGCCTTATTATTCAGAAAGAAAACAAGCTGCACAGAAATCATAGAGAGTCCGACACAGTACATCGTCTGGGTGGTGGGGGTTCTTCAAAATATACATGTGCACTGTACATGTATGTTCTCAGACTCATGCATAGTCTTCTTGGTTATTACGTAAATGATGGTCAGAACTTAACAGAATTTCCTAACTAGGTCAGCGCGTGTGTAAAGATCCTCTTCGGCTTACGCGTGGATCCAAGAATTCACAGAAAAACAGCATCAAATTTAAAACATTGATATAAGTAATCGCATTAACTGATATGGATTGATGGTGAAAACTAATTTTTTGGTTCATTAGTCATTCTATAAAATTGCAGTCATTTTTTAAAAATAATACAAGTCTGATTAAGCGATCGAATGTATAAAGAGTAAATAAAGAAACTTCAGAAATTAGAAGCACATATTATAAGCGGATACATTGATGTCAATAAGAAACATTGGAAGATTAAAGATCACAAAGAATCATTATGAGTATTTTCTTGCATGTCTAATTCTATTCTTTTTTAAGGAGTTTCCATGTTTATAATTAAAGAACTTGCAATTAATCATTTTCTTAATGCAGTTTTAATTGCATTAATGGCAACAAAGACATCAAATCATTTTCTCCTATATTATTGAAATGAGGCCAAAATTATAATTATACAGAATTGTTTAAGTTTAGTATGCAGAAAAAAGTTTACTCTCGTAAGTTCGGAGTTTCCAAATGAGGACTCTTTCCAGATTATTTGAAATACTTAATTTTGGTAGAAAGCATTTAAATGTTATTACTTGCCTAATTTTAAAAGCACGTGTGCTTTATTTCTTTGGATAAGCTAAGTGTGTATAAAACGAAGGTTTCATATTTTAAGACTTATATTGCTAGTTAATGACGTTGATCATGCTGATGGCAGTTTTCACTATCTTGTGCTTTATTTTGACAGTACCGTGTGCATGTGCTTATATTTAGGTCTTTCCACCTTTCTGTGGAAAGACCTATTGATTTTCTTCTGTTTATTATTATTATTATTATTATTCTTCTTCCGCTGATTTTTTGTTTCGACATTTATCGAAAAGACTTTTTGTTCATCGTAAAGGTCATTAAAAGTTATGAACAAATTTGACCCAACGCGTATGAACTATGTCCGCTTTCGAAGTTATTGCCCCTTTCGAAAGAAATGCTTGTTATCGCTACTCCTTTGAAACCGTTAACCGTAGAAATATGAAACCTTCACTAAAGTCTTCGACTCATTGAGAGGACTCTGGAATCTATTCATTGCGAAAGTATTCGGTGACTCCTTCAATGAGTTATTGCCCCTGAAACTTTTTCAATTTTACAAATAATTAAAATTTTTTAAAACGAGAAGTGATAGAGACATGGGACCAACTGCATAAGATTTATTGAGCTTTGAGCTTAAAATTCATGTTAAGGTCAAAGGTCAAGGTCATTCCAAAATTGAGAAATTAAGCTCTTTTTATATCTTTTTTGTCTCTTAACATATACAAACTGTCTTAGCATCATTAATATGTACTCTTAAAACTATTTTAAAGATTCAATTCATATTCCGTAAGATTGAACCTATTAAAAGTTATTGCCCCTTTCGCAAGAAATGCTTGTTATCGCTACTCCTTCGAAACCGTAAACTGTAGAAATATGAAACTTTCACTAAAGTCTTCGACTCATTGAGAGGACTCTGGAATCTATTCATTGCGAAAGTATCCAGTGACTCCTTCAATGAGTTATTGCCCCTGAAACTTTTTGAATTGTACAAATAATTAAAAATTTTCAAAACGAGAAGTGATAGAGACATGGGACCAACTGCATAAGATTCATTGAGCCTTGAGCTTAACATTCATGTAAAGGTCAAAGGTCAAGGTCATTTCGAAATTGAGAAATTAAGCTCTTTTTATATCTTTTTTGTCTCTTAACATATACAAACTGTCTTAGCATCATTAATATGTACTCTTAAAACTATCTTAAAGATTCAATTCGTATTCCGTAAGATTGACCCTATTAAAAGTTATCACCCTTTGTGCGGTAAACCTTGTTATAGCTACTACTTCGAAACCGTAAACCGTAGAAATATGAAACCTTCACTAAAGTCTTTGACTAATTGAGAGGGTTCTGGAATCTATTCATTGTGAAAGTATTTGGTGACTCCTTCAATGAGTTATTGCCCTTGAAAGTCTCTGAATTTTAGAAATATTTAAAAATTTTCAAATCGAGAAGGTATAGAGACATAAGCCCAACTGCATAAGATTCTTTGACCTTTGAGCTTAAAATTCATGTAAAGGTCAAAGGTCAAGGTCATTTCAAAACTGAGAAATTTAGCTCTTTTTATATCTCTTTTTTCTTTCAACGTATGCTTAACGTCTATGCATCATTAATATGTACTTTTAAAACTGTGTCTTAAATTTCATTCTCGTCCCTTAAGATTGACCCTATAAAAAATTATTTCCCCTTGTACAAAAAACATTTTTATTGCTATTGCTCCAAAACCGTAAACCGCAAAGATATGAAACCTTCTTTAATGTCTTATATGACTTTAGGCAAAACTTTTATGTTCAAGTGCAAAAGGATCTGGTGACTCCTTGATTGAGTTACTGCCCTTAAATGCTTTTGTGCTTACTATTAAACCTTATAACTTTTAAACTATAAGTCATACAGACATGGGGTTAATTACAATGTGACCCTTGACCTTTGACCTTGAATATAACTTGAAGGTCAAAGGTCAAGGTCACCTAAAAAAATTCATTTTTTTTCTTCTTTTAAGCAATTCCTGGTTTCTTTTTTATGAAATTTAATTTTAAATAGATAAATATTAAATGAAATTGAAATTCAAAAGGTGGAAAGACCTCTTATTGTTCTGTGAACAATAAGTCTCCTAGTTTATAAAGCGTTTATTAACAGGTGGATCCAGAAGTCTTGAAAAGGGTAGAGTCCCACCGTCCCACCAAAAACTGAATTACCGGTATTAAATCTTATTGATATTTTAGACACAAAATTTTACAAGATACAAATGACATTCATAAAGTGACAAATAATTTCCATATGAAAGAGGTTTTTTTTCAAAAACATTATTTTATTATCAATAGTTCAGTGTGAAATGCTTTCGGAACATATGAATCATGATATTATTCAGATACATGTAATTTAGGAAAATTGAATCTACAAATCTGTGCCCTAGCTCTTATAACCCTGTATTTTTGTAATTGTTCACTGCAAGCCCCCCCCTATCCACACTGTTTGTTGAAGTATAGTCATGTACTTCCCCCCAAAAAGTAAAAATATTTCCTTCCTATCCACAACATAGGATTTTAGAGTTTGATCATTACTCTTTTTTCCCAATCTAAAATTGTTCATGTAAACTGCCACTCCCCTTCCCTAGAGGAATAGAAAAATCTGTAATAACTGAGAAAAAAAAGTTGCACTTCACTGTTTATTCTTTGACAGTAATGAAGCCAAAGAGATGACATTTCAGGCTTTCTAGAAAGCCAAACTTGTTAGTATTTATAGTATTACATGTCGCTATTTTTAGCACAGGGGCATGAGGAGATTTAGTGCGTATAAAACAGGTTCTCGGCGGACTTTATGTTCTTATTACACCTATTAGAACTGTTTAATAAAGGCTAAATGAATCAAACACCATGGATTGTGTAAAATTTTGACAATACCGAACATGAATATATACATGTATGTGACTTTACTTCTGAATATACTTGATTTCATGTTAAGCGATTCCGTGGTCTAGTGGTATGTTTCTCGCTTCGCATGTGAGAGGTACCGAGTTCAAGTCCCGGACGGACCACTTCTTTTTTATTTTAAGAAATACTTTTTTTAACTAAATAATATTATTCAGCACGCGAAATGAAAAATTTACGAGGTCTGGCTTGTACAAACTCAATAAATCATCATTACAGTGTGATAAATATTCCATATAAAAAGAATCTTCTATACACATAATAAAGAATAAGCAATTAAATCTTTATATCCATAATGGTATATTTTATTTTCATCAGTATACATGCATGTATACATTTAATAATTCTACAAATTCAGTGAGGGGGATCCGACTTCCCCCCCCCCTCCCCTCCCCCCGAACTGCGCATGTTTTCCTTTTTCCTTAAGCGGGGGACACAAATTCTCCGAATTAGCTTGTTTCATCAGATGTTATCTCATCCGGTCGATGAATATGAAAACTTCCAATTCACAAGTGTTTTTTGGTAAAAAGAAATATCCTACCTTCCTAACCATTTATTTAATAATGAAGAGTGTGAATACAAACATTTTTATACAGATGACACTTTAACAGGGGTGAGAGAGGTCCTAGAATGTTTTGTATAAAATTACATTGCAAAAGCTTAAATCTTCTAGAAATATCGCCCGGAAACGATAGTGTTATACACAGACATAATGTATAAATTTACGACCTTGAACTTTGACCTTTTGACCTCAAAATCAATAGAAGTCTTCCGTAGGCCACAGGGAGTTGTTATGTAAAATTTCATTGCAAAAGCTCAAAGGGTACTTGAGATATCGCGCGGAAACGAAAGTGTTATAACAGACAGAATTTGCGATTTTATTACCTTGACCTTTGACATTTTGACCTCAAAATCAATAGGTTCTTTTTTAGTCCATAGGGAGTTGATATGCAAAATTTCATTGCGAAAGCTCAAAGGGTTCTCGAGATATCGTTTCGAAACGAAAGCGTTACAGACAGATAGAAAGACGGACGGAAGGACAGACCCAAATTAATATCCGCCACTTTTCAAGCGGGGGACAATGAACTATGTACAGATTTATGAGGAGGAAAAATGCCTCTTTGAAATTTGTGAATTTCAGGGCCACTGGGTTAGGGCTTATTGTGTTAGGGCGGGGCTGTACTGTTTATATAGTGAAAATGCATGAATCCTTTCAAAATCTTTTACTTGGTTCCTGGGTATTATGCCAATGATCTTAGTATATATTTATGATGAAGAAAGCTGCTTCTTCCAAAAGTGGTTAATTTCCTGGCCCCAGGGACAGAGGTACTTGGGGGGGGGCAAAGTTTGAAAATAATTTAATGCTTTGAAATCTGCACTTTAGTATTAATCAACAATATGATGAAAATTTTTTATAAAATTTCCAAAATTTTGAAAGATGTGGCCCCAGGGTCAGTGGTTCCTGTGGGATGGGGTGCAGAACTGATAAAGTGGAAAATGCATTTCCTCTTTGTTACTCTGAGATATCCCTGGGTATTGAGTAACCAAAGTAAGCATGCTGAGAGTATAATTATGATAAGCAATGGTGCCTCTTTCAGAATTGTGAATTTCATGGCCTCTGGTTTAAAAATTATTATCAAATTTAATTGTTGAAAAGTTGTTGCATGATACTCAGGTGACCTATAAGTCCCATGGGCCTATTGATTCTCTTTCTGTTTTGCAAGAAAAGGTGTCATGTTGTAAAGTAAACCAGCAATAGCTCTATATAGCTATATAAGAAATTATGTTAGAATCAAATTCTGCATGGATGTAAATTTTTCTAATTTCCAAATTTATTTAAAATCGTCCAAAAAGAAACGCATTTAAATTCATTCTACGAGGGATGTTCAATACATTAGGCCTTCGGAGCTGGAAAAGATACAAAAACGCTTTTCAGTGATATCTCTTTATTATTTCCCTTAAATATTCTCCTTTAATTAAAACACATCCCTGCAACATTACATTTGTATCCATTTTTTTAGTATGCCATTCGTATAATGGAATATGGCAGATCAAATGGTTTCCTGAATGTATCTCCATTTTCTTTTCTTTTTAAGTTTGAAAAATAAATGAGTCGAAGGGTGGAAATTCTGGTGAATATTGTGGTATACCAAATCCCTAACTTTCTGTTTATATCCAAAAAAAACCTTTACTCTTCGTGATGTGTGGGTTTGGACGCTGCCAAGAAAAAAATAAATGTTAGTAGTGGATTCCTGGTTCTTGCTCCTTCTCATTTACCATTCAATATTTTGATAAACTTCAGCTTTCTAGATTCGTCCAGAAATTCAACGGTCTCCCCTCTATTTAAAAAAATTGAACAACAGAACACAGCTGAAGAAAATGGTAACTATATAAAACTTTCTTTGTGCTCTTGCAATATTCTTTGCTCTTCAGGCATTCATTTGCTCTTTCAGGTCACCTGAGTTTACCTGAGTAAACTCAGGTGACCTATTGCTATCCGTTGTTGTCCGTCGCCGTCTGTCGTGCGCCGAGCGTTAACATTTGAACATTTTCAGCTTCTTCTCTGCAACCGTTCAACCAATTTGGACACAAAGCATTTGAGGGTGAAGGGGTACAAAAATTGTGAATTTCATAGTCCCTGCACCACTGGGGCCATAGGGGTGGCGCCAAAACCACCAAAATTAATGCAATCTTTTAAAAATATTCTTTTATACTCCTGGGCATCAAGCAGTCAAACTGTTGGCGTGATTGTAATCAGCATTGAGTCTTCTACTACAATTGTGATATTCATGGCCCCAGGGTCAGGGGTTCTAGTGTAAGGGCGGGGCTAAATAGATTATATAGTGAAAATACATTATTTCTTTGAAAATCTTCTCTGCTCTGGGCATTAAATAAACTAACCAAGTATATAGTTATATTGAATAAGACTGCCTCTTCGAAAATTGTGAATTTCATGGCCTCTGGGTAAAGGGTTCTGGTGGTAGGGCGGGGCTTTATTGGTTATATAGTGAAAATGCAGGAATTCTTTGAAAATCTTCTCTGCTCCTGGGTATTAAAGAAACAAACTAAGTACATAGTTATATTGAGCAAGAATGCCTCTTCCAAAATTAAGAATTTCATGGCCCCTGGGTAAGAGGTTCTGGTGGTAGGGCGGGGCTCTATTGGTTATATAGAAAAAATGCAAGAATTCTTTGAAAATCTTCTCTGTTCCTGGGTATTAAACCAATGAACTATGAACATAGTTATAATGAGGAAGGATGCTTCTTCCCAATTTGTGAATTACATGGCCCCCAGGTCAGGGGTTAAGGTGTTAGATCGGGGCTTTAATGATTATATTGCGTAAATGCATTAATTTCTTTGCTCCTGGGTAATATGCCAATGATCTAGAAACTTATTTATGACGAAAAAAGCTGCCTTTTCCAAAATGGTTCATTTCAGGGCCTTGAGGGTAAAGGGTACTGCCGGGGGGGGGGGGGGNNGGGGGGGGGGGGGGGGATACAGAGTCTTAAAATATAGTAATGCTTTGTAATCTAATGATAAAACTTATGAGAAAATTTACAAAATTTTGAAATATGAAGCACCAGGGACAGTGGCTCCAGTGGGTTGGGGTGCAGAACTTGTTACAAAGTGGAAATGTATTTTCTCTTCCTTACTTTGATGTACCTCTTGGTATTAAGTACGCATGCTAAGTGTATAGTTATGATAAATTATGGTGCCTCTTTCAAAATTGTGAATTTCATGGCTTTGGTTTAAAACACGAACCAAATTCAATTGTTGGAAAGTTGTTACATGATACTCTGGTGACCTAAAAGGCCCGTGGGCCTCTTGTTGGGATTCAGGTTTCATTATCTGTTAGAATTTAAGGACAAACGTGGATATTTTTAAACTACATTTTTTTCTTAAATCATTATTCATACACATTGTCGTTTCTCAAAGTAACCAAGACAATGGTGCTAAATATTTGCTGTGACCTTGTGTTTGTGTGGACCCTTATTCCGTAGAATCTGTCTTTTTTACACAGTGTTTCTAATAAATCGACAAATGTTTTCTTCATGTTTTACTGTCATTTGTTTCCTTTCGAAAGTATTCTGCATTTCATTGTCCATATAAACCCCAAATCCCCTACTTTTTTAAATAGTACATGATATAAAATAAGCCGCAGCATTAATTATAATTATTATTTAAATGACAAATGTCAAACAAAAAATCATAATCAGGTGCCACAAATGGTAACGACAGTAATAGCAAGGCGATTCAAATGCTACATGTAATTTATTATTAGGCCATCCGGGATTCAATGTAATTAACTCGTATGGAATTCCTAAGCAGGGCTACTACCTGTTTAATCTAATAAGTAAGCCAAATCTACCAAGTACGGCAAAATAAAAACGTTATACCGAACAAAATACGAGGTGAGCTTTAAAATTGTTTTAAATACATTCATTTGACAAAGTAGTTCCCAGCGTCCATACATAGCAAACTTTTATAAACTCTTAGGATAGGATATGTTTATTTATTTATTGCTTTTAAATTTCCAAACAATACATTATAATTCACCATGAAATAAGTATTTAGTCTAAAGAGTATTGCATTGGCAATAAAAATCCTGTATTGGTAAGCGTTATCTGGTTCCTATGGAAAAGACCTATTCCCCTAAAAAATCACTGAAGTGGACCGAAATTCTTACTAGATATGTACCCCAATATTTACAAGCGTTTAGGGAAAGATCTTTTCATTGAAGTTAAAATCAGACACACAGAATTATGTATCTTATAGTTGTCTTACTATTAGTGTTGGCAAATCGGACGATTTTCAGTAATCGGTTACTCGCTTAATCTTCCGATCGAGTACCCGGTTACTCGGATGTTTTTTTTTTATGAAGTTTCCGTATTTATTACGCTCATAATTTTACTTATTGGTAGAAAATGTAACGTATATGAACATTATATGAATACAAACTCAAATTATCTTCGAAGGATTTTGATTTTAAGTGTCGCTTGAAACAGGGAGTCTGTTTATGTTTGAGAAAATAATTTGATCAACACATGAGGACAAACGACTTTGCAACTTGGTGATAACATTTCCTATCATAGAGAAAAATGCGTTCTGATGGTGCTGAACTAGCGGGAATGACTAAGAATCGTCGAGCTAGAATGGATAGCCGGTATTATTTTTTTTTCCGAAATATGTTTCAATCTAAGGTGATTTAGAATATTTGAAGTTCCACCCGTATACGACAACTTCGATTCACAATAATTTGCATCTGACAGATTTCGAGTCAGTCGTTCTTAAACAATGTATCCACGCTTTAGATGTTTGTGGCGGCATCTTGTTAAAGTATGTCCCTCTGACTAACACAGGTCTAAATGAGGTAATTATAACTCAGGTCTTCAAAACGTGTACCCCCTGGCAATTAAAGTCATCAATTAAACTAATCAAAACAAATCGATCCTATTTGATAACCACTAGAGCAAACCTAACGGTAATTAAATTAGAAAAATGTGTCAATATACATTTACAAATAACTTAAAAATAATTTTATACGTATTTACTATTAAAAATGTATTTTTATCCGAGTAACCGAATAGCAGTTTTACTAACCGATACTCGCATCGTTCGACGGTTAACCGGTTAACCGGGTACTCGTTGCCAACACTACTTAATATGTGTCATTTACACTGAAATCTACGAACACTGAAGGAGTAGCATTTTGAAAAACTGTTTCCAGACGGACAAGTAGCTAGACAGGAAGATGAACCGACGACGGGACCCTATTAGATAAGCTTTTCTGGTCCAAGGATCATGAAACAGACAGACTTCAGTCAAATTTTAATCGCCTGTCAAATGGCCATGCACGGGTTTAATCGTAAGATTCTTGATTTAAGCATTGTACTTAAGTATTAGGTTTTATTTATAATGACCACGTGTCGCAGTCGTTAAAGTGTCTGCTTTAGAGTCGCGAAGTAACGAGTCAATTTATACGTCACGGATTCGATTCCCGCTGTGGGACGTAGAGACAGGTCCTTCAGATGACACCTTATAAACCAAGGTCCCGTGTCGCAGTAAGAGCTTACTTATTTTCTCAATGGCCCTGAGTGCCGAATATAGGAGAAAATTTGTAGCTCTCCACTGGCAAGTGGTGGAGTCTCCATATGAGTGAAAAATTCTCGAGAGGAACGTTAAACAACAAACAATTAATCATTTATAATGAAATTCCTAACACCAATAGTTTGTTACATTAATTACAATGCCAACAGGTTAAATACTCAATCTTCATCAATTTATCAAATTAGGTGTAAAAATTCAGCATTAAGGTATACGTTTACTCGGATGACTAAAAATTCCACTGATAAGAACGAAAAAACACCTATTGCACATTGTACACCTATGATTCTTGTGTTTAATTTCAATTTCAAATAACTAGGTCAATGACCTCGTTTTCATGCTAGTGGCTCCTAAGTATTTCTCGGGAAATACCTCAATTTTACACACTATGACCATTTTTTTCTTCACTCACAAAATATTACAAACAACAAAACTCTTTAAATAATGAAATATTATAGCAATGGAACAGAGTTGCTCCATATAAATAAATAAGTAGAGTTTGGGCCACAAACGTGAAAATTATAACAGTCCGAATTTCCTCTGTCATATCTATATTTTTTCCTTATTTTTAATCGAATATTACGAAAATCTGACTAATATTTATAACCTACGGTTACTCCTGTTGCCCTAATTTTCGTGGTATTAATATTATATGGGGTCAATGATCAAATTATTGAGATATGTTGTCTGGAGTGGTTTTTGTGCATGTTTTTGAATTTCTTTATTTCATAGCATTCATTTATTTGAAATAATTTATGAGCTTAAACACATGTAATATTTGCAAAATGATGTCTTAAAATACATGTAACCTTTACTTTGTGAATAATATTGCAAGAAATAAAAATTTTTGACAAAAATGAAATATTAAAGATTTAGTCCGAATTTCCTCTGCATAGCCATACAGTGAGTTTTGTTCCTGTATATTTTCTTCAAGTACTTACATATTAAATTTTTAAAGTGATATTGAGATAAAACTTAGTTATTTTATCCATTTAGAAAAAATTTTGATTTAATATATTATACTTTATAAAATTTCCTCCCCGTGGGGATCCGGGTTAGAATAGGTCCTCAGTACCCCCCTTGCTTGTCGTAAAAGGCGACTAAATGGGGCGGTCCTTCGGATGAGACCGTATAAACCAAGGCCCCGTGTCACAGCAGGTGTGGCACGATAAAGATCCCTCCCTGCTCAAAGGCCGCAAGTGTCGAGCATAGGCCTAAATTTGCAGCCCTTCACCGGCAATGGTGACGTCTCCATATCAGTGAAATATTCTGGAGAGGGACGTAAAACAGTATACAATCAATCAATCAATCTCTGATTTCTGAAACCTGAGTAAACGTCATCCTTAACCCCCTTCCCCACAGTCACGAACTTTAACGCATATACCGTTGCCCCACAGTCACGTATTTTAACGCATATACCTTTACCCCACAATCACGCACTTTAACGCATCTGCTTTTCGTTTAGCTTTTTATCGTCATGCCAGCGGAATATAATATTTAAAAACAAATAAAATAGTGGGAAAATACATCTCTTAGTAGATATGACGTCATAATAGATAATCATCGTAAAATTACGTCATTTGCATATTAATTTTGTTGTAAATCTGAAGAAAAAGTGGCCGATAATGAGCGATTCCGCTGACGATAGCGAGGACACAAATTCAGATTACATATCTTTTGTCGACTCTGGCAGTTCCGATGAAGAGGATGACGATATATCAACCCTTACAGCCTTTGGAACCATGCTGGTCCTCTGTTTTAGAATCATCTGAAACACCCCCTTTTTGTGTGATGTTGGACCGTCACATAGTCTGGGACCGGCAGATAATGAAAAACAATTTTTTGAATTGTTTACATTTATAATCTTTTAATTTTTTTCTGTAATTTGATTTTAAAAAGGAGAAAATTTTGTTATATTTAAATTATTATTTCATGGATATCAAGGAGATATATCTATCACTGTAGCATTGTTTCTTTTTCCCTGGTCTTGACAAATATTTATGACAGTGTTATGTCATTTTGTAGAATTTGCCTTTTCTCTGAAATCAGTAGTACTCTGTAAACTCATTAAAGTATGAATTGATGTCACTTAGAATTCATCTTTATTTTGTTCTGTCTGATATTTCAATTTAGATTCTCAGACTACCTAATCCAATGATTGAGCTTATGTCCATGAAGTGTAGAAATAGGCCATCTTTAAAAAATGTTTGGTTGTCGGCCTCTCCAGACCGACTGACTAAAATGACTTATTTATGACAGTGTTATGTCATTTTGCAGAATTTGCCTTTTCTCTGAAATCAGAAGTACTCTGTAAACTCATTAAAGTATGAATTGATGTCACTTAGAATTCATCTTTATTTTGTTCTGTCTGATATTTCAATTTAGATTCTCAGACTACCTAATCCAATGATTGAGCTTATGTCCATGAAGTGTAGAAATAGGCCATCTTTAAAAAATGTTTGGTTGTCGGCCTCTCCAGACCGACTGACTAAAATGACCAGACTGAAAACTTTTTTACAATGCAGGGCCGTATTTTTTTTCTTTTTATTCCTCTTATCCCCCTTAAAAAAATGTTGTTGAAGATTTTCTCACCTACCGACCCAATAATTTTACCCTGAGTCGAGAGAGGGCAAACAAACATTACTTTAAAGATAGCATTTCTACTCTTCGAAGTAAAGAAATCATTAAATTATAAAAACAGCAGCTTTGTGGATGCAATGCTTACAACATTTCACTCAAAAAATTGCATACATGTATAATGACAGTCACCAGCCATAACTGAATAAAGATATTTTGCTACAAAGATGTCTAGAAGTTACTACATGTTGGAATAACTAAATCAGCATGAGGTCAAATTCATAGGCTTTTAATTGGTTTAGTTGCAACATGTTCTGAAGTATGTTTATGTACATATACATGTACTTCTAAAGGTGTTGCAGTATAATTCATGGACAATTTCATCAGAATATTCAGATGTAAAGATTGCCATAAATACTAGAGTTCTTCCATGGAATAAATTTTTAGACCATGATGTAGCACAGGAGGAGTTTTATTTTGAATATTTTTGGCCAATTTATGCCTAAAAACAATATCAAAAATAACATTTAGTCTTTAACATTCACCATGACAAGGTGATATCAATGTTGTCTTTAAAAGTGTGGAAAAAGCCTGATTTTTATGTTCCGAACCCATAATATAGCCCCTGTTTCCATGGAAATAATATTGGGGACATACATATTTTTTTAGTTCAAATTAATGAAAATGATCAAAATAATAACTTTATGGATTTTGATGGAATCGGTAGATATGTAAAACATTGATTTTTATATTTTTGTTGCCATGGCAACGGTTTCACTTTATCAAGGAAAATTGAAAAATCTTCTTTTTTACCCAAATTTTCACATTTTTGATAACGGAAAATTAAAAGTTTAAATAATAGAAGCATGAATTATACTAATTCAGGTCATTTTAATTATAAAAGTTTGATAATTTATAAAATAAATCAATTTTTTCAATGAAAATAATATTCGAGGTGAAATATGAAATACGTTAAATTTGGCGTCTTTTACTAAAAAAATGGGACGGGCAATATCTTTGAAAATTATATTAAATGATGAAGCTAATCTCCCTGAATAAATTGATATATAGCATGTGTGCATATTTAAAAAAATATGAGTTGGAGGGAGACGCAAACCTTACCTTAATTCCGGTTATAACGTGGTATTTGATAGGTTAAAGACATTGATAACTTTTTATTGCCTAAATTTTGTTACCTTTGTCACAATCACTTGCATAAAAACATAGCGATCCGCCTAACGTTTACATTTCAGTATTGTACTGTTTGAAGTGATTTTTTAATGAAAATCGACTTTAATTTTTCATACACTAAATGAAGAACAATTAAATTATAAGAAATGAAATTAATAGCTTCCCAATTTATACGGTATAAACTGGGTTGGAAAAGTTTACGTTTTTTTTTT
>PRKT01000156.1:659006-678044 GCA_003671525.1 Saccostrea glomerata | reverse complement strand
ATAATTGCCCCCCCGTAGCTCCCCCCCCCCCCAGTTCCGACACCTATGCGATATACATAAAGAAAATGAATGAAAATTAAAACACTAAATATTCTTAAATGCTATAGTTAATGTTTGGAGATATAGGAGGGAGAGAGAGAGTAAGCCAGCTCATATTTGGATTACTCTAGCACACATTGTGGAAGGCATGCATGGATCGAAGAGGCTTTGGATCCCTAGGAAATTCAAATTTACATGTATTTAAACTGACATAGTTAAGTTACTAAAACTTAAATTTCCCTCGGACCTCTTCTCCTTCCGATTTTAGCAACCACCTCCTTGGAAAATTTTCTGGATCCACCGAACAAAAAAATACAACCGGGCTCGGGCTGTCGACTTGAATATAAGCGACAATGTTTAAATTATAAAGAAAATCGCTGTCACTTGAGTGTTTTAATGCAGGGAGAAAATACTTTTGCGATATTGGGATGAGATGGACGCGCTTAATACAATTAGCCCATTAAGCAATCAATCAATCTTTAGACCCAAATGAACCTTTGTATCATAGAACGAAAGTTATCCAGGTTTAGGTTGCCTGGCTGGCAAAGTTTCTATAGTGCTTACAACCTTTAATCTATGTACGAAACGGTTGATTGTAGTTGTTTTAATTCATTCAAAAAGGGTGCAAATTATTCTAACAGCTATAGCTGTTTGCGTTTTTAGAACCCGTCAAAACTGTAACAACTCTGCTCTGTAACGAGAAGTCTCGTACAACGTCACTCATCCATCCACTGAAAGAAATGTTGAGGCAACTAAAAGTAAAGGATGATGACAGTTGTTTGATTGAATCTGTCAGAGCAGCAACTACTTTCAATTAACTTGGAACCATTAGGTAAAACAATACATAAATAAATATTTAACTTACTTAAAAAGTAACAATATTTTAAAAAATCACAAAAATGTAAAACTGTTTAAATACTAATTAAAAACTTTTTAAACTGAAAAATTATTATACATTAAATAATTTAAGGTTCACAGACTCAGAGACACTCCAGTTTCTTAGGGAAAGTTCCTTTCTTGATTCTCGATTTAAGACCATGCCATACATCAGTGACAATGAAAAACGTGATCATATATTCCTTCATCGTCTCAAGCCACGGTCAGGTCCCACCTACATAAAACATTCTTAAGTCTGAGAATGTTATCAAGTCTGACAATTTTCACAACTCCCCAATTCTAAGACTCAGCCACCGCCATAAAACTTTTGAGTAATAAAAAAATTTCAAATTTAGTTTCATTCTCAAATATTTGAGTACACAAAACAAGAGGGCCATGGGCCACATCGCTCACATGAGCACTGTGGCTAGGAAAAAGTAGAAAATTGGTTTATTGTTGAAAAGTTTTAATCCAAAAGAAGTCCCATTACCAATCATGGCTTTACTATTCTTGAGAAGATGATTTTTAAAGAATTTTTCTAAATATTTCTATGTTAAACTTTAGTCGGCCATTGTGGCCCCGCCCTACCTCCGGGGGTCATGATTTGAACAAACTTGAATCTACACTACCTAGGGATGCTTCCATATAAATATGACCAATCATGGCTTTGTTATTCTTGAGAAGAAGATTTTTCAAGAATTTTCCTATATATTTCTATGTAAAACTTTGGTCGGCCATTGTGGCCCCGCCCAACCCCCGGGGGTCATGATTTAAATAAACTTGAATCTTCACTACCTGAGGATGATTCGTCACGAGTTTCATCTTTCCTGGTCCCTTGGTTCTTGAGAAGAAGATTTTTTTAAAATGCCAATAATTTTTCACTAATTCATAATTATCTCCCCTTGGAAAAAGGCGTTGCCCTTCATTTGCACAAACTTGAATCCCCTTTACCCAAGGATGCTTTGTGGCAAGTTTGGTTGAAATTGGCCCAGCGGTTCTTGAGAAGAAGTCGAAATTGTGAAAAGTTTACAGACAGACGGACAGAGAGACGGACGCCGGACAAAATGTGATCAGAAGAGCTCACTTGAGCCTTCGGCTCAGGTGAGCTAAAAAGGTTACTTAAGAATATTCTCAAGGAAACAATATGGCTGCTGCACATAGAGTTCTGCGTAGAAACAGAAGAAGAAGCTTCATTCTGCCTCGCCCACGGGTATTTTGAGAGAGAATTTATCCTCTAGAAAGCCTTGAAGAAGATGAGGTTCATCAACGGTATAGATTTTGGCCTGCATCCATCATTTTCATCACGAACACCTCGAGTAATACACTGAGCAGAGACACACAGAGGAACCAAGCAATCTCCCTCTATTGCAATTGCTCGTATTTCTTCGTTTTATTGCCACGGGGGCACATTTAAGACGTGTGGAGGACAGCCTCAACATCTCCGAGTCTTCCGTTGGGCGCATTGTTAAAGACGTGGCAGGGGCCATTGTCCAGATATTTAGACATTTTATAAACTTTCCAGCAGGAGAAAGGGTCGCCAAAGTTGTGGAAGGGTTCCGCAGAATAGCAGGTACGTAGCATAGTTTAAGTTATCTACAAAAACGAGCAATGTTGCGATAGATACAGGCAACGTGCACTTAAGTGTACTTCCAGAAGGATATCTATTTGAAAATAATGTTACAAGTGAATTTAAAAAAAGCATTTTGTCTGTACTAACGAATTGAGTTTATCAGCAATCATATTGGGTACATCCCACTAATTAATTTTAGAATCGGTAGGAGAAGAAAGTAGTGCAGAAAAAATTACAAGTTCCTTAACTTGCAGACTCGCATAAAAAGATTGCCAGATGTACTAAACTGAGCCTCACACTTAATGATAAGGAGCATCTTTTCTACCAAAAAAGCTTGACAAATGTAATTTATCAAGGAGATCAGCCAAATGATTTTGTGTATTATAACGCCAGTGAGAACTCTGAATTTCCCCTACTTTCATTTTTAGAGGTTCCCGCAGACAGACGCATTTTGCCGGAGAAAGAATCTGACATGCCACCTCGAGGAAAGACAACTTGATATGCTTTTATTTGAGGGGTCACTCACTGCTGATCGAAAATTAGGGACATCATTATGAGAAGAAACGTTAACATTGTCGCCTATGGGAAACAATTAGTGGACTGTACCCATTTGCCATTCCTGTTTACGAAGTTCTTTTAGTTTTCCTTTAGCCCCGCTCCCCCTCATCAACCCAAACAAAGCATCTGATCTCGATTTCACTTCTTTGATTAGGATACATGTAACTTCCTCGTCATCCCCCAGTTTTGTGAGCGTTTCTTTTGACGTTTAATTCCCTCCATAATTGATCTTAAAAAGCAGACGATTTATGACGATAAGCGTTATTTACATGCAACCAATGTGGTTTCTAACCTTTTGACAAAAAAGAGCTCCTCTAGGCCGCTTCAATCAACGAAAAAAATCCGCGAAAACAGTCTCGCGAGAAAAAAATCTTGAGAAAATTCTCAATTCAAGTCAGCTGAGAATAGTCTCAAATTGTTTTATGGCAGCGAATTTAAGAATATTTTTAGCTGAGTAATTCTCAAGACTTGAGTTGAGAAATTTTTAAAGAATTCTCAAAGTTTTATGGCGGTGGGGCCTGGAGTCAACATAAAGTTCTCTCCTCCCCGTGGCTGCTTGATCAGAAAAAGTGTTGTAATCTTGAATTTATTATAATAATATAAACTTTGATCGAAAAAAAAAACGAAATCGGAAGAATATCGAGAGAAATCGTAAGGCATATTTTAGATGCTATTTTCGTAAGATTACGCAAAAATCGTAAGGGTTGGCATCTCTGCCTGTGTTTTACCCTGTCTTTCAGTGGAGCAAGAGAATAAACTGGTCTTCTTAAGGACAGACGAGACGTTCCTAAATAATAGATAATTTTTTTCCAAGATTTCATCATTGAAAATTTAATTCTTGAACATGCTTACTCACAAAAAGTTGAGGTACCTTACCAGGCATTTGTGCGAGATACCACAGGGTGGCATTTCTTATATAATCTTTTAGGGAAAAAAACTAATTTTGTTAAAATCACATTTTAAGTGTTTAAAATTTCTAAAATCAATTAGAAACGGGTTTAGAAATCAGCAAGTAATGAAAATTTTGTATATTTTACATATATTATGAAGATATACTAGGGTGGCATTTCTTATATAATCTTTTAGGGAAACAAACTAATTTTGTTAAAATCACATTTTTAGTGTTTAAAATTTCTAAAATCAATTAGAAACGGGTTTAGAAATCAGCAAGTAATGAAAATTTTGTATATTTTACATATATTATGAAGATATACAAAACAGATATTTGGGGAACGTATCGTCTGACCTTAAAAGAGAAGCTGTTGAACTGTTGTGTAACCTGTTAATCTAGTCCCAGATGTGTTCAGCAGATACAGTCACTTAGACATTTATTTTCATGATTTCCAGACATTTCATAATAATTGTGCCAATTAATTTTTTTATTCCACAAACACTTTATAAAATATTTCAATTTTGATGTTTGTTATCCTTAAGTAAAGGAGTTTAAAGCAGAGATTGTTTAACAATGTTTATGCTTTTTACGGTTATTTTAGGTTAAATCGAACCGAATCGAGAAAAAAAAAACGAACCTTGTCATTATTAATCAAATCGAACCGAATCGATTGTACCCTGAATCGTCCCAGCCCTAGTCGGTACCATGAAATCCATGCTCAGATTATTATTAATAATAAATTTAAGTGATTCTATTCGATTTAACGAATGTGGATTCTAAGGTCACCTCAACGATGCCAAACAATCTGCCCATCTTCCGGAAATAGGTTGAGCTGAACTACCGTTCCCTTATGTTTTAGTTTTGGTAGGTGACAGAATTTATCCAAACAGACACCCTTAGGTATTATAACCCGTTTCCCCATACAACAGATACAAATACACCCTCTTGGTGTTGCTGACTAATGACTATGATAGAAGAAATCTTGGAAATTGAATTGAAAATGGAAGTCAAGGGGATCAAAACTAAAATAGAGTTTCTATATTAATTCACAAAGGTGCTGTGTTTTGCAAGTTTTGAGATAAAATAAATAATTAACAAAAACATTTTACAGGTGATCGAAAATTTGACTTAAGCCTATGTAAGTCTGTTTCATGATCCTGGGGCCTGGTAAGTTTTTTTTCACTTTCAAAATACTATGGAAAACGTGAAATTACGAACAGTGATTGATCTCAAATTAAAATTATTTTAAAATTATACGTATCTGTAGAGGGCATAAATTGGAGAAAAAATTATAAATGCATTTTGTCAAATGGGAATTATGTTCTGTTTTTATCTCTGAATTCTGTCTTAATGTGATTTTCAGTTTAAAAAAAAACACCTTATTTAGTATTATACGTATCTCAGACACTGAAAATGTTATTTTTCACATCAAGATAAATAAGAAAGGAATTAAAAATGGTAGATAATTATAAATATGCTTGATAAAGATCTCGTAAGATCTCTCGCCACATTTTTTACATGAATATTAATTTCATAAAGGGACTATCTACAGTTTCTGTTCTCGTTTTGTAAACAAAGGATTCAATCCCAATCCTTGACGCAATAAAAGATAGAAACGAATGAGACAGAATTTAATCCGAATTGATATTTTCCCTTAAACACGATTCCATTTCACAAGTTTTTAAGGCCATAACTACCATTGAGGCAAGTGAGGCAAATGCCTCACCAAATTATTAGAGTTGTATAAAAAGTGAAAAACGATAATCTCTCCAGCTGCCTCATTTTCATTTAGAACGCATGTAAATATGTAATGAAAAATGTTTGTGTTGTATATTGTTTGATTGTTAAACATCCCCCTCTATCAAGGAGAGAGAAGATATGCTCCGGACAAGGAATTTTCATATAATTCTGCTATGACCTTGACCTTTGACCTAGAAACCTGGATCAAGGTCACTGCAAACCGGTTACCCAAAGGCATTCTGTGGGTGAAGTATGAGCCAGATTGGGCCAAGGAGAGAGAAGATATGCTCCGGACAAGGAATTTTCATGTAATTCAGTTACCTTGACCTTTGACCTAGAAACCTGGTTCAAGGTCACTGCACACCGGTTACCCAAAGGCACTCTGTGGGTGAAGTATGAGCCAGATTGGGCCAAGGAGAGAGAAGATATGCCCCGGACAAGAGATCTTGGACGGACGGACGGACGGACAGACTGATCACTATAAGGCGCCCGCCAAGCGGGGCCCTAATAATTAACAAAAACATTTTACAGGTGATCGAAAATTTGACTTAAGCCTATGTAAGTCTGTTTCATGATCCTAGGGCCTGGTAAGTTTTTTTTTCACTTTCAAAATACTATGGAAGACGTGAAATTACGAACAGTGATTGATCTCAAATTAAAATTATTTTAAAATTATACGTATCTGTAGAGGGCATAAATTGGAGAAAAAATTATAAATGCATTTTGTCAAATGGGAATTATGCTCTTTTTATATCTCTGAATTCTGTCTTAATGTGATTTTCAGTTTAAAAAAAAACACCTTATTTAGTATTATACGTATCTCAGACACTGAAAATGTTATTTTTCACATCAAGATAAATAAGAAAGAAATTAAAAATGGTAGATAATTATAAATATGCTTGATAAAGACCTCGTAAGATCTCTCGCCACATTTTTTACATGAATATTAATTTCATAAAGGGACTATCAACAGTTTCTGTTCTCGTTTTGTAAACAAAGGATTCCATCCCAATCCTTGACGCAATAAAAGATAGAAACGAATCATAACTACCATTGAGGCAAGTGAGGCAAATGCCTCACCAAATTTTTAGAGTTGTATAAAAAGTGAAAAACGATAATCTCTCCAGCTGCCTCATTTTCATTTAGAACGCATGTAAATATGTAATGAAAAATGTTTGTGTTGTATATTGTTTGATTGTTAAACATCCCCCTCTATGAATTTCTCATTCATATTATACACCACTGTAATTTCCGGTGGAGGGCTGCAAGTTTTAAATCTATACTGGGCTTTCAGGGTCACTGAATGATTGATTGTATATTGTTAAACATCCCTCTAGAATTTTTCACTCATATGGAGCCGCCACCACTTGTCAGTGGAGAGATGCAAATTGTGTCCTATACTCGGCACTCAGAGCAATTGAGTAGGGGGGATCTTTTTTGGTGGCGCAGTGGTTTATAGGGGCTCATCCGAAGGACTGGCTCCACGTTCCACAGTGGGATTCGAATCCGCGACGCAAGAATTTACTCCTCACTTCGCGACCTTAGAGCACACACTCTTACCACTGCGCCACTCGGGCGACTGAAGAGTGGGATATCTTCGTTGTACCATCACCTAGGAGCTCTGTTTTACGGTCTCATCCGAAGGGCCGGTCTCTACATCCCGTAGTGGGATTCGAACTTGCGTCGTAAGGATCAATTCCTTAGTCAGCGACTCTAGAGCATACGCTCTAACCACTGTGTCGTGCGGGTGACAATTCAAAACGTAAAAACTTTCTATTAAGATCAAATCTTTTAGTTTCTGATACCCAGATTTCAAGATCCCCCTCCACGCGGAAACCCCCATCATTGGCCATCAGGTACTACCCTTGCCCTGTATGAGACTAGGAATGTCCAGCACCTTTGCCTCGCTAAAATTTTGAGCTTAGTTACGGCCTTGGTTTTACAGAGTTGTCGCTCCTCGTCACAAGGTAGCGTTTTCAGCATTCCCCATTACAGTGCTGACATTCCGTAAATCGAGAAATCATGCCCTACGAAAAGAGGTGGCAGGTACTGTTTTGTCTTTTGCTGCAGAACTGTAGCTAATGGTTTTATATTTAGTCTTTGACCATAACGCCGGCAAGTAGAGAATTTCTCCGATCTCTAACAGTGCACAAAATATCTTGCGCCGTAAATGAAACATTTCATGCATTACGGGATCTGTAGCGTTATGGTCAAAAACATATATATAATAAACAATAAACTACAGTTCTGCAGCTTTGTTGTTTTTTGGATGTGTAGAACATGGAATAAAACATGAAGATTGTCCCTGCAGAGCATCTTTCCGAATGTTTTGTATCCAGTAAGATGCCATTATGTGATAGCGCATAGCAATGAATAAAAGGATATTCAAACCTAAAACAAAATGTCTTTGTGAAACACTATGCATCCGGTTCTGTTTAAATGGAACGATGTTTTTAAATGTACAATTGTATACATGTAATGTAAACTGGATACTTATTACTCTTTGTTTGATGCTTCTTCATTTGATTCATCACCAGGGATATCTCTGAAGAGTCTGTCAGCTGTTTTCAGAACTTGCTACCAAAATATTCCAGAGTCAAAGGTTTCTTCCAAACGTTGGAGAATATTTTCAATGCTCTGTTCTGCTTCTTCCAAGGCCTTAGACAATGTAACCTTTGTAGAAAACACTGGTCATCACACTCTTTAGATCCGCTTCAATGTGATGTCTTGAAAGTTTTTTTTAAGCATATCAAAATTTTTACAAAGCTCTATCCTTCTATAACAAAATGTCATTCCAGCTTGCACAGTTGCCGTAACAGATCAAGGGCGACCCAGAGAATACGACACTATCAAACTCAACGTATTTCATAATGGCTAGACGCAATCAACCATCTCTATTCTTGCAGTAATCTACCATCACTGAGGACATTCCTTTTCTGTTTGCAGCAATGTCACTATTATTGTAGATGATAAGGGCTTGTGCCTGTTTCCCATTCCTTCCGACTCGACCGAATTCCTGTAGATACTTTTCTAATGTGGTGGGTGGTCGACAATGTACTACACTAGAGATACTCGATGCATCTAAAACCATACTAAAAGCTACAGTCGCTAGAATCAGCCGGATCTCGGAATTTTCCTTCCTCAATTCTGAAATGATGTGGTACTTCATTTCCTGGGTGTAGTCAGTGTGGAACTGAGCAAAGATCCCGTTTTCATGAGTCCTATTATCAACTGGTTGATATTGATTATTGGCAATTTGTAGGTAACAGTTGAAAATTCGGAATAACAGTTCATTTCCCATGCACTCTGATGAGGGTCGAAAGTACGCGACATTTTCGCATGTACAAATCATCCTAAGCGTGTTATCTTTGCTAACATGATTAAGCGGTATAAAATCAAGAATGAAATGGTGGGAAACAAAATATCATATCTAAAATACCATTTTCATGAGAGATATATTTCCAATAATTCTAATTTAATAATCTTCTTCTTTACTTCTGGCAATAAAGCAGTCAAACTGTTGGCATGACTGTAAAAAGCAATGTACCAAAATTGTGAAATTTAAGGCCACGGGGTCAGGGGTTCTGGTGCTTGAACAGGTCTCTGGTGAATTTTAGTGAAATTTATTATTTAAAATTCTTTTCCTCTACTTCGTAGTATTATGAAAGTGAATCATGGGTATAATAATAATGAGGAAGTGTGCCTCTTCAAATATTGTGAATTTCATGTACCCTGGATCAGGAGTTGTGTTGGGTGGGGCTCCATTGATAATATAGCGCAAATGCATTCATTCTTTGAAAATCTTTTTCTCTGCTTCTGAAAATAAACAAACTAACTTTACATAGTTATTATGTGGAAGGGTGCTGCCTCTTTCAAAATTTTGAATTTCATCGCCCCGGGATCAAGTGGCTCTGGTGTAAGGGCAGGGGTCCATTGATTATATAGAGCAGTGCGACATTTAACTCCGGACACGACATTAGTCCGGACTTTTGTCAACCACTTTTCCAAAGGTACATGGAAACCATTTATGTCATCTGGTGGGATTTTTTAAATCACACAACATGGACTAACCTTTACACCTAAATATCCTCTAGTTTAAAAGATATTACACCTTTAATCAAAATCCCATGGGGTAATTGTGGGATTTTCTCTCCTAAACAATATCCCACTATTATTCTGTGCGAGAAAAATGTGTTCTGTTGGATTTTTTCTCCCATATATATTCAAAACTCCCATTTTTAACCTTACCATGGATTCTTTATCCCATAATATGTGAAATGGGACAAAATTTCTATTTAGTAAACAAATAGGATTAAAAGTTCTTTATCAAAATAATTTATAGAATATTTTATCCTACAGGAGAGTTTGTTTTTCTCTTTTTAATGTGCAGGGGAAAACAGCTTATCTTCTTTTAATCTAATGCAGTCAAGGGTCAAAATTATTTTTGAAAGCTTGTTGCCATATAATTCATTGCAAACCTGACAAATTAAAATCATTGCATTATATTTCTTCTCTAGATTTTATATCACTATACTTTACATTCATATTTTATACTGAGAATATGCTGAATACTAAGAATATGGTGAATACTATTATTGCATCACATTTATTTTAATTACTATGATATGCTCTGTTTAATAATCATGTATGTAATTAATATGCCCACAAGGGCCCTGATTTGGAATAATTAATACATTCTATTTTAAACATGCTAAGGTCTACATTTAAAATTTTTATTTTTAAATGGACTTCTGCTGAAATACTTCCGACCTTTAAATGTAGCATTTGTAGCACATCTCGATTGCATCATTCAAGATATTAAAAAAAAAAAAAAAAAAAAAAAAAAAAAAAAAAAAAACTTTCCTTTTGACCTATTAAACCATAACATGCGGTCTGTTCCAAACAATTCTTATGAAGTCTTGTATCATAATTCCTCCGTTTTGTTGACTTATTTCTATTACAAATACCACAGATTTAGAACTATGCAAATACTAGTATAGTCTTCTTTCTCTTCAACTTTTTGGAGTAGATAGACAGAAGTATTAATTAATGAGTACCAATATTGATTCGTATTGCTATAATCTATCTTCTGTCCACAAATTATCAAACCCCATTCTTTGAGAAAAGACATGTACTATAACTGACTGCAAAAAAGTGATCAATTTTTTTTAATTTTATATCTTAAATTTATTATGAACTATATGTTGATTGGAATGATTCAAAGAACAATTTACAAGGTTCGAATGGGTAAGGCGTCTAAAGACCGTTTCTTTACAGAAAATGAAATACATCCTTTTATATGTGATATTTTATCTAAAGAAAATCAATACAATAATCATGAAAATGCATGCATTGTAACAAATGCTTATAAAAAATTATATGTAAAGTTAGACGTGTACGCGTCGACTGCTGCATTTCATACTAAGCGATAAACAAATGGGAAACCAAGACACGAGTCAGCTGTCAAGGATATCAGCTGGAAAGCAGGCTCCCAAACCATAAAATGAGAACAGACATCAGTTGAAATTTCAAACCAATATATATTAAAAATATTTTTGATAATATGTCAAAAATTTCACCAGATGTTTGAATTTTTAACTGAAATGCATTTTTTATTTAGCAAATACATTAATCTGTTATTAGAACTCAAGATGATAAAAATAAAAAAAGAATATATAAAGCAATATGAGCTGCATTCTTGAGAAATCTATTTTGAACATGTTTTATAATGTCATGATTAATTTGAGTGTAATTTATATACTCTTGTGATCAAGAAGCCATAAGAAACTTTTAAATTGATTCTGAAAAAGTATTTTTGTAAAGTCGAATGCATAGCACTATTTAAAAAAAATCAAAATTGTACAGGACGACAATAATGTAATTTTGCTTCAATTAAAGAATATAAAAAAGTTCTTCAATCACAAATATGAGCAACAGAAGTTTATAATTGTCCCTTTATTAATTACAATTTTGCAACAAGACTTTCCCATGTCCAACATGTTCTTAATTTATGGTCTTTGGAGCAGAAAGGCTAGGAAGAAAGTCTTACAGAGGGAGGGTCTTTGGGCCTTAATTGACTAGGGCATTTTCATCCAGGATTATAGATCCACGGTTTGCTAAATATTAGCCATTTACCCCTTCCCTCAAGACTAATTAGATGGAATAAGGCACAAATCTGGACAAGACCAGCCAAAATTGGGGAAGACCACCAGTGTATTTGGTACATATGCACTCTTAATATACTATATGGTGTCATATTTGTTGAGCTTTGGCATTATAAATGAAATAGTAGCCCCGATAAACTGTTTTCTCTACTGTCTGCTATAGACTTCTTCATGTACCAGTATATGCTTAACCCCTCAGCACATATGTTGTTCACCAACAGCTGATCAATCAAAATAACTCAGATGTTTGTAGTGCAGTATCTGTATTTATTTTGTTACAAAGACAGCAAACTTAACAAAACAAACAACTTAAAAAATTCATGTTTATTTAACATAAAAATTCTTAGAAAAAATATGCACACACAGTTCATTTCATTCAAAAGAAAAAAATATATAATAGCTATGGAAATTCGCATTTTAAATGAAAACATGTATTATTAAGATGAAATTCCACAATTTGCCCATTGCTCACTCTTGTTTGACATGATTTGAAACACACTCAAAAGCGCATGGTGACTTTATGAACAAAAATTCATTATAATGATAAGCCGTTATCTATTTGAATTATTTACTTCCTCCCAGCACACCTGAATCTGCATCTTATGTATATAATTCAAAATAATGTTTGTACCCCACCCCCTATACCTTTAACCAAACCATTATCTTATCGTTATCTTGACTTATAATGGACTGTCCCGCCAATGGTCTCAATCTTATAAAAATAAAAACTATCGGTACATAATCACAGGCCAGCGATATGTGCATATTGGATCTGTTATTGTAACAGTCTTTCTGTTCTGTTTCTGTTTATTAAAAAAAATTCAAAATATTTGTCTGGGCCTTAACAACTATGCCATTTAAATGCTTATACATGTAAATTGTAATTGTTCAAGCCCTGGGTTTACTCTTGATACTAGGAAATGTTTTGCAATTTTTAAATTAACTCTTGAAATCTGAGCTGGTTTTCTTTTTTTACATACACTTCCAAAATACTACATGTATTATTTCTATATAGTACATTTAAAGCCTAAAACTTTGCCTATGAAAATCAAACTTAATTTATTTGTTTAAAAACTAAAATTTACAATTTACATATTAGTTTCTGACAAAGTTATTTTGGGCCTGTTAATATTCCCACCTTTCTGATATAAAAACCTAAAAAAAACAAAATTATATAAAAAAATTATTAAATGGAAATAAGAATTTCAGTGGCACAATATAATTTTGATCAAATTTTCTTTTATTACAAATAAGTTTTGGCAGAAAATTCCAAACAACTGAAAGTTGAATTTATCTAAATGATGAACTGTGGCAGGGTTTTCCTTTTGGTGTTTCACTGTCTTTGTCGTTTCACAACTCTGATCTGAAAAATAGAACTCTTTTTTTTAACTTTCAAATAGAATTACATTTCTTCCCTTAAAAATAATATTTTCATTTTTGATAAGTAAATGGAATTTAAAAACAAAATTCGGGAACTTATGTATATAGTTTTAAACAAAATTTTTGTTACATGTTGAAAGTACTAGTACTTAATCTGAATTTGATTTCCTAATACACCTGTATTACTGGGTGTTTTTTTTTTTTGAAAAAGTTTACACAAATGTAATCAAGATAGAGAATATTTTCACCATTATCATAACCTATAATTACATATACAATTCAGTTCTCATTGCCATGTGATGCATCATTAATTGAAATTTAATTCTAGTCATTCATAAGTCTAGTTCTTTTTTTGAAGCTGGAAAGCTGAGCATTTAGTTAAATATTGTAAGGTAGAGAAAGTATAGACATTGTCAGTACATCTCTTTATTACCTCTTCTATAGTCTAATCCCTAGTTAAAATCTATAAGTCTAAGAAAAATTCTCATATAAATCTCCACACTTTGATATCTAATAATCCTGTTAATAAATAATAGACTTTACTTTGAAAAAATAATTGTTTATGTGTTTCATTAAATAAAAGTTTTGGAAACATGCTGCTGTGGAAACATGATGCTTTATCAAACTGGGATGCCTGCATGATTGTTGCATGTGGCATTTGGCGCTCTGCTTCCAGGTGTCTCGTCCACCAATCGATGTCGGCTTGGGACAACTTTCTTCCATCCTTCCACTTCCTGAGGTCCCCCTCCATGGCATCAAAGGCCTTCTTCCCCTTCTCTTTGATCGAACCGAGGGGATCTGGATTGCTCTGGAAGGCACTGGTCAGCGCTGTGACGTCGAACGTCTTGTAGGTTGTAGACTTGAATGGCCACTCCTTAAGGCCCATCTGTGAATGGTCACTCCTTAAAGCCCATCTGAACACCACCGTCTACCTCTCTGAACCTAAATATGTGGGGGGTTGCTGTGGCCAGTCAGGTGGACCTCTGAAGCCATTCCTAATGCTCTGTAGTCCCAGAGTGTATCCAGGTGCCTCACTTGAGGAGTGGGATGGAATGACTCAGCCATCAAGCCCTGAAGTACGGGGAGGGTAGCGATGTCCTTTCCAGATAGATGTACAGAAATTCTGGAGAACGTGTGGTCCACGTCCTCATGCGTGTGTCTAACCATTAAGAATGACAGTTTGATCTGAAAAATGACAAGTCATGTTGAATAGTTGACAATGTAACAAAAGATCCAGTGATCATAATACTCACTTATTATGTTCCTGTTGTTTTTCAGATGAAGATATTTTATACCTTTTCTTGAGAAGAATATTCTTGAAAACTGACCCTTTAATGCAGCCCCATCTTAGCCCCTGGGCCCAAATCTAAACAACCTGTATTCTACATAAAACAAGAATTCCTGCACACCGAGACTGCTGTAACCATGACCCTGCTGTACTTCATCAGATTTTTTTTTCAATGATCAATATTATGTGAAACCATCTTCTTTCTGGCCCCGTTGCCATGGAAGTTATAAATGGAACAAATTTATACTGAGTAACATACTTTTGATAGTTTTTGAGAAATTTCAATTCTATTTCCTATCTAGAATACATTAGTTTTTGCAATATCCATGGAACTACACAAACGTAACATTTGTTCACAAGATTTACAAGTTTTTTATATAGATTATGTTTTTTTTCTCTCAAAAAGGTGAAAAATCTTTTTAAAGAATTAATTGGTCTCCGTTAAATGGAAGAATGAAAATCTTCCTTTGCACCAGATTGGCAAGAAAACCCATCAAAATGAAATTTTTTGTGGTCCTTCGCAGAATTATCAGCCTGCAGGTATAGGGTTGGTGGTAGTAAACTCCCCTGGAAATGATAATGAAAGTAAATTCTTATAACAAAGAGGGAATATATGAAATATGTTTTTTTAAAGTGCATTTTCAGTTGATATCTTATAAGTTGATAAACTTGATTATAATTGTTTTTCAATTAATTATTGCAATATGATTGATTGATTGATTGTATATTGTTTAACGTCCCTCTTGAGAATTTTTCACTCATATGGAGACGTCACCGTATGCCGGTGAAGCGCTTCAAATTTAGACCTATACTCGGCACTTAGGGCCACTGAGCAGTGAGGGTTCTTTATCGTGCCAGCGCCTACCGTGACACGGGACCTACGTTTTTAAGGTCATATCCGAAAGACCCGTGACTTTCACTTCTGATGCCGAGCGCTTGGCGAAGGAACAGTCGCTACCTATTTTTACGTCTTAGGTTTGACGCGGCGCCGGGATCGAGAATCGAACCCGGGCCTCCCGATCACGATATTGCAATATGACATATCAAACACGTTCATTTATTCTACATATCTTGATCATTAATGCTTTCTCGAATATTACTCTTTTACAATTTACATATCAGACAAAAATAGTTTCATTATTACATAGTTTATAAGTTGATATAATATTTATCTGTTCTATGATCATGCATATAATTTTAATACCTCTGCAACATCCTTCAGAACCCCCAGTAGACGGTTGATGGTGATGTTGCTGTCGGTGCCGAACTTATCCGTCCATGTAAAGACAAAGGCCTTCTTGTGCCCATGGGAGAGAACCTCTGTAACATGGTGAACTCTGGTCAAGTTGGCATCACCCTGTGTAAAATATGTTGGTTAAAGTGGTTTGAATATTTTTGTTTAGTTCTTTAAAATCCTTATAATAAAAAGCCTTAGCTTTCTTTGTTTATGGAAAGTTACATTGAAATCTGTTTACAAAGTAAATCAAATGAAGCAGAAGCATTATTTATTAATTAGAGTGAATGGCAGAAAATGCTAACCTTGTGATATGAAGGAAAGCGAGGAAGGTAGGTCTTGGCCTGATCCATATTGTCGATGATCAGGGAAAGGTATTACTTGTTGTTTTCAGCTGCCTTCTTTGTGTGTTTATAGTACTTTTTCCTGGCAATGCTACAATGAAAAAGAGTTTAAATGTTAAAAATAAAAAGTGAGTTTATGAGGAAATGGACAGATTCCTTACAATGAAATGACATGATATTCAATATTCTGAAGATGATCCAGTTATCTTGCTCAGAAATGATATATGTATTAATTTTAAGAGATTTTAGATTAAATGGATCTCTTTTTAATAAATAAATTTTCTGATGAATAAATTTGTCATTATCTAATAGTTGAGGCATCCTATTTTACGTAAAGTATTCTTTAATATTTGTATTTAAGGGCTGTTTCAGATGTATACATAGTAAATCAAGTTACCGTGCGACTAGCAAATGTGCTTTCTTTTGCTTTTCTAGGGTGAGGAGTTGCTCTAGATCTTTTGTCAGCTTCTGAGACTTCAGCTGTCTTATCATTGCGCACTCTTTGCATTCCGTAAAGGTACTTCTCTGAAATTCAATAGAAACAATGGCTTTATTTCATTGTACTTATCAATTTAAATTTATTCAATTGATCTAATGCCGTTTCCGGAGTTAAATGTCGCACTGTTATAGTGAAAATGCATTATTTCTTTGAAAATATATCCCTTTGCCCCTGGGTATTTAGCAAATGATCTACGTACAGATTTATGATGCAGAAAGGTGCCTCTTTACAAATTGTGAATTTCATGACCCTTGGGTCTGGAGTTCAGGTATTAGGGCGTGACTCTAATGATTACACATGTATTAGTAAAATGCATTTATTCTTTGAAAATCTTCTCCTCTGTTATTGGTATAAAACCAATATAGTTAATTATGATGATATGGGTTCCTCTTCCAAATTTGTGAAGTTCATGGCTCCTTGGTTAAGGGTTCTGATGTTAGGGTGGCCCGGGGTCTTGATGATTATATAGTGAAAATGCGTTAATTCGATAAAAATATTTTCATTTGCCTCTGGCTATTTCATTGCCCTTGGTCAGGGGTACCCAGGATGGGGGTGTATTCTGAAAAATGAATTAATGCTTTTAGCGAAATATATGGCCCCAGGGTAAGTGGTTCCTGTGGGGTGGGAAACTACTGGTAATTATAATGGAAATGCATTTTTTCTTTGTTCCTCCTAACTTTGGATATTAAGTACCAAAGTATGCATGCTAAGTATATAGTTATGATAAACAATTGTGCCTATTTCAAAATTGTGCATTTCATTGTCTGTGGTGAAAAACACAAACCAAATTCAATTATTGGAAAGTAATTACACGATACTCAGTTGACTTATTAGGCCTATTGGCCTCTTATTAATTACGTTTGTACTTTTTCGAAGATTTTAAATTCATTCTGCGCCAAGTCTAATAACAACAAACACGATCTTGGTACCATCTTGGCTCACTTAAAGATCAATTTAAACAGAGTTGTCTTAGAAATTTATCAGACGAAAACAAGTATACAGAGTTGATATGCATGTTACGAAAACATTTTACGTAAATATCAGCAAGTCCAAACGTGTTTAATATTACACGGTTAAGCCCTAATCTTGGGGCTTCTTTAGTTGTATAAGTGCACTAGTAGGAATTTATTTAATACTAATAGTATTATTTAATACTATATATCTATTCAAAGAAGTAGTATGAAAAATAATATATAATTCACTTGATCTTAATTCAGAGCGTGACAACAATCATAAGCCCCGCATGCCTTCGGTTGACCTTTCAGCTGATTGGTAGGTTACTCAGTCAGTGAGAATTGTTTCGGTGATGACACGTACATAGCCACAACGTTTTGTCTACGTGCAAAAAACACCATTGGTTTACTCTCCGTCAATGATTTTCAAGACGAGTTATCGAGGATGTCGCAAAGGTTTTTTTAGTATGTTTGTCTTTATATTCCTGCAAACAACACTTGGGTGTATATTATCTTTTTATGTGTGGGCTACTATTCATTTAAGGTCAGACGAGACGTTCCTCAAAATCTGTTTTGTATATCTTCGTAATGTATGAAAAATATTCAAATTTTAATAAATTCTTATTTCTAAACCAGTTTCTAAACGTTTGTAAAAATATAAACACTTAAACATTTGAAATTGATTATATGAGAAAAAACTACCCCTTGTATCTTGCAGATATGCCTGGTTAGGTACCTCAATTTTTTGTGATTAAACATGTTTAAGTAGTCTGTCCTTAAAGCTTTGAAAACAAGTTTTGATTTAATGCTCTAAACACTAGTAAACAGTAGACTCGTGTATAAACCAAGAAAGCCTTGTCCCTTAATCGAGAATTTTTTACCCTTAGATTACACTTGTCCGCGCTATGAAGTTTGGAAAACTACCGATAATTTATTGTTATTTGGAAAACCCTCGTACTTCCAGTTCAAAAGTCATGGTCAAGGTTAAAGTAAAAAGTGTACGTACACATCGAAAGGTCTTTTAACAGTGAAGCACACGTAAAAAGCCCTTGCACCAGTTAAACAACTAGAAGTCTCTGTCGAGACTGTAGCTCTACTGGTTTGTACTTGTAACAAAGGATGAGAAAAGATGCCATTGCCATCAGACCAAAGCTGTAGAAGGAGAAGAGTTTTAAAGGAATTTCACAGAAAATTTTATTTTTAGTACACTGTAACCAACTAACCATGGCCTGTTTTGGTGTGTCTTATTCATTATCGGTACATCTTTGTTTTCCAATACGCCGACGTTCCCATGTTGATATTTTTTACCATAGTCATGTCTGAGGGTCAATCAAACATATCATGTCTTAGTACTGTTTTTATCGGTCTTGCTGGATGTTTAACTTGATATTGCCCTTTCGCAATGTTGGGGCGTGCGGGGAGCAAGGATTCAGAAACTTTTTATCCAATCGTCGCTATCCCAACAGGATTTAAAATTTTCCATAACGATGATTTATTCATT
>PRKT01000156.1:637387-648736 GCA_003671525.1 Saccostrea glomerata | reverse complement strand
GGGGCCACAATAAGGAATCCAAGTTTTACATAGAAATATATAGAACAAATCTTCAAAAATCTTCTTCTCAAGAATCAGTATTCACTGGGCCAGGAAAGCTGAAACTTATATGGAAGCATACTTGGGTAGTGTAGATATTAAATTGTTAAAATCATGACCCCCGGGGTAGGGCGGGGCCACAATAAGGAATCCAAGTTTTACATAGAAATATATAGAACAAATCTTTAAAAATCTTCGTCTCCAGAACCACTGGGCCAGGAAAGCTGAAACTTATATGGAAGCATCCTTGGGTAGTGTAGATATTAAATTATTAAAATCATGACCCCCAGGGGTAGGGCGGGGCCACAATAAGGAATCCAAGGTTTACATAGAAATATATATAGAACAAATCTTTAAAAAAGATCTGCATCACCCAAGTTACTCAGGTGAGCGATATGGCCCATGGGCCTCTTGTTTTTTTATCAGTTTCGAAACAACTTTAATTAGAATCCCTAATTTGTTCAGCACTCATTCGATATCCATACATCGCGGGTTTGAATCCCACTGAGTTGTAAAAAGGTCTTTCGGAGGTCCTATGTTGCAGTAGGTGTTGGCACGAAAAAGACCCCTTAATGCTTAATGGCCGTACGTGCCAAGTACAGGACAAACTACAGCTCTCCTCACCGACAAGTGGTGGCGTCTCCATATGAGTGAAAAATTTTCTATAGGGACGTTAAACAAACAAAGACTCTTTCCCATTAAATTTTCAAACAAAGAATAAAATCTTTTCAATGTTTTCCACACAGTGACTTTGTCCACTGCAATTAAATAGTTTGAAAATTGATATAATATGCATTAAACATTGGTGACGCGCCAAGCAAAAACCTCCCTTAACGAAGAATTTTGACATTTTCAGTTTTTTACTGATTCTTGTAGAATTTTTCTTTTTCTTTCGTTTGATGTATAACATGACATATTTTTCTGTGTATAAATGTATAAAATATAGCACGACAAAGACGGAATATTTACTTTGACGTTCAGTGTACGCGTGCGTAACTTCATGAATTTTCATAACGTAAAAGCGTAAAATAACGCGAAGCTATATAATGATTTGATGATATATATTTTTAAACATTTGATTTGATTCCCTTAAAGATATCAATAATTAAGATTTTTAATTCAAATGATAAAAAGAAACATTGTAAACTATATCTTTGAAAAATGAAAAGGGGGGGGGGCACCGAAATGATTGATAAGGGCAAAAGAACAAAACTTTACTCAAATCAAAAATCTTCTCTTCCTCTAAAAGCTATTCCAATTGATGTCTTTTTAATGCAAAAAAAATTGCAGACAACAGTAAAAGAAAATAAGCAAAATTGAGATGAAAAGAATCCTATTGTGGTAGTACAAACTATATAAGCTCATCTTCCTGAACGAGCTTGGGCTAGCATGTTATCCCTTAATCTCATTTGGTAGAGCACTGGACTGGCAAGCCAGAGGCCTCGGGTTCAACCCCAATTAAGCAGACGCACTTTATTGTCTCTTTTACACCATGAAATTAGTTATCTTAAAAAAGTTCGAGAAAGCCCCAACCACCCCTCCCCCGGGCATTAAAAGTCTACACAATACACAGTTTATATAAAAAAAGATATTTTTGTCATAGTTTACGTTTTAAATACATGAGTTTTTAAAGAGTGTGAGAGGGGTTTTTTCATCTTAAGGATACCACATTTCTTTTACCACCTTTACTATATGTATTTACAAGTTTTAGTTTCGATATGTTTTACTACAGGAAAAAAGTATGTCTCTTATCTGAAGACGTTTTGGCTTATTGATAAGATATTCCGCATCCAGGAATAAATTGTATATGTCTCTTGTAGTAGAGTTCGATCATTTTCTTCTTTGGATGTCGTTATGAAATCGGTCTATAATTCACATGAGGAACTTGTACGTTGTCAAACTTTCCTTTTGTATATCTCAATAAATGCGTGTTCATATAAAAAATAATTAAGATTACCGGTAGGTGCATCAAATTTTAAAGTGTTAAATTAAAGTTTAAACCGTTATTTCTTGTAAATCTTTAAACATTAATTTTTTCCTGGCCCTCCGTTTCCTATTTTATATTTATGCTCAAATTATTGAAGTAAAAAAATGTTCAGAATCATTTCGTATCTAGACTAAATGAGTTTGCATAATTTTCAGTAAATCAGACTGTAACACCCACTCCCATCCAATAAAAAATATGTATATTTCTAAAAGTATGGTTTGAAAAAGAAATTCTGCAATTTATATGCATTATGAGGATGATCATAAATTAATTCTGACCGATTATTGTATACTAACCGAATAACAAAGCACAATAGCAGAATATACATTAATCCCACAAGTAACACATTCCACAACGTCATTTACATTCATTTCTAGACATGGGCTAAAAGGTCTAACCTTAGGGCTAAACTTTACCGTTACCTTCCTAAGAAAGTTCATGCACGCATTATGATTTATTTTAATCATATCAAATATTAGTTGCTTTTTAGTATTGTTTCAAACATGCATGTTAAAAATTGCAACAGAAAGTAAGAGAACGGGTAACATATTCTTCATATTCTACCATTATCGTAAAAGGGGGGGTGTCTCGGTTATGGACATTCACGCTTAATAAATTACATGAACTAATATCAGACAAGTTCTTTTTGACTTTGACAAGAACAATGCACATATATACAATCTTTAATTGTAACGATAAATCCTTTTCCTTGAAACATAACGCGTTTTGATAATTTTGCACAAAACTCCCCTTATACGTATACAATGTACATGTAGGCATATATGCATCGCCGGAAACCCACCGGTGATCTCATCTTTACTTATCACAAGACAGATCACCCGTGGGTTTCCGACGATGGCATGTATGTCCAATGCAACTTTTGCAGGAAAAAATTATTGAAGTTGTTTTAATTTGTTACATGTATAGATTAAATCCCGTGTAATTGGTAGCAAGCTTTCATAAATTGAAATGCATTGTTACAACGCACTTTGAAAAATTACGCACTTTGAAAAAAATTTTCAAAGTGCGTTAAAATTTGGGACCAAGCTAACGCACTTTGAAAAAAAATATTTTTTTTCAAAGTGCGTTAATATCGATCATATAAACGCACTTTGAAAAAAATGTAAAGATTGATTAACATTCCTTCAAATAATCGGTATGATAAATAACAGATCCTGGTTTGATAACTTTTTTTATGATAAAGTCACTGTAGGACCTGAGATATTGACGTTTTAAATATTTTAGGTTTTGATGAAATAAAAGAAAAAATTAAAGGGTCTTGAAAAAAGAGTGACGATTGTTTAAGTTCATTAATTCGTTTCTTCTTTTTTTTTTAATTCTATAGTCTTTGATAAGTAGATGTAAAGGTGTATAGGGGACATTTACAGAGGACAGCTTCAAGCAACTTAGCATTTATCATAATAAAAAGGGGCCAATTTGATTGTTCAAAACTATGAAAAATTTTTCTCCCCCCCCCCCCCCCCCGGGTTCCGACGCCTAGGTAAAATAATAATACGTTAATGGAATGTCATAAAAGTGTTCAAATAATCTGTATTAATTTGTAAAAATTTGTATTACTTATAACAATTTAGCGATTTATATATCATGTAACCACAACAAACAGACTGCGGAACATTAACTGGCAAAATTGGAAATATACAGCTTACGTCATTTCTTTCTGTTACAATCAAAACATTCAGTGATAGACAATGAAATGGGCGGGTACAATTCGACGCGGACGTTTGGAAAACATGGGATTGAAATTGCAGATCGAAATTCATTTTCAATCCACCTCGGCTACGCTAGAAGGCACATTATTACTGATTGACCCAGAAGACAAATAATTTCAATTTTGGTACAGTTTGAATTATTTTGTCCAGTGTTTTAAATGAATTAATATTTAAGGGACAAATATTTCATTTTTGTTTGGTAAATATATGTATATCTTTGTGTTGGTGGTGGTGGGGGGGGGGGGATTGGACGTTTTTAAAATAAAGTTGTCCAACAGTTTTCAGTGAGAATAATGCACTCTTATAATCCTAGAAATAAAATATACTGTCATGTTAAGCCACGACCTGACTCGACAATTTTTTGCTCCCCCCCCCCCCCCTTCTAGAATCAAATATCTCCTGAAAAATAATTGTCTTGTATGATTTTTCGCGTTCTAAAAATTATAAGCTAAAACTCATGTTAATGTGAACTTCAAACAATATGTATTTGGGAGTTGAAATATAGTTGATTTCTGGATCATACATTCACTCTTTGCTTTGAAAACAGCTCCGGTGGATTGAAAATGAATTTTGATCTGCAATTTCAATCCCATGTTTTCCAAACGTCCGCGTCGAATTGTACCCGCCCATTTCATTGTCTATCACTGAATGTTTTGATTGTAACAGATAGAAATGACGTATATAAGCTGTATATTTCCAATTTTGCCAGTTAATGTTCCGCGGTCTTAATAGTGAAGCAAAATAACGGAATGTTTAATTTTTTTCACCGGAAATTTCGATAAAGAGATGTCAATCTGTTTTATTCTCAATCATAAAATATCGTAGAAAGTGGGACAGTCACTGTACAATGTATGCGAGCATCCGTACTGTATATATTCACGACAAAATTTACAAGTATCCAAAAAGATAGAGCAGACACAGGAGAATAACGAATTAAATATAAATTGAGAAGCTCAAGAGCTCTTTCTTCAAAATATTCATTTTAAATCACCAGCTAAAACTAATTCCGGAAGAAGTGGCAAAGTCAAATACTCTGTGTCGTATCTATAGAGAAATACATTTTTAACCTAAACTTAACTTCATGTATTTATCAATATCCTTGGCAAGCAATCAAAGATTATGTACAGTTCTTATTACTTGCACAGAAAAGTGCATCAAAGACGATGTATTTTTCTATAAATTACATCATCTATGGAAGTGAAAAAGATGTAATATTATATATACTTCTTTAATCTAATTATGGTTATAACGTTGTATTTAATTGGATAAAGAAATTACTTTTTATTGCATAAAAGATTGGGTTACCTATGTCACAATCACTTGCATAAAAAACACATTGATCCGCCTGACGTAACATTTCAATATTGTACAAATTTTGTACGATTTTTTTAAAATATAAACCACAGCGTAAAAAATTTGGTAGCTAAAAGAGGTAATTCAGGTCAATTTTCAATGCATCGCTATTTTAAAAAAGATACCTTACTTAGTTTAATGCTCCTGTTTAATTTTTCTTGCATGTGCATCACGTTAAAACAGCTGAAAAATTAGCTTGAATTTAAAAATCTTTAGAAACTTTTTTGTTTGACATTTTAAGATGAACCGAATAAAATATTTTTAAAACCTCTAAATTATTCATTCCGGAATTTTCTTATCCAATCAACAACTATTTTTTTTAATTTCAGAAACGCCTTCATTTAATATTGAACATTTCCGACAAAAAAAAACGACCTATCTAGCGACGCAATTTTTTTAAGTGAATAGAAAGACGGCAAACAAACTCCATTTTAAAAACGGCCTTACGAGAATTGTTTAACCATCACTGGACAGTAAAAAATACTCTTAATAATTGTGAAAAGGATATGTCACACAGATACTTGACGGAGAATAACTTCTCAAGAATAAACTACATCAAACCACACCCAAGAATCTTTCTCAGCATACAAATAAAACAGTTCATCCCCTTATTCTGCAGAGGAGAGTTTTTCTCGAGGAAGCGTTTTTACGTCGCTTTTACGTTTTTCACTTTAGACGCGTCTTTTGACATTACGTCATAATAGAGATAAGGGAGGTTTTTGCTTGGCGCGTCAACTTATACGTGTGGAGAGGAAGAGAGTATTGGTTTCCAAGGAATTGTCGTCCTTTGTAAACAAAACTGAACAATCAATTTCAAGATCGAGATGAGAGCAGAAATACATACTAGGAGGGTGCATGTACTGCATCAAAATTATTTAAAAGGTTGGAATAATAATTATACATTATGTGGAGAGAGAGAGAGAACATCAGTTAACTTCACTCATTATGAACAAAACGTCTATTCTAAGGTCGAGATGAGAGCAGTAATTCAAGGGAGATTAAAATAGTGTCAAAGCTTCAATTGCAGCCAAGGAGAATCATCAGCAAATCAGAATGTAAAAAAAAATAATTCAAATGATTATCTTACCAAGTTTGATTCTGAGTGACCTATTCTTGCGTTGAGATTCTCTAAAATCTATTTGGTAACTCTTTCCCTCTTCATCTTCTCGTACATTTTTCAGTATAAGAAAAAAGTATCTCTTTTCACAATAAGAAATATACTAATATATACAGCATATTCTGTTACCTCAGACTCCCGCGTTCACTTCTTTGTCTATCTTCACATGTGTTGACCGTCAAAGATGGAATTATATGTAGCGTAAGCTGCCCATTTCTAAACTTAGAAGCCAGTGAAGATTCCGCATTATTACATGCTAACATATATATTCTTAATATTAACAATAAATGTATTATGCAAATAACACACTTTCTTCAATCCTTTGCTTAATTATTTTACTTTGCCATAATTTTACACCCCACCTCCCTTTTTAAAAAAAATTATCATGTATTTTTAAGCTTTGAAAATGTTATCAATTAAAGATGAAACAACAGATTTTATTTACATTCAATAAATTTGTTTTCGAAAATTAAAGTTCTAACAAAAGTCCTTGTTTTGCCTTTTTCAATTTATTCGTCATAAATATGTAACAAAAACAATTTTCTCACTAAGAACCAAAATTTGGTAGCAACAACTAGACAAATCAGCACCTAAAAGCGACAAATTTAGTGGAATATGATTTATTTTTTTTGTTTTCTTTTTTTACACATATGAAGTCACCGTATTATTGTTTATCCAAGGATTGGCATCGCAATGTGTAGATCGATCAAAGGCACGAATCGGCGAGGACCTCCCATTGTCAGGTGGCATGACACCCACGAAATTCTTCTTCCCAAAAGACGGAGCAATGGTAATGGCGTATGTGTTACTTCTGTAGCACCGCGATCCCGAAAAGCATAGCACTTCCCGGCATCCTCTTCTAAAGTTGGCATTATGAACAAAATAGAGCAATGGTTTGATTATTCCAGTAAGGAAAACTAACCAAGTGCAAATGCGGAAAACCAAACTTTCCTCGCGTGGAACTTTCAAAAAGCAAAATATTGTGTTTGTAATGTACACTGGAGAAAAGAACACGAAAGTGATCACTGTGATTAACATGAGTAGCTTTACCATATTGACCTTTGTCCGAGACACAATATTACTTGTCCTTTGAAAAGTGCAACAATCATTCGTTTTCCATATGTGATAAAAAACTTTCGAATAAAGGACACAAATGATAACCATGGGAAATATATACTGAAGAAGAATTATTGAAATAATGTATAAAACAAATAATAGATTTACGTTCGTGATATTAACGTAGAACCTACAAACTATTTCTTGGCCATATAGTTGTTCCTGGAAAACATATAAACAAATAATACAATGAATCGATACCGCAATCCAACTTGCGAGTATCATCCGTTTAGCGGTACCTCTTCTGATTTTAAAGCTTAGCGGATAAATAATGGTGTAAAATCTATCTAAGCAGATAGAAAGTAGAAGATAAATGATAAGTCCTGGAACTGTGAATTGAACAAAGCGAACAATCCGACATATGGTGTTGGAAAAAACCCAGCTTCCTGCTAGGGCTCGACCGATAACGAAAGGCATTACAAGAACTGTAAATAAAATGTCTGAAATTGAAAGAGCGGCAACAAAATAGTTCGTTGTTGACTGGACTCGGCGACTTCGTCGTATCACAACGCAAACTAGGATATTGCAAATAATATTTAGGATTGCCAAGAAAATGAATCCGAAGATTTCGACCTTGACGTTTACGGAACCCATATTGTTGTCCAACCTCAGGTCCGACGTGATATTCATTATACGACTTCATATAATCAGAAATTCTTCTTTACCTGCAAAAATAAATAAAATCGTATTAAAATTGTTAACTGTTCAGATTTCCTCCAATGGGCAGTTTTCTTAGTACTTTATATAGGTTTCTTCTCACCATCAGCAAATGATTAATTATCATACAATGTATGATTTTCAAACTGTTTTTTTGTTTTTAATTTTTTTTTACTTCTTTAAATGGGATCACTTGACACTGTCTGACAGTTTACTGCCAGTCGAGGGGTAAAAATGGAAATCGTTGTATAACTTATGACTCAATATACGCTATGTGAAAGAGTACGGAAATTTATTTGATAAAAAAATAAATAAAACTTCATGACGATAACGAAGGTTTTCCCCTAATTTTCCCTTTATCCTACCCTTTAGTGTGGTTTTTGTAACATACGTATTAAAATACGAGTTATCCAAATACGGATAATCTTATGTACGACCTATTGTGTTACTATGTTGTCTCGTTCTGGAATAAATAAGATTTAGCACTCAGCACGTGTTTCTACATTTTAATGACATATACCCACGAACTGATAATGATACATGGTGTCAGAAGTGAGTAAAATGCTTGATTGACTGACCATTCTACGAGAGCGAACGGTAAGACAATCTGAGAAATCTCCATTGTGCGAACAATATATTGTTTGTGAGTGACTTCGGGGAAATTCGAACTTTTCACAATGCCAAGCGACAACGAGGGACAAAACAACATTATTTTGAACTCTAACCCCATTGTACTGAACATTCCTCTCCCCAGAGCACTGGATATGAAGGGAGCTTTATTTTGCTTATAATTGGAAACACTTCAAGACAGTGTGGAAAAATTATGAAAAAGCCACTGGACTACACGAGAAGGATGATAAGTTGCGTTGCGTCACATTCCTAACGTGTATGGGATCAGATGCACTCCGTGTGTTTGACGGGTTAAAATTTCAAAATGCTGATGATAGGAGAAAATTGATGAAGTAATCAAAGCAATGGAAGAGTTTTGTGTAGGACAGATCAATGAAATGTTTGAACGTTACACTTTTAACAAGCGAGACCAAGAACCAAATGAAACTATTGATGCCTACGTAGCCGTGTTGAGAACTTTAGCCAAAACATGCAAGTATGAAGCACTTGAGGATGAAATGATACGCGACAAGATTTTGTTAGGCATTCGAGAGAACAACACAAGGAAGAAACTCTTACAAGAAAAGAAGTTAGACTTACCGAGATGCATAGACATTTTCAGAGCAAATGAGAAAACAGCGTCACAATTAAGAAACATTGAGGATGTACAAGTTGTGAAAGGCAGGCCACATAAAGGGAAACTTCCAAGTAAGAATGAAAAGAGACATAAAGTATAAGGAGCATCAGGAAAATACGAGACTGATCAATTTCTGTTGTGTAAGTATTGCGGAAATAAACATGCACCAAGGAAGGAGAAATGTCCAGCGTATGGGGCTATGTGCAAGAACTGTGGAAAATCTAACCATTTTGCCAAAAATGTGTAAAGCCACGAAGGTTCGGAGTCGACAAAAGCATGTTCATGAAGTGTGCGCAAGACGAGCTTTTGACTCAGATGACTCATCATCAGAAGAATTTGTTTTGACAGTAGGGCACGTGAATGAAATAGGATCTCAGAAATTAACAGCAGTAATGAACATAAATTAAAAAAACTTGTTGAATTTCAACTTGACAATGGATCAACTGTTAATATCCTACCAAATCACATATACACCAAACTTTGTGATGACCCAGATGGAAACAAGTTGAGAAAATCCAATGTGACATTTATGTTCAACAAAAGTGAAACTAAGACTCTAGGAAAAGTGCGTTTAAGTGTAAGAAATCCGAGAAATCAGAAAAAGTACAACTTGGAATTTGAGATTGTTGATGGCAAACAGCTTCATGCAATTCTAGGGATCAAAGCTATCCAAAAAATGGACCTCATCACAGTAAACCAAAAGGAGTTCCTTTTCAAACAGGAGGTGCGGAAAGAAGTAGTAGCAGAAATTGTAGACATTCAAAAGGAGATGCATGGAGACCAAATTCAAACCAGTGTTTGAAGGACAAGGAAAACTGGATGGAAAATTGACATTGGAAGTAGACCAAAAGGTGAAACCGGGGAAAATGCCAGCAAGGGAAGATACAGATGGTTTAGAATGCCATTCGGGATATCACCTGCTCCCGAAGAGTTCCAGAGACGCATGGAAGAAGCTTTAGAAGGACTTGACGGCATCAAACCTATTCATGATAACATCTTGATTTATGGATGTGGAGACAATGACAAGGAGGCTCATGAAGACCACGACCACAAGATGGAAGCCTTGCTGCAGAGATGTTTAGAAAGAAACATTAAACTGAAGAAGGAGAAGATGAAACTGAAAGTAGACTCTGTCACTTACTTAGGATTTGTCATTTCTAAAAATGGCCTGTGCATAGATCCGCAGGAAGTGAAAGCAAAACAAGAGATGCCAACTCCCCAGGACAGACAGGGAGTGCAGAGACTTCTTGGGATGGCAAACTTCGTTCAACGATTCGCGCCACAGCTTTCTGAAATAACGGCACGTTTAAGAAGCCTTCTGAAATCTGACACACATTTCAGATGGGATGAAGATATCCATGGTAAAGCATTCAAGGATGTAAAAACTGTTTTGTCGAACACTCCAGCGTTGAGATTCTTTGATGAGCATAAAGAGCTAGTTTTGCAGTGTGATGCACCCGTATCCGGCCTTGGAGCTTGCCTACTTCAAGAGGGACACCCAATAATGTATGCATCAAGATCACTAACAGAGACTGAATGCAATTACGCTCAGATTGAAAAGGAGTTACTCGCGGTTGTCTTCGGAATGGAAAGATTTGAGAATTATACTTATGATAGACACGTTCTTGTAGAATCTGATCATAAGCCACTTGAGATAATACACAAGAAGAATCTACACAGTGCACCAAAGGGACTACAAAGAATGTTACTGAGACTTCAAAAAATTGACTATGAAGTACTCTACAAAAGAGGGGGTGTTGCTAAAATGCGGAACGGAAAACGAACGGAACGGAAAACGGAATATATTATTTTTGATTAAATCACTTAAAATGCACAAATTTTATCATAAACGATATATCTTGTACACATTCAATCACCCACTATTAAATACAAGTTGATTTTGTCATGCTCAGTCTCTTATTTACGAAAATCGCTAACATAGCAGTCACCTAGAATCGAATTTGAAAAAGGGGGGGTGGGGGTAAACGAACTTGAAAAGTATTTGACAAGCAAAAACACAAAAAGAAGACAATTGTTTGATTCGGGTCGGGAGGGGGATAAAACACAAAAAGAAAACAATTGTTTGATTCGGGGGGGGGGGGGG
>PRKT01000156.1:596211-609840 GCA_003671525.1 Saccostrea glomerata | reverse complement strand
AAATGAATTGATTATCTCAAGAAAATGATCACGTGGTACAGTACTAAGAAAATTACCAAATTTGTAAATCCGTTACTTGGATACCAAAAACCCTTCACGTTAAGACTATCACGTGGTTCTGTTTCAGAGTCTTTATTAGTTGATGCAAAGAAAACACCAAATATGGGAAAAGGTCAAATGAAGGGTCATGGGATAAATCAGTTACATGATTGACAGCTCGATGATGCATACAAAATATCGTTTCGTTATTGCAAACTCGGAGGCTAACGCCTCCTCGCGTGCAATAACTCAACGATATTTTGTATGCATCATCTCGTGTCATCATGTAACTATTACAGAAATTCTAAGCTCTTTAAAATGTTTTGAACCGAGCAGATCTGACAAGCGGCATTTTTTGGCCAATACTGTACTTTGTTCTTTTCACTTCGCAGTTGCATTTAGGTAGCGTAATGTTGTAATTTAAAAAAAAATTAATTTTCACATATATGGTAACTAAAGATATATCGTTTATTCTGAAATCTTGACCTATCGAGAGCAACGTTTAAATTAAAATAATTTTCAAATGAATTATAAAGGCTTATCAAATGACTCTTGCATGGATTACCATTAAATATTTTGTTTGAGAAAATAATTGTTTCAAAAAAAAAAATGAATGGATGTTGCCCATTGTTCAGGTTTCCCCCTGGTGTCATAGAAAAGTGAAATGTAAAACAAACACTCACTCATAATACTAAACACCACTGATGAATCCATAATATATATAACTATAAAATGATTATTAATAATTAAAAGAGACAATGAGATAAAAATAATGTGCATGGAAAAATATCAAATATTATACAACTATTAATCACCGTAGTAAAATTACAGAAGAAAATCATTTAACGTTCACTCTGAAAACGTTTGACGTTGTTGAAAAACATGACGTCATTATTAACCTGTTAAAGTATATTTGATAAAAATGAAGAAAAAACCTACTTAGAGTAGACGTAGGACTATAAAAATTCATATTTGACAACTTCTAACATTACTCTATCAGAATCCGTGAAAAACTCCAAATGCATAAAAATTGCCATAGGAACCCTTTTCACATGGGCGCAATCATATGATATATTCATGAATCATGCGCCCCTCAGAAGAACTTGCACATGTACATGCGATGGTCAATGAAATACATATTGTGATTGATTTACTAACTAGACTCATGTCCTGAGTATCAATCTGTCAAATGTTCCGTTCAAATAATTTTTTTAAGAATGCTCATTTATAAACAAAATCTTGTTCTGAAAAAGGTTGTATGAAAAAAGACTACTAGTTAGTATTATACGTGTATCAGTAAAGAAAAAAGAACTAGTTTTGACATTCAGATTATGCATGCATTGGCGAACCCAGGAATCTTGAAAAGGAGGGCAGCTAAGGTCGGAGTAGGTGCCCTCAGTCACACAAGAAATTGATTTCTTTATTGAATCTTATTTATATTTTGGTCACAAAAAGGAGAGGGGTCCTGGTCCCCTATAAATCCATGAGTGGCATGATATGCAAATTGAGAAATTTGAATATGAATTTAAAGCTGAAGTATAAGAAAACATTTCTTGCAAATGAATTTAATAGGATGTTTATTTTTTCCCTTTAATTGCAACTTTTCAGACCTAAATGTTTTACGGTCGGGATCATACACCCTTCCAAAAAATCACACTTTAACTTCATTGAATGTAAGATGATACATTAATTTTACTACAGTTAAGATTTACAACTCCATCTATCCAAGAATTTAATTGACAGGAAGCGATTTTATTTTGTATGAAATTTAACAAACACTTTTACAATCGAAGTATTTATACAGGCTTGCCGGAAAGGGGTGCTCTAATAGTAATCTTAAGATTTTTTTTTTTTACTTTTAATTCTGTATACAAATATATGGGAGATTTTGTCCCATTATAAAGCATTTATGGGATTTTCAAACTTCTATGGGAGAAAAAATCCCACAGAATACCTTTTTCTCCCACAGAATAATGGTGGGATATTGGTTAGGAGAAAAAATCCCACCATTATCCCATGGGATTTCTTGATTTCAGGTGTAATATCTTTTTACCTAAAAGATAATCAGGTGTAAAGTTTGGTTCATGTGTTAAGTTTTAAAAAATCCCATCAGATGACATTAATGGTTTCCACATATCTTTGGAGAAGTGGTTGGCGAAAGTCCGGACAAATGTCGTGTCCGGAGTTAAATGTCGCACTGTTTAAGGAGTGATTTTATATGTATAACATACATCGTTTCTGAGAAAATTTATGTATTTTAAATCATTTAATCGAAAATAATATTTTCCGTTTTCCGTTCCGTTCCGCTTTCCGTTCCGTTTTCCGTTCCGCGTTTTAGTAACGCCCGTAACTGTCAGTTAAAAAAAAGACAGTTTAGTCAGAATTTCGAATACAGGCACATAGTATCAGGGAGGAATTGCCTTCCTCCCCCAAACTTTCTGTTGCAGGGTTGTCTCTAAAACCCAGGAGGTGGGGAATTCCCCCACCTATATTGCCTTAATTACATGACTATTTTTCCATTTCAAACACTATGTAGCTATAAGCAAGACCCCCAGACCCCCTTTTACTTTTTCATTTCCTCCTTCTTCTTCAATTTTTAGAGACAACCTTGTGTTGTATCAAAGATCTCTTTCATTTACAATAAAGAAGTGAATTATGAAGGAGTTAGTCTACCTTTTTTTAGATCAATTGAAAAATTGAGGAAGTAAAAATTAGAAAATGAACGATGATATTTAAGTTATAGGTGTACTACGCTACCCTTGAAAAATACAAAATGTTATTTAAAGCCATGAATTATATATACATGTATTTGAAAGAAAAATAAAGCAGTAAATAGCATGAATAGTAAATAACCATTTATTTAATGAGAAAAAACCCACAAAAATATGCACATTGCATAAAAACAGTTTTTCTAGTCTAAATTAAGAAAAACAAAACCAACAACAACAAAAAATTCAAATATATTGCTTTTTGTTGCTACAAATAAGATAAAAAAGAATGCAAAAAAATGTTTCATATATTTCAACGGTGCAGTAATGTTAAAATTAAAAATAAAAATGGGTCATGTTAATTTCGAGGCTTAAAGAGATCATTAAAAAAAAAAATTCTGCAAGTTTTTATTATATCAGCATGTTTGTGCACTGTATGAATAAAATGAGAAGATCATTAATTGAATATGCATCTTGCATGAAATATTAAAAGGTATATTTTACATATACAGAAGTAGAAATGTAAATAAATAAAAATGAAATAGGAAATATTACCTGACAAATAAAAAACAAAAGAACAACAGATGCAATGTGTAATAAGGAACAACAAAAAAATGAACACTTAATTATGAGTTATGAAACATAAAAATAATTGTCTTGCAGATAAGGAAAAAAAAGAAATATAAAAACAATTTCACATAAATAATACCAAAATGGACAGTTCTAGTAATATTATGAAAACAAAAGAAGCAATTTGAGTTACAGATTCTATATTAATAGTTTGATGTCCAACAGTTTTGTTGTCCTGTGTAAATGATAAATTGAGTGAATTTGACAGCAAATATTAAGTTGTTGGATAGATAAGGAACAACAAAGTTATGTCATAATTTAACATGAATAATTCTAAAATGCAGTTTAAGCAATAGTATGCAAAACAAAGTTCTGTTGTTCTGTTCGAATAACATCTTGAGCAAATTTTAAAGCATGTATGAAGATGTTGGACAAATATGGACAACAAAGTAATGTTAAAAAGTAACATGAATAATATCTAAATGCAAAAGTTCTAGCTAAACTGTGCAAAACAAAATGAGCATTTTGATTTACGTGTTTGGAACCAAAAGTTTGATGTCTAACACAGTTTTGTTGTCTTGTGAGAAAGAGATTTTGAACGAATTTGACAGCAAATATTCTTTAAGTACCTCATTGTCATCTGAATCTAGATTGTTTGTCGTTGCTAATGTTAACAAGACTAGGCCCAAGTATATTATACGTTTAAGTAGTTCCGGACATTGCGCATTTATTAAAGTAATAATGATCAGATTCATGTTTACCGTATTAATTAGAGGTCCATATATCTCTTCCCTCGTCTGAAAAGTCTCACATCCACTGAATTTTCTTTTTTGTTCCGATTTTTTTGCTTTAAAAATGGCACCTTTACTTTAATTCGGCTATTCTCGAGTTGAACAGTGCATCCTGACAATTATATAATTACGATAAACCAGTATATCGATGATGCGATATATCCAATAATAAATATATGTCCCACCTGTTTGTTTACGCGGCAACCAAACTCCCCTCCTCAACGAAAAAGCGCACCAAGGGAGATAATCTCGAAACTTGCGTATTATACCTGTAGATACTAGATAAGTAAAGAGATTAATAGGTACACTGTAAGCAGGATAAACTTAATTAGGTTAATAATTTAAATATATAATTATTTGATTCAAAATTTGGGACAAGTAGACACGCAATTGCAAATAGCAGTGAAATCAGCAAATGTTTTGGTTCAATATTTATTAATTTCTCATTTGTATATATAAAAACTAAAAGTCAGCAAATGTTTTGGTTCAATATTTATTAATTTCTCATTTGTATATATAAAAAATAAAAGCTCAATTGTTTTCATTTATAATGTCCTATGTCATTTATCAATTTTTGATAAACATCACCATTTGAATGTCCATAGCGATATCTGTATGAAAATTCATTTAACACATCGCTAATTCTTTCATGTAGAATACCTTTCATCTTTTTAATTTTATTTTTTGTTATTCCCCAAATGCCTTCAATTTCGTTTGTACAAGTTCCTTCAATTGATTTGAAGTCTTTTGAATGATTCACTGTTTTATGCACGAATCCTTCGTCGACTAGAGAATTGTAAGCAGATCAGCAATCGGAATGAATTGTAGATCCTTCACAGACTTGGTCTTTAATAATAGGTATTAATGTGTCCTTATTCCTCCTCTCTACAACATGAAAAATAACTTTTCTTGTCCCCTTCTCAACCATTCCAAAGACCCAAGTATCTTGTCTGCCAGTTCCTCTGTTATATTTTCTCTTCTTACCATAAAGGCTCTCGTCTATTTCAATAGTACCCAAGCTTTCTCCTAAAATGATAGGATCCTTTTTCAGGAAATCCACTGTCATAGATCTTAATTTGTCAAACCATTCTATTGCTGTTTTGTGGTTGATGTCCATTAATTTTTCGACTTCGTAGATTTGAAAATCCATGCCAAAATAATAAATTAATTCTGCAAGCTTTTCCTACGGCATCTTGGAATTATGTTGAAGTAATATAAAATATACATAAAACATGTAATATGGATTTTTTATTATTTGAATTTAATGAAATAGTTTACCAAATCTTTTTGCATGTTTATCAGTGAAAATAATAATAAAATATTTACCTCAAATATAGAATTTTTCCGTATGGAGCATGTTGATAAGCAAATGATACATTTCCATTGATTCTTGTCCGATATATCTTTGCGGCATATTAAATTCATCTCTGAATCACAAATATCGCAAATCATCCGATTCATCAAAATGTTTTTAGACATCAAGTAGGAAATTAGTTCATTTTTATCAGAAATAATTCTGTAAAAATCAATTGCTTTAGGAGATCTTGAAAAATTTTCGTTCATTTTTCCAGCCATTTTTACCGTTTAGATGTAGTTAATGACGTCAGTAAAGTTAAAAAATAAACAGTTAAATTTGGGAAGTATATTAGGTATATTGAACAATTTTCCCTAAAAGGGTTTTAAAATCATGACGTCATAAACGTTGACGGTGACAACAAACAAACATTGAAATCAATCATGGCAGGGGCAAGGAGGATAAAGTCTGAGGATATTTTCAAATTGTACAAAAATTCTTATGGAATTGCCATTCCTTGGAAATTCGTATTCAGCGAAAAAGTGGACAACTGACTAACACTATTTGAAAAAGCCACAAACTGTGCCAAAACCATGGTAATATCCAGTGTTATTTCTATGACTGCCGTGTTGTGTGGGCCTTTGATAAAAATGGCAGTTGAAAGTTGCAAGTCTGCTACGGTCTTGAACCAATTCATTATTAATGTTTGTGCCCCAGGAGGAGGAAAGTCGAACACTTTTTATCGAATCATTGACCCAGTTTTTGAACAATTGAAAAGAAAACATGGTATGAATTTGCAATTAGAAACCTACACTACTACTGGTCTTCAAAAACACCAGTCTGATAATTCGGGATGTGGCTTGGTGACCGGAGATGAGGGACATAGATTTTTGACCTCCATAAATGTCAAACAATCTAAAGGTGAAGGTGAGCGAGCTCTACTATGCAAGATGTGGGGAGGAAAGGGAGATTCGTCCACTTTGGTGACCGGGCAGAGGGGATTTGATAAAACATCAATTTCTTGTTGTCTGTTCGTACAACCACAACCCTTGTTGCAGGAACTTGTGAGTCTAGGAGGGGATGACGGTCTCATTGACCGTTCCCTGTTTTTCGTGGCCAGGCCCGTATTCCACCCGTCATCGGTTACAAAGGAATTCCTTCCAAAACTTAGGGAAACAGAACTACTTGTCGTGGTGGAAATTATGACAAACATATACGAGGAGCATGTGAAAGGGTACCTAGAATACACTTTATCAAGGGAGGCAGAGCAAACATTTGAGGCTCTTACGGATTCATACGCAGAATTTATTAATTCTGAATATGGATCTGATGAAGGTATATTCAATATTTATATAGCAAAAAAAGTATTAAGTCAGAAAGCTTAATTATACACACATGTGTGAAATATAAAGTTAAAATTTAATAATTTTAATTATTTCGGAAATAAAGATATTATTTGCTATTTGAAATGGTAGCTCATTATGATAATATGGGCAAATATCATGGTTTTTCATGATAGTATACTAGTAGTTTCAATTTTAGTCCAATACAATTAATGAGGATTCAAAATAATTTGATTGCGCCCATGGGAAAAGGGTCCTTATGGCAATTTTTATACATTTTGAGATTTTCGTGGATTTTGATAGAGCAAGGTTTGAAGTTTATTCTGATCCAGAATAATTTAAAACACAAGTTTTTGTGTTGTATTTAATGTATCAACCAAAGTTAACATAAAACATGATGTCTCTACTATTACAGCAAAATTCATTTAGTACAATCACGGATATTGTAAATTAACGGATATAGCAAATTTATTTTAGATCCCCAGCTATATATATTTAACGAATATCTGATATGTCTATGATGAATTACGGATATAACGAAGTAATTCCATAGGTCCCAGTAGCTTCGGTATAACCCAGTTTTAACGTAGGAAGCTAATGTCATTTAATACAGGAACTAAACATTTAAAATAACATATTTTACAATTGAAAAATGGTACATTATCAGCATATTGTCTTTCACTAATTAGCAATTTTCAATTGCCAATGAGTACATGACTAATTAATTAGTCATGTACTTATTGGCAATTGAAAATTGCTAATTAGTGAAAGACAATATTTACAATTAATTCATACATTTAATTTATTCTGGACACAGGTCCTCCTGGTGGGCAGGGCGCACATAAGGCCTCACATTCCTGTAAAGGTAGGTCTGCCTCTCCCTAGTCATCCCAACAGGATGTAGAATTGCTGGAATCTCGGTTGCATCGAAGTTAGGCGCACCAATTTTTTTCAAGGAGAACTTCTGTTCTACAGAGTCGGTTCGCTCCTTGACGTAAACAAACCATGGTTCTGCAGAAGTGAATCGAAAATGATGATACTTACGTACACTCTTCACAAGGCGAAAGTAAGTAGAAAGAAAGTCTTTCCAGTTTCGCCATTTCCAAATATCATCATAGGATACTGCTTCATTTGAAGAGGCCGATTTGATTACCAGTGTGAAGAACTGTGCAAGAGAATCAATGTCAGAGCGTCGATAGAGCTTTCGAATGTGCGCAAATCCACTATCTACCAAGCACCTGTAGTACAAAAAAGTACTGTATCAATAAACAGTTGAACTTTAAGAAAGTAAGGAATAAAAAGCACTTTTACTCATTTATGTATTATTTAGTAACTTAATTACCGCGTGTGTCCAGGTATTTGCATGCAGTATTCTACTTCACAATGACGTCCAGTTATAACACGCCAACAGAGGTACGCTATGACGAACTGGTTTTTATTTTAACCTAAAATGAATGTGTTAATATATTAATTAGATATAGATATATATAAATACTCGGTACATCTATGAAAGAAAGAGCTTTGTTATGGAACCAACCAGAACAGTTGTCTGCATGAAGTGTGCATTTTTGTTCACCAAAGCTATGTTCTGTAAGGGCATAGTCAAGCATGCTTATGACTGCATTAGGTCCATTTGTTTGAGTTCCGTCTGGTCCTGCAAAAAGAAGTGCATGAACGTAGTCATCACATTGTTTTAAAATGCTTATTTCAATCAAAAAGCTGCAGAATAGAATATACCTATAGTTTGATTCTCGTCCACGATGAAGTTAAGCTGCTTGGAAACGCTGTCAATTCTCACTCCAAACACCTGGATCCGGCGTAGCTGAGTGAAATAGGTTGGACCCATCTGGCGAGAATGGTGTGGCAACTGAAAGTGCTGGGCGAAATCAAATGTGTAATGGATATTTGCGAGTACCTCGCCTTCCCAGTTCTCCATTTCCTGCACTGCATTTTCTATACAGGCTCTGTAGTACTCGCGCTCTTTCTTCGCATCTGCAATGTGTTCCTGAAAGGCGTTGATTGCCGAAAGCTTCTCCTCTTCTGTAACAGCATCTATAATTTCCTTCCGCAGACGCTCACATCGATGACAAACATCATCCCTAGGTTTGCTAATTTTGATATGTGGGACGCACTTAAGCCAGACGTCTTGAAAAGAAGACACTTTAAGAGCACGGAATTCAGATTCTTCACATGATGCAACATAACGCTTGTCAATGTCCTTCTTGGTGTCTGATGATGGAAGATATACCGGTGGAATTCCGTCACTTCCCCTAGGGGCTTCAGGCTGAATCATCCCTACTTCTCCATCATAATTCAAAATAAATGTCACCGCATTGCGAATTTCTTCAAATTTCAGAGAGTGTGAAGGTTTCTTTCCTGTGTTGCCATGCTCTCGGGGGATAGCTCCATGTTCACTTAGATGTTTGGCAATATTTCTCAAAGCTTTTTGAGTCGTATCATAGATATAAACAAATGCGTCTCTGCATATTTCATGGCCTTTGAAAGTGTAAATATATCTCGTTCTCTTCCTCTCTTTCTCTTAGATGTTATCTTCTTGCTACCTTTTTGATTGAGAGAGCCCATGATGTACATCTCTTTCTCTTCTTTACCCATTTCTCTTAATTTATAAATGTGATCTGTGACTTCTTCTTTTGTAAAATGTTCAAAACAGTTAGCTGAACACTGACATCCGAATTTACATGTATGTGATTCTCCAGAACTATCCATAGATTCTTCTTTGTCTTCTCGGTCACTTTCAATTTCTGCATATTGATTAACTCTGCTTGCAATAATATCATCTACTACATTTTCTTCTATAGGTATCTCATCATCACTGTTTTCCATTTGTTTTTCATCATCTTTCAATGAAGAGTTTCCAAAGTGTTCTCGAAAAAAGTTTTCGAGTTCCTATGAACAATAAAAAGTCTATGAATCATTAATTAATTACATTCATTCTCATACAATTTACCAATAAATAATAAAATATTGTTTTAAAAATGTATTTTATTTGTACTGTATTTTTTTTTGTTTATGCAAGATATAGAGAATAAAAATAGGGGTCGGAGTCCTTGTTGAAAAATACCTCAGAGAAAGAGAGAAAGTTGAGGACATTGGCAAGGTTCCTGGCTTTAGTATAGAATTTTTGAAGAACACTTGAGCAGGTGTAATGGTATTAAACGTTTTATATTCTGGTACATTTAACCCATCAAGCCACCCTCCCTTTTAAGATTTTGTCAAATCAATGTTTTTACAGTTCTCAATGCATTTCCTATGTAAAATGTTCATAAAAAGTACCTACATTATTTTTTACCATAATTTTTTTTCAAAACCATTTATTTCAGAATGTTTATGTAATATATACATTATTGTATCCTCATTTCGAATGATATCTAGATATCATGACTGAAAATGTTAATTTAGAAATATGACACAGATCTTCCAACACTGTTCTTTATTTTACAGTAACTTCCCTTAAAATCTAATTTGTATGAATTCATAAACTGCTAAACTATTTCTGTTAATTATGTAATTTACCTTGTTGGAAACAAATAGTCACAAAACATTGGTATGGATTTGTTTTAAATATTTGTTTGCAGTTACTAAAGGGTGCTTCCTTAGAACGATCTTATACAGCTATGGGAGCTGCTAGCAATTGACAGCTGATTGATACATCTTTGTCCAGTATAACTACGGTAAATTAAATTACAGCCTGCTGACCACTGTTTACTGCCTGTCCCTGAATATAATGTACAACAAAACAATCACTGCTTTTCATTCTTGCTGTAGAGATGATTCTACCCGTTGAACAGCTGTTTTAGGAAGCACATGCGTTTTTGTTTACCTTTGTAAAATACGCTTTGTTGGTTTTCATTTCGTAGAGAATTCTACACGGGAGATCATTCTCAATCACAGTTTTATAATAGAAAAAAAACATGATATAAACCCTTTTTCTCCGAAAAAACCGTGACTTGCCAATGTCCTGATGCTAGGCCATATCTTTTATTTATTTGTTTGCAAATCCACAAAACTATTAAATAAATAAATACATGTATCAAAACAATAATCAATCTATTTATCAATTTAAATGAATATATTAAAGGCTGTTTCAATTTTAAATCCTGGAATATTCTGATTTTTTTTTTAAATCTTACTGCTGGAGTGTTCAAAATATTCATTTGCAATACATAAATAAATACATAAAATAACCCAAAACAATTAATTTAATTTGCTAGTTTAAGAACTTAATAAGTAAGTTTACACTGCAAAAGCAACAAATATTTTTTTTAAACTTAAAATGAAATAATACATCCTCTCTGGTACCCCTCTGAAATACTTAGATTGTCAGAGTTATCCCTCCTGAATTTTTTGTAGGGAAATATATCGGCGCAATCCTACGTGTTCTGGGAGATATGTACAACTCACACTAATTATATTAATCTTTTCAGTTAGAAAAAATGTTTTTTGTTCCATTTTAGCACAAATAAACTTTATCAAACTATTTATTCCATGTAAATGCAGTATGTTTACAGCAGATGGTTCGTTGTTTACATGATCATAGGAATAGCGGTGGAGCTGATCTACTGGTATAAAGGAAATAAACTACCGGTACTTAGGGGGAAAAAATTGTTACCTCAAACTGGTCCATATTAAAATCACACACAGTTTCTCAATATTCAAGACATGGACATGATAGGTAGATTTACATGCATAAATTTGGTTTTATCATCAGCTGGTCGTCTGGAGCTCCACGTTCTTATGGAAATATAAACAAATAGTAAAGAAACCGTCCTCGGAAAAAAATCCGTTGAATATATATTAAAATCAGATAGCATACAGATAACGACACAAATTAAATACATACAAAGTATGGCAATAAATTTTTATTAGATATATCAATGTAAACAAAATTTACGACAAACAGTTAGTGTCAAAACGCGAAACATGTGGTTGAGAAAAAAATCTGCGTTGACATTGCACATCACAACGTCACACCTTTATGACGTTATTTCTCTGTTTTAGGAAAAATGCCATAAGGCCCTTTTCTCATGGGCGCGATCATTTTTTTTTTCTAAATTTCGTTTAATGAAATACGTCATAAAATACTGAGTTTTTGCGAAGTTTTAGTATGACGTCACAATAGAAAGTTGTCACTCCCTTTAATAATATTAATAATTTACAATTTTTATACAATTGCAATTATTTCGTTAAAATGAAAACAATAGATTTATTTATTTATTTTAAACATTTTGTTTAATTTTTTTTTGTCAGTATGTTAAAAAGAAAAGTTATTCAAAAATAGTGGAAAATACACGTCGAATTTATGTGGAAAGAAGTATAAATGTAAATTCAAATAAAAAATCTTTATCTAATTATATAGAAGAAGAAAAAAAAAAAAATGAGATGGTTAGTCAAGACAGCAACATGGAAAACACCTTAAAAATTTCTAACAAAGACACAACTCACATTTTGCGTCTATCAGCCATACTGCATATTGTACAGCACAAAATTACGGGGGCACTAGAAAACCAGAGGCCATCTCCAACACCACCAGAAATACAAAGGGAAACACTGAAACAGGCCATGGTGCTGTATAATGCTATTGCTCAACAGAAATCTCTATTCATGCAGGTAAATATTGAACAAAAAAAATTAACTGAATTTGAGATTTAAATAATTTATACATTTAAGTAAAATGACATTAAAACAAAATTAAATTTTTAGGCTGTTGAATCTTGTGAAAAGGAGAATACACAACCCAGGATTAGACCATCAATGACCTTCAAGGATCGGGTTTTTAGAGTTCTGTGTAGTGCAAAGTCGCCATGTGTTTCTGTCCGATACTTGCAAAATCATCCCAAAGGTTCACTGGCTCAGAATATTAAAAGTAAGTAATAATTTGAGTAATTTATTTGAAAAAATTGTTTTAATTTATAAAAAAAAATATAATTAAAGTATAATTTAATTTTCAATTAAGGTAACGGTGTATTGATTTAATTTATGTGCCTTTTATCTTTTATTTCTTTCAAAAATGTTTTAATTAATTCTAATTGAATTGGAACTAATTGAAAGAAGGGGGTTTGGTAAGTTGAAGACGGTTAAAACCAGACATAGAGTCAGAGATCTGTTCTACAAGCTGCAGCCTTCATGTATTGATGAAGAAGTCGGGGATCACCAAAAAATGCTGAAATCGGTTTCTATTAGTTTAGAAAGCTATTCTGCCACGTTTGAGGACATGAGTGGCGTTTCTGAGGAGTTAAAAATGTTAATGATGCAGCATCACCCTCAAGCAGAAATTATTGAGTCTCTTTGGTGATCTAGTATGTAACTTTTGTGACAGAGAAAAACCTATGAATTCAACAATTAACAATTAAAATACAGTTAATGTATACGATATATATATATATATATATTTATGCCCTCCATTTATCTTATGCTAGACAAATGCCTGTATTGTAAAGAATGCGTGAGAACCAGTTCCCAGTTGGTCCTGCAGCTTTGTTAATTTTTACTTCCTTAAAACACTAAAAGACATTGTTTGATGAATATTGACATTTATTAATGACGAAAATAACAAATAATTACAAATAAACTACCTTAACCTTATATATATATATATAAAGCACTAAAAAAAATCAACAACACTGTATATCCTAAATGTCGGATCTATCAAGTAGATGCAAGGTCACGGATGGAAATTTATATAAAGCACTAAAAATGACCAACGACACGAACAATAAAAATTGTCAAATTTTCGGGACGCCCTGTCCCTTCCTCAGGACAAAGAAAAGAGTTAAAAAGTCATAAGAACAAAGGAAAAAGCGAAACAAAAAACAACTAGCACTACTACTAAACTACTAAACACTATTTATTTACATACTTAGTTA
>PRKT01000156.1:550420-567721 GCA_003671525.1 Saccostrea glomerata | reverse complement strand
GGGGGGGGGGGGGGGGGGGGGGGGGGGGGGGGTAGTGGCTAACTTTTTTCAAGACCGACTATCTTTTAATTCAAACGTTTTGGGGTAAATTTTCTTTATTACACTACCCTTTGCTGAAATGTGGGGGGGCCAACCTTCCTTTCAGTAAACATTTTCTATTGTAAAGGTAATGTCGGGAGAAAAAGTGGGGGGGCCTGGCCCCCCCTGATACTACGCCCCTGTCCAGAGACGCAAGTAACATCAAATTTTGTGCCATTTTAAGTTACAATCACAGACAAGAAACACTCATTTTGATTCGTTTATTTCGATTTTTTATCCAATGAAATGTGTTATTATAACAAAATGTTTTACACGTATCCGTACACGCGTACATTTTGTTTAACAGGCCATGACGTTAGTTACGCGTACGTGTAAAATCACTCTAGGTTTACACGTAGACGTACACGTTCAAATGCTTAACCTCTCTATTATGTCGTCCCGAACGAAGTCGGGGACGACATATTGCGATCCAGGCGTTTTCTCGGAGATGGCTAAGACAATCTTCCTGAAACGTTCCTTGAAGGAGGATCACTGGTTGTAGTTGTGCCATGTGGTCATTCAGGTTCAAAATGGCTACCGTTGCCATGGAAACCTGCAAAAAGCATCGAATTTTGTCCGCGAGTGTTCTCTCTGGACCCTTGAACATTCTTCATGAAACTTTACTGATTTATTGGTTAGTATCTGTCATTGTGCGTGTTGCATTTAAAAATTGCAAATTGTCAATAGTTTCCATGGAAACAGGGGAAAAGTGAAAATTCTTTAACTTTGATTTTTAAATCAAAGTACTGATAGGAATTGATGGTTTTTCCAAGCTTAGATAACGGGTATTGTTTTATTGATGAGAAAAAATGAAAGTTTTGTCCAGTTCGGGGCGACATCAGCTATTGCTTGCAATAGCAGACTTTCTAGTTTTTCTTCTTCTTCTTCTTCTTCCTGGGTACTTATTTGTCCCGGAGTGATCTTGCAAACTGTTCAACCGATGTAGGTAAAACCGTTTTAGGGTAAGTCACACTGTAATGATGATTTTATGAGTTTGTACAAGCCAGACCTCGTAAATTTTTCATTTCGCGTGCTGAATACAATTATTTATATAATTAGTACAAAAAAAAGTATTTCTAAAAAAAAAATATGGCCCTTCTGGGACTTGAACTTGGGACCTCTCACATGGGAAGCGAGAAACATACCACTAGACCACGGAATCTTTCCATAGAGTCAAGTATATGCAGAAGTAAAGTCACATACATGTATATATTCATGTTCGGTATTGTCAAAATTTTACACAACCCATGGTGTTTGATTTATTTAGCCAGTTCTAATAGATGTAATTAGAACATAAAGTCCGCCGAGAACATGTTTTATAAGCAATAACTCTCCTCATGCCCCTGTGCTAACTATAACGACATGTAATACTATAAATACTAATAAAACAAACGGGGCGGGGCATTTTGAGAGGGCTGAGAGAGGTCTTAGGGAGTTTTTGTATAAAATTACATTGCATAAGCTCAAAATCTTCTTGAAATATCGCCCGAAAATGATAGTGTTACACACAGACAGAATGTATAAATTTACGACCTTGAACTTTGACCTTTTGACCTCGAAACCAATAGGGGTCTTTATAAGGCCACAGGGAGTTATGTAAAATTTCATTGCAATAGCTCAAATGGTTCTAGAGATATCGTGTGGAAACGAAAGTGTTATAACAGACAGAATTTGCTTATTTATGACCTTGACCTTTGACGTTTTGACCTCAAAATCAATAGGGTTCTTCTTTAGTCAATAGGGAGTTGCTATACTAAATTTCATTGCAAAAGCTTAAAGGGTTCTCGAGATATCGTGTGGAAACGAAAGCGTTACAGACAGACAGAAAGACGGACGGACAGCTAAACGGACGCACGGACAAACCCAAATTAATATCCCCCACTTTTCAAGCGGGGGACAAAAAGTCTTTCAGGAATAAGGCATAAAGGGATTTGGGGAGCGTTTGGGGAACCCCGTTACAATTAGCACTAGTTATTGATTTTAAATGATTTTTTAAAATAAGATAAATGAATTATACAGAAAGTGGATTCGAACTTGTAATTGGGGTCCTTTACCCCTTTATATCATAATGGAATTATCAGATTTATCCACATCTGATCTAATCATAGGCATAAAATATTTTATATGCATAATTTGTACCAAGTATCAAATTCTTAGTTTCTCATGTATATCATATTCTAATTCAATGATATAGATTAAAAGGTTAAAATATTACATTGTAGTACTTACATTTCTGTCTTTGTCCAGAAAATGTCAATAACATAAATAATGTAGATTTCAAATCTGTCTAAGACTTTGAGATCTTTCAAACCGAGTAATAATCACTCTGGACAATGTAAAACTCTTGACCAATGGAATGCAAATGTACAACTAATGAATGTCTGTGTGAAATGTTTAGGTGGATCTAGAGGGATGTGTGGTAACACTTGATACTTTATTAGTAATAGAAAGACTGTAAATTTTAATCTATTTAACTACATGTATTTTAAATTTATTTTATTTATTCATCATTTATTAAATTATTATTAAAATAAAAAATGTATCTACTACAAACTCCCTCCCCCATTAGTAAGTGACGTCCCCGTCATTTCCCAAATGGGACATTACATGGTAATATGCAGCAACACTATCCTTACAAAACACTACACTAAAATCCAATTAATTATTCTTTAAAATATCAAGCATTTTTTGCATAGTTTTATTTTCATATTTTTTCATTTCTTTGGACTTCTTCAAGTCATGTAGAAATTCACATTTCTTCATCCATTCCAGTGAATGTTGTTGGGTAAACACATATTCCTGGCTGCTCATCCAGGCAGGTTTTCTTCTCTCCTGTACACTTCTTGGTATCTGTGTATCTCCATCCACATGATCTACTTCTGCATCTTGCTGATCAGCATTCTCCTGCTGCTGTCCCTCTCTAGGAATTTCTTCAGCATTCTGCTGTTCTCCTTGAATCTCTGCATTAAGTTGTTTTGTTCTCTCCTTACCTTCAACATTACCTGCATCATGATGCTCTTCATCTTCCATCTGGTTCTGTATTGTATCTCTCTGTACCAGTACATATACTACTTCCATTTCTTCATCTGAACTGCCTTCCTCATCTCTCTGATTTATCCTCTTTCTCTTTACTCTGTTGTCTTGTTCTGGTTCTAGGCCTAGGTTTTGGAATTTCTTTTACCTTCTCAAGTTCTTCATGTGTTTTGTAATTGTTCAGTTGACTAATTGGGAGAAGTACATTTCTGTGCAGTGTTTTTATTTTACCCTTGGTTGTTTCTCTCTGGATCTGAAATATTGGAATGTTTGGATCTGGTTGGTCTAATACTATATAAGGTTCTTCTTCCCATTTATCGGAAATTCTATCTCCTGTCAAAAGATACGATTTTAACTAACACCCTGTCACCTGTCTGGATCTCTGCTCCTCTTACTCTCTGATCAAAGTTACCCTCCTATATTTTTCTCTTGAGCTCTCATTTTTGTTGACTAATTCAAATGCTGCCTTCATATTCTCTTTTAGGCCACTGATGTACTTTCAAAATTCCTCATCTATAGGCAATCTAGGATTTCTGCCGAACATAAGATAATAGGGTGATATTTCCGTTGAATCATTTCTGGTACAATTAAGAGCATGTACAAGGGGGATTAATGTATAATTTCCAATTCTGCTTTTGTGATGGTTTCAATGTGTTAACATATCAAGTAGTGTTCGTTTGTATCTTTCACATTGCCCGTTCCCCATTGCGTGATAAGATGTAGTCCCTGATTTCTTCATTCCTGTAATTTCACATAACTCCTCGATAATCTGACTTTCGAAGTTCGCACCATGATCCGAATGTATTCTACCGGGAATTCCATAATAATTAATAAAGTTGTTAAATAATGCCTTTGCAGTTGATTTTCAGTCATATTCCTCGTTGGTATAGCTTGGGCAAATCTTGTGTAGTGATCTGTGATGACTAATATATGCTGGAATCCTCCTTTACTCATTTCTAAGGTAAGGAAATCCATACACACTAATTCGTAAGGATATGATGATGTAATACTAACAAGTGGTGCACTCTGTTTAGTAGCTTTTCGGTGTATGCTTCTGTTGCAGTTCTTAATTCACATGTCTATATCCTGATTCATTCCTGCCCAGTAGAATCTGTCCTTAATTAGCGCTGCTGTTCTTTCTCGTTCTGGATGACCGAATTTTTCATGAAGTTCTGTATCATATTAGGTAGTTCACCATCAGTGTTCGATTGTTGACATTCTTCAGTGTCTGAAAGCCTTTCAAACCTGTTGGATAATTATACCCCCTTCGAAGAAGGGAGGATATATTGCTTTGCTGCTGTCGGTCGGTCCACCGTCAGTTTCCGTTAATTTTCCTCAGAACAATACAGATTTATCAAAAGTATATATAGGTTAATGTTTTGGGTACGATCGAGCCGTTTTTGAATGAGTTATGCCCATTTGAGTTAGAAAACCGAGGAGACCGGTTCTTCGGATCAGACCGTAGAAACCGAGGTCTCGTGTAGCACGAAAAAGATCCTGCACTGCCCAACGGTCGTAAGTGCCAAGTATAGAACAAAATTTGCAACTCTTCATCGGCAAGTAGTCATTTAAGTGGATAAATCTCGCGAGGGACAATTTAACACCAAAATTTGTAAACCAAAGGACAGCTAGTTGACCACAAGGAGAAATGCTGGATATGGTCAGAAGGGCCATTTACAGATAGGATGCCGTTTCAGAGTTGACCATATTAAGAGGGGACATTCAATTCGACTTTCGCCAAGGGGCAAACGATCAGTCAAAATTATGCTGAGTACCTTGGGAAGTTTAATGAGATCATCATAATTTTATCATGAAAAAAATACATAAGCCCGGATCCTGTACTCCAAAAGAGATGCATCGTTTCAAATGAACAGAATACTTCTGAAGTTGTTAAGATGAGGGGCGACTCCTTCAAGCACCTGATACCTCATAACATAAAATCCCTTAATGTTTCAGACGAAATCTATTTTGCTCTCATCAAAACTCATTTTTACAAATTAAAAGCGACCTTCTACAAATTCTACACGAAGGACCAAATTAATACAAGGTGGCTAACTATTGAAGCGCGGGATTTCAGCTAGTGATATATATGGGGTCCAATACCTTAAGAACACTCTGAGCAGTCATACGTGTAAATGGCACAAAACACGTTAGATACTATATGTAGTATGTGTGGATAATGATATCTATAGTAAGTATGGAAAATGATACCTATGAAAGGAATTAAAAGCATTGTCTTTTTTAAACAAGAAGCCCACGGGCCTTATAGGTCACCTTAGTATCGTGTAACAACTTTCAAATAATTAAAATTGGTTCGTGTTTTACCCCATAGGCCATGAAATTCACAATTCACAATTTTGAAAGAGGCACCATTGCTTATCATAATTATAAACTTAGCATGCTTACTCTATTTACTTAATACCCAGAGGTAGATCAGAGTAACAAAGAGAAAATGCACTTCCACTTTATAATCAGTTGTGCATCTCACCCCAAAGGAACCACTGACCTTGGGGCCACATATTTCAAAATTTTGCGAATTTTATCATAAAATGGTTTTTTAATACTAAAGAGCAGATTTCAAAGCTAAATTTATTTTCAAACTATGTAACCCCCACCCCCTAACCCCACCCAAGGGGCATAAAAAAATAACAATTTTGCTCTATGCACCTTTCTTCATCACACATATATGTATACTTGGATCATTGGCATAAAAACCAGGAGCAAAGGGAATTAATGCATTTCACTACATAATCTATTGAGCCCCGCTGTAATACCAGAAACCCTTACCCTGGGGCCATAAAATTCACAATTTTGGAAGAAGCACTCTTTTTCATCATAACTATGTTCTTAGTTTAGTTAGTTTATTTAATACCCAGAAGCAGAGAAGAATATTTTCAAAGAATAATGCATTTTAACTATATAATCAATAGATCTCCGCCCTAACACCAGAACCCCTGACCCTGGGGCCATAAAATTCATTATTTTGGAAGTGGCACTCTTGCTCGTCATAATTATGTGCTTAGTTAGTTTCTTTAATACTAAGAAGCAGAGAAGAAGATTTCCAAAGAATTAATGCATTTTCACTATATGATCAACAGAGAACCGCTCTAACACCACAACCCCTTACTTTGGGGCGCCATAAAATTCACAATTTTGGAAGTGGCACTCTTGCTAGTCATAACTGTGTGCTTAGTTAGTTTATTTCATACCCCGAAGCAGAGGAGATTTTCAAAGAATAAATGTTTTTTCACTATATGATCAATAGACCCACGCCTAACACCAGAACCCCTGACCCTGGGGCCATAAAATTCACAATTTTGAAAGAGGCACTCTTTCTCATCATAACTATGTACTTAATTAGTTGATTTAGTACCAAAAAGCAGAGGAGAAGATTTTCAAAGAATTAATGCATTTTCACTATATCATCAATAGCGCCCTGCCCTTACACCAGAACCCCTGACCCTGGGGTCATTCACAATTTTGGAAGTGGCACTCTTGCTAGTCATAACTGTGTGCTTAGTTAGTTTATTTAATACCCAGAAGCAGAGAAGAAGATTTCCAAAGAATTAATGAATTTTCATTAAATGATCAATAGACCCCCGCCCTAACATCAGGGGCTCGTTTCTCAAAAAAGGATACGACCAGTCGTAAGTTTAGTCCGGACTAAATCAGTGACTAAACCCGGAAGTTGGACTAAGTTGCGTTTCACAAAAAAGGCGGAGGCTTAGTCGACACTAAATTTTGCTTTAAATCTAGACCTGCTCATGAGTAGGCGTAAGTTCTTAGTCTGTACACAACTTGGGAAAAGGGCAAGTGTTTTAATCCTAAAAAGAAAAAAAAAATTATTTCATACTTAATCGCATAATACCTAGTCATATGCATAATTATATGATATGCGAAAAATCATAATAGTTAATAAACAACGTATAATATTATGTAGACAAGTAGAGATGCAGCCTTTTTTCCGCAAAAGTTGGGATGAACTATAAATGTAATTTAGAGTTTTTAATTCTAGTTTGGTAGAAATTTAAGAAATGCTAGATTTTATTTTTTTAAATGTAGGCACGCGTTGCGGGAGGGGGGGGGGGGGGGGGCTGCAACTCTCCCGTTTTTTATTGCATTAATGCAATTTCTGACTTAAAAGGTTATAATTTATGGGTTGACGCCCACTTTCAGCAAATCTCTTCTCTACTAAATATTTTGGTCACTCAATTACTAAACCCCCATCCCCATTCACTTTTTTAAAAGCGATACCAGATCCCGAATATTTTTTTGTTTTGAAATGGATAATGTTCCAATAAATCCTCAAACAATATGTATTTAAAAACAAAATATTTTAGATAATGAGAAATACATGTAATCGGTTTAGAGAATTTTTACTGTATTCGGTAACTATGCCATCAACCAAATCAACGCTTCTTTAATTTCCCCCTTTAATTGCATGTATTCCGATATAATAATAATAAAACATAAAAATTTGAATGTGTTAAATGTTCGAGTATTATACTTAAAGTATTCTGTTCATAAGACAATTAACTAATTGTGGAGAGGTGAGAAGTGTAGCTGGGTTAATCATTTTTTTCTTAATGGCTTGCAAAAGCTTAGTTTTAAATTGAATTCTTGTGAACCATATTTCAGGGAATAAATCAAGTAAATTTTATGAATTTCTAAAATATTTCCATTAAAATTGAGAATGCGTGTGCTTTAATGCAAATAGTGTATATACATATGTATTTCTACATGTCTAAGTAAATTATGATAACGATATCAATGTAAAACTGTATGTCCAAAATGTAATACATGTATAATAAATGCAAATGCAGGTACATGTATCACCTTGATTGCTAATAAATGTCATATTGAATAAATTAAATCGATTGAAATTATAAAGAATTCTATATGATATGGGCCATTGTAGACCCCTATTCAGAAAACGTTTCACATGTGTAAATTTCTTACTTGTCGCACGTATATAAAATCGTCGCTTATATACTGTGTTAAAATTGTCATTTTTTGAAGTTTTGATTAAAACTAAGGTACTCAAAACCTTTAATTCTTTGCATACTACTTAAAATCAATATAAAGATAAAAGAAATATATAAATTTTATTCTTTCACAAAACATAAATTTAATTGAGGTTTATTTACGTATAAATTTTAACAAAAAAAGGAGCCAAGGAACAACTGATCATTTTTTTATTAAAATCTCTTATCCATGTTTTAATAATTTTTCTATGATAATTATGATTTCAGAACTGATAAATTTTTGACAGTACGCCTGTTGGTCGGGTGCTCTGTCCCTTCACTCTCTATCTGCGTAAAGTATTTTAAAATACAGAAAAATGTTCCTTTAGATACTGCCCCCCCCCTTTCTGCCGACTTTCAAAACTTTTGCTACGAGCCTGTTCCAACCCCTAGCCATACATTGTATATGGCTTTTACTCATAGGAAAATTACTTTTTATACCAAATTTTCGCAAATACGTGAATGTACATCATTAATATTTGGTTTTAATGTTGATATCTAATATAACACTTGTACATGTACCAGGGATGGGGTAATGGTAATGTGTAATGGTAATTGACTGTAATTAATTACAAATTTCGATGTAATTGAAAGTAATGTGTAATTGACCAAAATTTCAATTACAAGTAATGGTAATTAAATTAATTACTTTCCAAAAAGGCATGTAATTCACAATTACTTTTCAATTTCATTCAATTACACTGGTTTTAAATAAATGAAAAATAGTCTCCTCTCCCTCAATTTCATAAACATTATTTATGAAAGGGTAATAATTTATATTTTGGACCAAAATTTTTAATAGTAAAATTTCTTGAAAAGAACTTCCCTTTTTATGTCAATTGTTGTTTAAATACAATGCCCCTAGGCCTTTTCATATAAAAAAACCACTTTTAATTCAAATTAAGCTTTGTAAAGTTTACAAATAAAATTCATATTTTGATATTTTTAATTAATTAATCCATGTGAAAATAAGAAGTCCAATGGCTTCTAATCCTTTCGTTGGCCATATCTTCAGCTTGTGTTGGAAGTTATTAACAGGTGCTAATTAGTGTCTTGTGGCCATATACTTATTCCTAAATAAACATTTTTCACACCTTTGACTTTGTCTGTTGGTGTTTTTATACATGTACATATACTCTTTGACTTTAAATTGTAGTTTGGCACAGAATAAGTAAAATACCCACATTTTGAGGTAAACATATGATGCTGAAATAAGGAAATATAAAGGCAAATTAAAGCATCAAAAGTATATTTAGCATAAATTTATCACTTGTTTATGGGAAAGCTTAAAAATGATTTCAAAATTCAAACACATGAATTAAGGTAAAACTACTATCTGTAAACTTTCTACTAGTCAGTATCTACATGTATGCATTTTTCTCACAAATACCCAGGTGGAAAGAATCTTCAGCATGGCAGGAAAATTGTCAAATTCATTGAAGATATATTAAGTTAGGGGACACAGTATTTGAAAAATGTTTGAAGCTTTTAACAATATTAAATTGTAAAAAATGTTGTAAAATAATCTGTTATAAATGTAAAGGAATATACATGACTATTTACTTTAATACGTGTTTTCTTGAATGTAATTTGTAATTTAATTAATTACATTTGCAAAGTAATTGTAATTTGATTAATTACATTTCAAAATCTATGTAATGGTAATGGTAATTTAATTGAAGGTTTTGGGAAAGTAATTGTAATTTAATTAATTACTTTCCTATGTAATTGACCCCATCCCTGACATGTACATGTGGAGGCGGAGGTAGACTGTGTCCTTTTTTCAAGATTTCTGAATCCGCTACTATGTTAATGCTTTGAACTTGAAAATACACATAGGTTTGCGTAATAGATCTGTTTGAAAGACGGTAAAAGTGGAAAACATGCAAGTGAGCTCGTCCTTCCTGTGATTTACATCCTTTATTGCTAGCGCTACGTTAGTCCAAATTCCTGGAATACGTATGCTCAGCTTTACAGTCGTGCATTCTGGGAAAGGTGGCAGAGGATAGTTTCGGATGTTTCAAAAAACAGAGAAACCTAAGATTTGAATGCATATTATAGGTAATTTTATAGCTAGAATATTTCATGGGTGCATTTGGAGGGATTTGGTGGTCTTGTATATGGACTAGAAATACGAGACTAAGATCAAAAATCGCTCTTCCGGTATTTCACCAGAAAAGCGGGATGGGTTCATAGGATGATTTTAGCTTGGAAACGAGGTGGTTGAGCCATTATCTCTTGCTGTTCACTGGTATGTACAAATGTTGTTCTGCAATTTGTGTGGTAGGCTGGTAGCTTAGGTCATTAGCACGGGCCTGGAAGCAGTTGCGACAGCGGCGAAATAGTGAATGTAAGCTTGATTTACATGAAATTTTGAGATTGTCCCTGTGTCATTGTAAGTTGTACATGTTTTATTCCTAAAAGCTTCAAATTCCTCAAGGGACTATATTATACTATTATTACATGTGGAGAGAATTTAAAATTTTTCAAAGCGCATTTTAAATCAGCGACTTAATATTAGGTAAATCGTCAGTCAAACGTTTTGATTGCAAAAAAAAACAACTATCTTCTGCCACCAAAAACTGGGAAAACTACTCTAGACTATAGATAGACCGTACGATAGCAATTTCGTTGTATCATTAAATAACTTTGTTTATTTATTAATTGTATCTTACACTTTAAAAATACCTACATAATTATAATCCTTTTTTCTGACGGAAAAGCCCGAGTCACTATCTGATTGTTCTAAACAAAGACAAGGCCCTAGGGAGGTTTTATTTACGTCTAAGCACAAGAGTGACTCTACACGTGTATTTTCAAAACCTCACCACAGTAAAAATATATTCTATATGCTCGCAATCATGACAATGTAGGCCAAGCAAAAAATTCAATAAACAAAGATTTACACTTAAAATATTACGAACAAATCCATTATTTATATATAAAAAAATCTGTGTATGGCTTTTAACCTAACAGTTCTTGACAAAGATGACCCAAAGGGCCAAGCTTCTTCTTCTTCGGAACTCTCTGGAAACTCAAATGGGTCAACACAAAAAATTTAATGCCCCCCCCCCCTCGTTTCTTTACCTAATAGTATGTGTCTATAAAATACATTTCACAAAAAATATTTAATTTACTTTATCACACCCCAACCTCGATAAACATTTAAAAAATCAGCAAAATAAATCACTTAATCACGAACCTTCCTTTCTGTGTTTAAAAATTGCTACGGCTCTAGCTCACCTATCTTTTTAAAAAGATAAACTTGTTTAGGTTCAAGTGTGATATTCATTTGATCCGCCACATGTCATTGTAGTCTCTAAACCAAATAAAATGCGATCTGCGCATGCTTTGTACCTAGCGGAGAGGTCTTACGCCGCTTTCTGAAACTCGATTAAGGCCCGTCTAAATTTTGACGTAACTTTTTTAGTCGGACAAATTTAGGCCCAAATCTACAACTTTTTAAGAAACGAGCCCCAGAACCCCTGACTCTGGGGCCATAAAATTCACAATTTTGGAAGTGGCACTCTTGCTAGTCATAACTATGTGCTTAGTTAGTTTATTTAATACCCAGAAGCAGAGAAGATTTTCAAAGAATAAATCGGTTTCACCATATGATCAATAGACCCACGCCCTAACACCAGAACCCCTGACCCTGGAGCCATAAAATTCACAATTTGGAAGAGGCACTCTTGCTCAACATAACTATGTACTTACTAATAGTTAGTTTACTTAATACCCAAGAGCAGAGAAGAAGATTTTAAAAGAAATAATGCATTTTCACTATATAATCTATATAGCCCCGCCCTAGCACAAGAACCCCTGACCCTGGGGCCATGAATTTCACATATGTGGTAGAGGACTCAATGCTTATTACATTAGCGCCAACAGTTTAACTGCCTGATGTCCAGGAGTAAAGAAGAAGACTTTTAAAGAATGCAATAATTTTGGTGGTTTTGGCCCCACCCCTCAGGCCCCAGGGGGGCGGGGACCATAAAATTCACAATTTTTGTTCCACTTTAGCCATAGATGCTGTATACCAAATTTGGTTGAAATTGGTTCAGTGGTTTCAGAGAAGAAGCTCAAAATGTTCAAATGTTAATACACGACGGACGAAAACGGATAGCAATAGTTACTCAGGTGACCTAAAAACTGACCTCTAAACAACTTTGTTTATTTCAAGGAGGGAAAATGAGAAATTATCTTGCAGAGGGATGTCTCCATAAGGATATTAATGCAACAGTTCAGAAAATTGTTGCAATAGTATTAACACGAATGAGTTTTTTCTTCTTCTTCTTTTGATTGGTATAATAATTAATCACAGGAAACTTTAAGTTTTTTACTTTTATTGGATACAGAATTTTTGTAAAATTGTTGTGAACGACATTGTGGAAATGTTTACGGGCACGATTTATTAACTGCACAGTGTGATGAATAGGAAAGGACAGTTCTGCATCACCCATCCCTCATATAAAGAAATAGAAGGCATCCCTCGGGTCATCCCTCACATGGAATGAAGTAGAAGATATCTCTCATAATAGAATATTGAGGATGCCCGAGAAGTAGGTCACTGGTCATTTAAATCACCTGTGCGATCGATACGGTGGAATGTTGACCTATGACTATGAGGGTCATTGCAGACTTCTCGCTGACCGATGATCTATTGTACTTAGCCCTTTAAACTGTGGAATGTGAAGTCTGCATTCTGTTTGAGAGCTATTGACTAGTAAAGATATGTTTCTAAACTAATATAATAAAAACATGGATAAAAATGAGCAGCAAAGTTATAATACATATAACACAAAATGTTTATAATCTGGTAACATTATTCTGAAGAACAATGAACTGGAAGGAACACTTAAAAAAGATCTATTTTGATGTGAAAAATCCTATTAGCTATGCAGGTCCTACGAAAATTTATCATTACTTAAAGAGGGAAGGGAAATATAAAGTAGGTTTGACCGCTATCAAACAATGGCTGCAAGACATTGATGCCTACAGTCTTCAACGTCCGCAGAGATATAAATTCAAGACCAATAGGGTTATTTCCCAGGGCATTGACTTCCTTTGGGATGTAGATTTAGCCGACGTTTCTAGACTTTCAGAAGACAATAATGATAAAAAGTATTTACTCATCGCCATTGACGTATTCTCAAGATATGCTTGGGTTAGACCTTTAAAAAACAAACTCCATGGCAGTATAATAGATGCTTTGAATGACATTTTCAAAACGGGACGTAAACCCAAAGAACTGAGGACAGACAAAGGAAGTGAATTCAAAAATCGATGGATCAAAGATTTTTTCAGAAGACAGAGTTGATCATTACGTCACACAGAACGTCACTCATGCGAATTACGCCGAGCGGTTCATTCGAACTCTCAAAGTCATGATGTATCGATACTTCACCCATAATAGAACACATAGATTTACAGACGTTCTACAAGACATCGTCCAAAATTATAACGGTCGACCACACAGATCATTGAACGGCTTATCGCCAAGAGATATAAATAAAACCAATGAAGCGATAACCTGGAAGAAATTATATGTAGATGTCTTAAAACCCAGCATTCTCAAAAAGAAAGCGCGCAAACCACGTAAGCGTTTCAAATTTAAAATGGGAGATTATGTAAGAATAGCAAGCACCAAGCACATTTTCCAGCGGGATTTTGAACAGAAATGGACAGAAGAAATTTTTATAATACACAGGAGATTCTTACGTCAAGGGATACCAGTGTACAAAATTACAGATTATGACAACGACCCCATCGAGGGTACCTTTTATGAATCTGAGCTTCAAAGAGTCAACAAAACCAGAGACGACTTGTGGAAGATTGAGAAAATCTTAAAACGACGCCGACGAAGAGGAAAGGTAGAAGTCTTCGTAAAATGGCAAGGATATCCAAAGAAGTTTAATTCCTGGGTAGAAGAACGTGAACTACGAGATATATAAAGAGTCTATTTAACAACTTGCCCTCATTTCCTACCAAGCAGTCATGAAGTCAACATCATGCTCTAAATGCCAGAGAGAATTTTCACGTCCTGATAATCTGAGAAGACATATGAAAACTGCTCATGGGGGCAGTGAACCATATCCTCAAATTACTAAACCGCATCCTCCTCCTCTTCCTCTCACTCCTCCTCCTCCTCCTCCTCATTTCACTCCTCCTCCTCCTCCTCCTCAGGATTTCTCTCCTCCTCCATCCGGAATGGATGAGTTATCAGAAGGCATGGAGGACAAGTTTCAGTTCGTACATCCCTTTACCATGATCATTGCGGGACCAACAATGTCGGGAAAATCTACATGGATCAAAAACTTACTACTACATAATAAACAGCTTATAAGCCCTGCACCTGAAAGAATCGTATGGATTTATAAGCGATGGCAACCCCTTTATGATGAGCTTAAGTACTGGATGCCAAGTATAAAATTCATTCAAGGCATCACAGAAGACATCAAAACAGACAAGTTCATTAACTGTCTTGAAAGAACGCTGCTGGTTATTGATGACATGATGAAGGATGCCACCCAGGATAAGGAAATTTGTGAACTATTTACGGAAGGTGCTCACCATCGTAACCTAAGTGTGATCTGCATTATGCAGAATCTTTTCAACAAAGGAAAGGAAAATCGAACCATGAGCTTAAACAGTCAATACATAGTTCTGTTTAAAAATCCTAGAGATCGACAACAGATTGTAACCCTAGCACGACAAATGTATCCTGGAAATTCCAATAAACTTTTGGACGCCTATGAAAAAGCAGTTTCCGTTCCTTACGGTTCATTGATTTTAGACTTGAAACAAACAACCCCAGAATCGAGGAGATTTCAGACAGACATTTTCAGACCCTATAAAAGAATGGCAGACGACTCAAATCGTCATTTGTCAGCAGATCAACAGGGTGATAGGACGTCTGTCAAAAGCACTTCCCATCAATCAAAATTTATTAAGTATCCGACAGAAGAAATGGCTTACCAACAAAGACCAAATACTCAGGAGTATTATTATCCTCCTTCAGATTCTAGGGCTACACCATTAGACTTGAGAAATACACAGACAACAGAAATCGAGGGGCGATATCCATCTTGTTCGGAATGCGCACAGGTACTTGTGGACAGGACCCCCCCCCCCCCACTATACACCCCAGGTCAAAATATTTTTTTTGTCATGAATTATGTTTCTAGTACTTATTTACAACGTATTCCATATGAAAAATCCAAAAAATAACATAGATTTAACGATTTACTAAAAAAGTCATGCCCTGGTATTATAAAATAGAGAAGGTAAGTCACTTCGGGTTGTTAATTCGGACCCCTCTTGATTATCGGGCCTAAAATATCATATACCTACTACATGTCACCAAAATGTGTCATGATATCTTGTTTCGGTAGAAATTTTTGTCGTTAATCGTGCCATTTAATTGTCCAGACATTCCCCCGTTATCCGAGTATTCAGCGTCAAACGTGAAAAATTTGGAAATGTCAAAGCAGAAATTACGGAAGTGATCCAAAAACGACACATAGCGGGTAACTTTCGAGTTCCGAGTGTCATAGAATGAAGGGAAAAGCCAGAGGACTACGAAAAAGTTCGGGAAAATTTTGATAAAAGTCGAAATCGATTCATTAGAATTTAAATTTTGCTGCAGATTTTCGAGATGAATTAGAGTCGTCTTCAATATTCATTTTAGAGGATTTATCACTGATACCATATAGCGTATTAAAAATCGCATATAGACATTGAAATACATGTAACCCCCACCCCCACCCCAATCTACAATAATTCCGATATCATGAAATTAATTATCTTATACAATGATTCTCACTTGCCAAAGAATTTAAGCATTTATGAATCGTTTCTTAAAAATAAATGAAAATCGGAACTTTTCATTATCACATTCTCTCGTTTATTGTCCTAACTACAGCCTCGGAGTTTGTTTCTTGTCTTGATTGTGTATATCTAGCTGCTTTGTTAAAGTTTGTTAAAGAAACTTCTTTTTATTTATCTAATATGGCCGTAGGAATAATATTAGTATACCGGTATTATATAATATATGCTGTAGAGGTACTATATGCTCGTGCCCCTCAATAAAAACCAGTGACATTTTTTTTTGCTTGTTTGGGAATTTTTAGTTGATAGCATAGTGCCCTAACTAAAAATGTTTGGCTGTTCCCCATCCCCCAGTCTGAAATTGCTTCCTACGAGCCTGTCTAGGTATAAATTTATAGACTTTTTAAAACTTCTTTCGGTATGTCTTATCTAACAGCCATCGTTTAATATTGTCACTTGTAGTACATGTACTCAGGGATGTAGCAATAGGGGGGGGGGCCAGGGGGGCTGCCCCCCCCCACTTTAAAAAAACGATGCTATGTGCCTGCATGTACTAGATTTTGACTACTGAATATTGGATGGGATGTATTTGTACAACCATTCATAAAAAAACTTGCTAAACGCCTTTCTCTACATTTGTAGTTTAATCAAAATAATTCTAACCTGTAATGACGTGCACACACTCCTTCCCATATATTAAATAATATAGCGAGTTCAGAACTCACAGCAAATGGAATAATGATTTTTGTGCTGTTTTGAATAAGCACATTTCTGGTTGTATTTATCTATTTAAACTAACGCATTAACAGAAATCCACCTTTACGCAGACACAGTCACTAGAAAATAAAAGTTGAGTTTGCCTAAACATATCCACGTAGAAAAGGGGGGTTACATGTCATTTGATGTCTCTATGCGATTTTTAAAACACTATATTGTATCAGTAACAAATCCTCGAAAAAGAATATTAAAGATGAACCTAATTCATCTCGAAAATCTGCAGCAAAATTTAAATTCTAATGAATCGATTTCGACTTTTATCAAAATTTTCCCGAACTTTTTCGTAGTCCTCTGGCTTTTCCCTTCATTCTATGACACTCGGAACTCGAAAGTTACCCGCTAGGTGTCGTTTTTGGATCACTTCCGTAATTTCTGCTTTGACATTTCCAAATTTTTCACGTTTGACGCTGAATACTCGGATAACGGGGGAATGTCTGGACAATTAAATGGCACGATTAACGACAAAAATTTCTACCGAAACAAGATATCATGACACATTTTGGTGACATGTAGTAGGTATATGATATTTTAGGCCCGATAATCAAGAGGGGTCCGAATT
>PRKT01000156.1:520453-549967 GCA_003671525.1 Saccostrea glomerata | reverse complement strand
GGGGGGGGGGGGGGGGGGGGGGGGGGGGGTCCTGTCCACAAGTACCTGTGCGGAATGCGGTGCTATGTTTGCCAGCTCGTATGATTTACAACGACACACTAAAAATGGTTGTCCAATGGAAGAAGAAGAATATGATGCAATGTCAGAGGTCAGTGACGAGGATGATGACAGCGGATTTACAACCCTAGTCGATCAAGTATTGGAAGAAAATCAATCTCAGTTCGACAGAAAATTGAAACAACTTATGGAGGAAAATGCTCAACTCACCCGGCAGGAAGCTCGAGAGGATGTTAGAGATATAATGATACCAAAAGACAGAGCCTCGCTTTTCAGAAAATATAAACGCATTCTCGTTATTACTGCTAACCTAAACAAAAGCAAACTTCATCGTAGTATCCGAGAAGAAGTCTCAACACTGATGGAGAATAGCGATATAGATCTGGAAAAAGCCATTTCCCGCGTTCTTAATAAGCATAAACTAGACTTTGATGAATTACTTGAAGACATTACTGATAATGAAGAGTCTGATGAAGAATATGGTGATGATGAAGAGTCTGATGAAGAATATGATGATGAAGAAAAATCTGATGCAGAATCGGGGGAGGAGGAAGAATCAGATGACTGAATATAAGTGACATTCCCGTTAATTTTTATGGAAAAAATGAGAAGAGCTCAATGCCAAGTTCCAATTTTATTATTTATATAAACAAACATTGCATATAATTGTTAAAGATATATATGTATATAAACATACAATTACAAATTGTGAAAACTATATTATTTATACATGTACAGAATAATAAATAATACTTTATACATACATTGTTTTTCTTATTTCAATACAAAACAATATTTACAATGACAAGTATTTCAGAGGTATCAAATGGGCTCTATTTTCTACTTTTATAATGACCATGGGCCAATGTGTGTATGCCGGTGTCGAGAACATAACGTTTGTCATCATACGGACTTAAAGTTGTTTTATGTATTGAAACAGAGTACAATTGGTGATTAAAACTTCTGATCATATTCATTGAATGCCTCGCAGAGCAATGATCAAAGAGAGCTTGCTTGTAGGATTCGTGTTTCAAGTGTTTGTCAATTACTGACTTCTTCACGCCCTTTGCAGTTTTCTTTTCTTTTCCATCATATAACAAGCTGTACATTTTAGGCCTCAGACCAATGAATTCTTGAATCGGTGTTCCTCCGCATTCATCTTTCATTTTTCCCAGAACTTTACAATTCGTTTTGGAATAAAGATAGTGGTCTTTGTTAAAATTACTGGTATCAAAGAGGGATAGATGTTTAAACATATCTTGATAAATATCGTCTGTTTCTATTTCATAACAAAGGCTATCAGTGTCCGTAAAAAGAAGATTAGCTTGATCCCCATAGGTGGATTTTACAAAGTCATAATGAAACTGAAACATGAGCAGCTTAGCGAGGTCGAGTATACAGAACCCTGCATAAATAGGTCGATTGAGAACAATCTTTGTCTTTCTAAGATTGACTGCCACCAAATCTTCGTTAAAGATCTTAAAACACTGAAAGTTTGGTTTGGCGCACACTTTACGTAATCTCCGTTTAGTGTGTACCAATTCCACATTTACTCTCTTTCTCATGTTTTCCATGGTTTTTCCAAAGACCGAATTATTCATTAATTTGTAAAAATCTTTCTCGAAATCAGATGTAGCTTGCGCTCTCTTTTGTGTGTTAAAATCTATGTAAGACTTTAACCAAGAAGACTGTGTAAATTCTAGAACCCTGTGGATTTTTGTCAGTTTAAGTCCCTTCGACAAATAATATTTCAAATTTCGATAGTGCAAGACATACTTTTTCTTTGCATTGAGATCTGGAACAAGCTTAGAGTAGTTTCCTTTCAATGCTAATTTTTCTTTGAGCATAAGAGTATGAGGAGATAACATTTCCTGTGTAATTGTCTTATTCTCTGGGGCTAAGGGATAATCACTGTGATTATCATGAAGATTATCTGGATAATCCAAGTCGACCTCCAAAATATATCCAGTCTCAGAATCATCTGGTACATCCAAGACATTAAATGTTTCCAATTGTTCTTGAGTGCACCAAGCAAAATCTCTTTCGGGAAGAGGCATTGACATACTCGTCCCATACAAATTGTTCATATCTAAATACGTCAACCAAGTATTCGGTTTGGATGGATCATAATTAGAGACCATGGGATTGTTAGCCTTGGCATATTTCTTCGAGATCATAGACACACCACCTCTAATACCCTGTTCAATCATTAAGACCATGTCTATATCATCTAACAATTGTAGTTTGACCTTAGTCATTTTCAACATGGCCTCCCAGGCTAAACCTGGAGATGTGTAAAAATGAGCTGGGTCTAAATGATAAGAAGTTAAACACAAGTCTCTAAAGTTTTCAAAGACGTCTGACAACAATAGAACGTCAGTTTTTAAGTATAAATCATGATAATCTCCCATATTGGACATGTTAAAGGTTTGCCATACATTCATCGCATGAGTGTAGTCCTTATCTGATATATCTGATTCAGACAATCGATTGTAAAATGCTGTAATGGGAGGCAGCTCTTGCTCATGAAAACTATCCCAGGAGGACATGTGGTCATAGGGATACACACCCTTTCTCAGAAGGAGGTCTCTTTCGCTCTGTATGGGAAAATATTTAGATAGATTTTGGAATTTGGATCCCCCTTCTTTACTTAAGTTATTGACTAAAGTATCAAGAGAGGTGTTCAAGAACTGTAACGAATCTATGAAACGCAAACTATCTAATGAAAAACTTATGTATTTTTCCATGTTGTTGGGAATGCATGATATTTTCTTATCTTTGAGTTTCCCAACAGCGCTCATCATGTGATGAAGGTCATAGTTACGGCTGTTGTGTGCTATGACCGGAATGTAAAAGTTAGAATTGCCTCTTTTTCCCTTTCTAAACTGATATTGTAAGTTACATTGACTGTGCGCAGCACCCCTGAATTTTCCCGTTAAATGATCATGATCTCTAACCCTGTCAGCCCCCAAAGGTTGCTCACATATGTGACAATCCGTCGCGTTTTTGAATTCATTTTCTTCCTGCCAAGAGAGGGACATGGGTTGTATTTGAGATAATATTTTAGTAATTTCCTCCTCTTCTCTGATCAAACACTCAAAGAGATGGCCCATAGCATTGGGTCCTCTGTACAAATAAGCAGGCTTAGACCTGCTGTCGTCAGAACACTTGACATAATAGCAAAATCCACAGGGTTCGTGTTTTTGATAAGGAGTGGTTGAGGAATGTGCTGGATTTGAATCACACGAGTGAATGGGCACTGTTAAGCTTTCTAAGTCTAGATAAATGACAAAGGGTACTTTCAATTGCTTTCTGACTTGTTTGAACAGTACCCATTGATCATCCTCTGACTTTGGGAAAGTCAGCTTTTGAGGGCCATGAGGAGAGCAGTAAGGAATATGCTCGTTGAGCAGTTCTTGTCTACAAAACCCATGCAGACAATAATTACAATAGTAATTTTGTCCATCATGATTTGTTCTATCCCCCAGTAACCTGCTCAAGTTTCTAATGAGACAATAATGTCTTTTGTCTTCTTTTGAGAAAAGTAGCAAATTTACATGATGTTTCGCTTGTCTCTGTTCTGTTATTTGAAGGGGAAAAACTTCGTTTTTCTCGATCCCAAATACATTGACAGATATGTTGTTTTTCGTTTCAAATTTTTTGATTTGAGATAGAGGTAAAGGAAAATCTAAGCCCTCGGTTTGCAGGGTATTTTCATATTGTGTGTAATTTGACACTCGAGTGGGATTATCTGTTCTGCTCACGGGATAAAGAGAGGCTAACACCGACCAAAGGAAACATTTATGGTCTGAATTCTGAATGTTTAATACAGCTTTCTTCTTTAAAATCTTAGGGGGCAAGGGAAGAAAACTGCTTCCTACAAGAGGAATGAACTCAACGGTATTGATCTCCATTTTCAAAATTTTATCAATGGACCACCCACTCCCATCCCTCTCAAAATTCTGATAACCAATATACAAATTTTTGAATGCTTTTGCAAGCTGCTCTTTGATTTCTGCCCCGTTGGTCAGAGTTAGATTAATGGATCTAAAGGTGGGTTCAGCATACACAGCCTCGTTGTTCTGATTGTACTTAACAAATTTTACATACAGAGTAAGAAACCATTTGATACCTTTTTTGGACCACAATGTAGTTTGAAGTAAATATCTTATTTGATCACTATTGTCTCTGAAAAACTGTAAAATGTCCCACAAATTCCCCGGGTTTGGCGCCAACACTCTGGTTTCTACTGCACCCTCCAGCGCCGTTTTATTTCCTCCCCCGCTCTGCCATCGTCTGTGTCTGTCAATGCATCTATCGCAGACATCCGTTCTCTTACTGTAAAAGCGCTCGGGTAAGGGTCGGTGACACCAGCGGCATTCTCGTCCATTCTCGGAACAGCTCTGGCAGAATTTCTTTCCCGGAATCAAAGGTTTCATCTGAGTACACCAGTTGCATTTACTTGATGAAGGTTCTGTCACCATTGCACTCTCTATCATTTGAGGAGGGTTCTCTGGATTTCCATTCTCTGTATTTATACCCGTTTCCTTAAAACTCTCCGCATTTTCAGGAATTTCATTTGTATTTTGGTTGGAATTAATCTCTAACCGTTGCTTTTTTCTCGGTGCGTTATCTGGTAAATCGGTGGCACTCCTTTTATTGGACACATTTTCTTTGTTTGGATCCAACCGTGTTTGCTTCCTGTGAGTTTTCATGTGTCGAGTAAAATTGTCCTTTCTATTAAAATTTAGATGGCAGACTGGACACTGATTTGTGTAAGGTGTTCCGTGAAGTGTTCTCTTGTGGCGATTCAAATGACATTTCTGTTTAAACGTTTTACCACAGTCCTCACACGTAAATTCACCGTTGTGCGCCATTTAGCACAATTTTTCCTTGGGTGATATAATCCAATACCGTTAGTATTTGATTTCACTATCTATGTCCAGTGCGTCTTATTCCCTTGAAATTCAGATCAAGACTAAGGTCTTGAAAGTGTCGATTCATATACATATATACTAATGTAAGTCCAGGTTATTACGCGCCTGAATTCAGAATGCAGACTTCACATTCCTCAGTTTAAAGGGATACTAAACTCGGTGGTCAGCATGCAGTTTACAGTGACCTGGTCAGAATGCAGACTTCACATTCCTTAGTTTAAAGGGCTAAGTACAATAGATCATCGGTCAGCGAGAAGTCTTCAATGACCCTCATAGTCATAGGTCAACATTCCACCGTATCGATCGCACAGGTGATTTAAATGACCAGTGACCTACTTCTCGGGCATCCTCAATATTCTATAATGAGAGATATCTTCTACTTCATTCCATGTGAGGGATGACCCGAGGGATGCCTTCTATTTCTTTATATGAGGGATGGGTGATGCAGAACTGTCCTTTCCTATTCATCAACAGTGATATTGTTCAAAAACATAAATCTCATTAAAAGTCGCTTCTTCGTGGTACGCGGAGCAACATGTAAAATTTAAGGGGACCACTGGACAAAAGTTGCGGGCCCTTCGGCAAATGATCATCGATAATGAGCGCTCAACACTTTGGGTGGTGAAATGAGAATAAAATTATCAACAGGAAATAAAATTTGTTTTATTCGTATTGTTTGAATACCTCTAAATATTTTTTTTTCGCAGTATTGTTTGAATTCTTATTTGAAAAAAAAAGAACAGCGTAGAACAAAATTTTTGATTAACACTGCTAAGCTACTCTGTATCGGAAATTTTGTTTATAAATTCTTTTATGCTTTTCAATTTAAACAGATTCTTTTATGCTTTTCCATTTTAAGTTAATTGCTCATTATAATAATTTACGTGATGGAGAATTAGGTCTTTATAGGGAGTCGAATTCCATGACAGATTAATAACTGAACACTTCTTGTCCAGGCAACATGTTTAAAACTAGTATCTCATGAATGTTGTTGCAAAAGTACTATACTATTTTTTTTCTTTCTTTTTCTGCATAAAATATATGGAGATAACGAACAGTATTCAAGCTCAAACGTCCATAAAATACAAACCAGGAACGGAACAAACACGGAACTCGGAAAAACATCAAAAGGTGGAATCAGGTGTCATGGAGGAGTGATAATTATCTGCCAAATTGTCCCACATCCACCGTGTGCTCCTTGTCATGTTCATGAAATAACGGAAAAAAATCCGTCGTCAATTCAGTGGAAATAATGGCCTAACAACCTAACAATTAGTTTGAAAAACGTCTGTCATCATTTGACAAGATAGCAAGCTTAAATTTGCTCGATGTGCATAAGGTTGGAAGATCGGCTGCTTATCGCTTTTGGCAGAACGAAATTGACGAATTTGTACGATGTTTATATACATGTACAATGAAAGACAGACTAAAGTAAAACAATAGATACATTTCATTATATATTTTTTTTCAGTAGGGGTTCGTGGAAGTAGACTTAGCGCTTCGGCTACAGAGGCCGAGGTATGCAATATCGTGAAAGAATGGTTCAGGTATGCCGCAGACAAAGAGGGTAGGAAGATGCGGGAGGAGAGGAAGAAGTTGGTAAGAGAGGCAGAACAGGAAGTAGAAGATCAGGGTGACAGATGAATCACCACAATAAAGCAAATAAATTTGTTGTTTGATAAATATTACAGTGTATATTAAATTCAAACAAATGAGTAAATAGGATGGATACTGAGGTGTTTTTTTTCACACGCTCTATAATACAATTATGCATACTGCAAAAGATTTGTATAATTGGCAAATCTATTATGAAAAGTCTTAAAATAGGTGGTGTCTCCTTTTGAGTGAAATATTCTCGATAGGGACGTTAAACAACATACAATCAAACAATCATCAGAATTTTTCATACTGATAATTAGACCATTATTTAAACACCGAGTTGTTAGCTGATCTGTTCTTTTTCTCCATTTCCTGATCATGACAAGGAGCACAAGGAGGATTTGGAATGGAGATGAGGCTTGCAAACATTTTATTTATAATTTCTCTCCTGTATTGCATAGACGTGCCTTAAATTCTTTGCAAAGAAGAACTTCAATCTTGTGACAAAGCACCACAAAACTTGCATGTGTCAATAATGCCAACGATAAACATTATAAAAGGGAAACATCGAAATGTGTAGAACTAGTTGCAACTATAGATTCCCTTCAGGGAACGATATGGAATTCAGCTTTATAAAATATGTTAACAGTTACCCGATCGACCGTCTATTTAATCGCCGATCCATATGGGTTTTTTTTATCGTCTTAAAAATCCGGAAGTTGCTCTTCGATAACTTTAACTTTATATCATAATCGGTCAAGTGTTTGAAATTGAAAGTACTAGAAACAAAATGGCGTGTTCACCATCAACGTGTTCGTTGCAGTTCGAAGTAGCTTCAAACGCAACAGAGTTCAAGCAATATGCCTTTTTACATTGTAATTCTCGTAACTGGAGGCAGGGGTTATTTTATAAGGGAAATTTGACAGGACACATTTCAGGAAGGTATTATATTTTTAGGACACCTGATCACTCAGGTGAACTTATGCAATCCGTTTTTGTCCGGCGTCGTCGGTCGTACGTTAACATTTGAACATTTTCAGCTTCTCTGAAACCACTAAACCGATTCTGGCATATACACTGTAGCATCTATGGTAGGAGGGAAACAAAATTTGTGAATTTCATGGTCCCCCCGGGGGCCTGAGGGAGGGGCCAAAATCACAAAAACCAATGCAATCTTTAAAAATCTTCTTTACTCCTGGACATCAAGCAAATTGTTGGCATGATTGTCATAAGCATGGAGTTTTCTACCAAAATTGTGAAATTCATTAGCACAGGGTCTGGGGTTCTAGTGCTAGGGCGGCCTATATAGATTGTTTAATGAAAATGCATTATTTCTTAAACGTTAGGGCGGTGTCCTATGATTATATATTAAATGCATTCATTCTTTGAAAATCTTCTTCTCTGATCATGAAATAAACTTACTTAATGTATAGTTATGATGAAGAGTGTCTCCTCTAATATTGTGAATTTCAAATCCCCGGGGTCAAGGGCTCTGGTGTTAAGGCAGGGCTCAATCGATTATATACTGAAGGTGCATTACATCTTTGAAAAACTTTGCTCCTGGGTATTAAAACCAGAAGTCTCTGTCGAGACTGAAGCTCTACTGGTTTGTACTCATAGCAAAGGAAGAGAAATGTACTTAAGCAGTTTGGTATTGAAACTTTACAACAGCAATAAACAGAATACATATGTAATGATCCTTGATTAAGTATCTTAATTTTCTCAGTGTAGTCTACTTGCATGCCACATTGTATTATAATCAAACTAGAACTGTATTTGGAGTAGCATTTTGAATGTATTTACCGGTATCAGAAATTTCTATTTTTAATAACCAAGGCAATAATGTTCATCGAAATTGATAACTGATATACAGAACTGTTCATCTGAGTGAAGTCTACTTGTGTGCAAACTGCCAAGTAAGAGTGAAATCAGACCAAAAACTGTAGGATACGTAGTCTACCTGTGTGCCAAGTAAAATTGAAATCAGACCAAAACTGTAGGAGGAGTAGCATTTTGAAAGAATTTCGGAACACCGTGCATCGAAATCAAAAACAGATATAAAGAATTATGTATCTTAGTGTAGTCTATTTGTATGCCAAGTTATACTGAAATCAGACAAAAACTGAAGGAGGAGTAGCATTTTGAAAAATTGTTTACAGACAGACGGACGGACGCCGGGCGCATTACTATCGCATAAGCTCTTCTGGTCAGAGCTTAAAACTAACTAAATGGTTATAAAGTTGTGAATAGCAGGAACCCTTCATCCAAAATTGTGAATTTCATGGCCCCAGGGTCAGGGGTTCTGGTGTTGGGGCGGAGCTCTACTAGTAAAATGCATTTCTTCTTTGAAAATCTACTCTGCTTCTGGGTATTAAACAAACTTATTACAGTACATACATAGTTATAATGAGCAAAAGTGCTTGTCATTTTTTTATTTTTGACCAATACCGTACGTCATTTTGAAAAATCGGAGCAAAATGTTGGTTGCTGGGACATGATATAGTAAGGATCAATATCTTCCAAAAATTTTATTTTAATGGCCCCAGGGTCTAGGGTTCCGGTTTTAGGGTGGGGCTCTATTTATATAAAAGTGGAAATGTATTAATTCTATGAAAAATATTCTTCTCTGCTTCTGGGTATTAAGCAAATGAACTACCTACATGGTTATGATGAGGACGGGTATCTCTACCAGAATTGTGAATTTCAAAGCCACTGGGTCAAGGGTTGGGGGGGGGGGGGGGGGGGGGGGGGGGGGGGGGGGGGGCTTTATTTATGAGTTTAATCCTTGAAATCTGCTCCTTGGTTTAGGTCAAACATTTGTGGTGAGCAAGGGAGCTTTTTAGCTCTACTGGTCAGAGACAAGAAGAGCTTATGAGATAGTAATGCGTCCGTCGTCCGTCCGTCTGTCTGTCTGTAAACAATTTTTCAAATTGCTACTCCTCCTACAGTTTTGGTCTGATTTCAATATAACTTGGCAGTTGGCACACAAGAAGACTACACTAAGATACATAATTCTGTATAATGGTTTTTGATTTAGATGAACGGTGTTGCCGTGGTTACTAAAAATAGAAATTTCTATGAAAAACATTCAAAATACTACTCCTTTTACAGTTTTGGTCAGATTTCAATATAACGTGGCACACAAGTAGACTACACTAAGATACATAAATCTGTGTATCGGTTTTTGATTTCGATGAACGTGTTCCCGTGGTTACTTAAAATAGAACTTTCTGTGAAAAACATTCAAAATGCTACTCCTCCTACAGTTTTGGTTTGATTTCAATATAACCTGGCACACCAGTAGATTGCACTAAGATACATAATTCTATTTATCTGTTTTGGATTTCGATGATCGATGTTGCCGCGGTTACTAAAAATAGAAATTTCTGTGAAATACTTTCAAAATGCTAGTACAAATACAGTTTCATACTGATTATTATATAATTTGGCATGCAAGTAGACTACACTGAGATACATAATTATCAGGTGTTTTTTTTTCTATTTTGATAATTGATGTTGCCATAGTAATTTAAATTGAAAATTCTGTAAAAATTTATTAAAAGCTACTACTACAGTTGTAGTCTTATTTATGGCTTTTGTAAAGTTTTAAGTCCCAATTGCTTCTTTTCTCTTTATTTATTATAAGTACAAACCAGTAGTGCTACAGTCTCAACAGAGACTTCTGGTTTAAAATTGTGAAATGGTTGGCCCTGGGTCAGGGGCTACTGTGGAGTAGGGGCACTATTGATTATTGCTTATTACTACTGATTAATTGAAATGCTTTTTCTCCATACTCTGCCTACGGTATATAGTAATCCAAGATGCTCAGGTGACCTTTAAGGCCCAAGGACCTCTTGTTTTTCAAGAAACCCATTAAAAAATGTAAGAAAAGTAAGCAATCTCACACAGAGTTTTTGAAATAAAAAAAATTCACTGGTCAAGTGGACCAGTGATTTAGTGAAATTCACTGGTCCGAACAAATATTCACTGGTCCATCAGCATATTTTGAGAAATTAAAGTTTACAAATAAAAAAAAAAGTAAGACATTGTTTTATTTTCATTCTAGTTTTAATTCAAGTTAAATTTCATGGGAGAATACATGTCTCATTCCCTTTTCAACTTCAATTTATCTCACTATTACTTTTAAAAGCATTTCATTCTCCTCCACACTTTGCTCATATTCAATGTCACTTTCTGATCTTGCTCACTCTCCTCTTCCACATCACTCTCCTTCTCTGCATCACTCTTCTCTTCCAACTTTATGTTCGCCTCTACTTCTCTTTCTCCTTCTCTTTCTACAACTGTCTGAATTTCAGTTTCTTCTGCCAAAGGTAAACTATCTCTGTTCACTTTTTCTTCACACTGTTTGTTCTTTTTGCCTCTTGTATATGTTGTTTTCCTTCTCACACCTTTACCTGTCAACTAGTTAAGAAAGAATAGTTTAGTGCAAAGTGAAGGCATTTCTTAATAACACTAATGCTTAATTTTTACACAAATTTAATTACCATCCATTTATCTACTGCAGCCATTGGGTTGAAATCCTTTATAGTTGGTGATTCTAGCCGAATGAGCATACAATCATTCAAATGTCTCTCATGAAGCCGATGTCGTCTGTCAGTCTTCAGCAACTTCATCTGATTGAAGGCGGTTTCATTTATGACACTGGTAGGTGGAAGGCTGTGGATCAGGTCCAAAATATGTAGCACATTTGACACTCGACAATCAGAAAGTCTTGTATGGATGTCCATCCAGGAGGTTCCTTGCAATGCTGAAAATCTAAGAACAGTACCATTTTAGAAAGAACTTGTAAACATGTTCAAAAATAGAACTATAATTAATTAATTATCAAATTTTCTTTAGTTTAGAAATTTACCTCTTGTATACAATACACTATAACATCTGCCATTCTCAAGTGATGTCTGTCACATCAACCCCTGCTTGGTCTAAAGTTTGACTGAAGTGTTTTACCAGACAATCAAATTACTTGACTGCAAATTCTACAATGCATATTTATATTACTTTTATTTATTTATGTAATGCAATACACCTTTAGTTAAGTGATCATTGTTGTGTTTATTTTTTTTCCAACAATACTATATTGAAAACATTTTGTTTTCAATATTGAATTCTCTGTTTGAAATAAAATAAGAACAAACATCAGAAATATATTACCTTTCAAATCTGTGGTTAGTCTTCTCATGATAAAAGGAAAAAACCTAATTGAAGAACAAAACCAACAAAAAATATGGGGGGAAATGTTAACAGAACTTAGTAAATGTGAAATGAACACAGCAACTCTAATTTATCAATATGACAAGATATATTATTATTACCTGGTTGGTTATCAATAGGCCAATTCTTTAAACGTCAAATCACTGTGGAAGCCAGGACTTCATCACTTCATCATCTTTGTACCTAAGATCCATGTGTTTAACTATGGCCTTCATCATCTCTGACCCCTTTTTCTGGACATCAAACGCGCTACCCTTCAGATCTAACCATGATACATCTTGGTTTCTATCAACTCCCTAATTGGCTGACTTGAGCTATGAATTGAACCATTTTAAAATAAATGACAATCATGAACGAGCTCAGAGAATTTTTAAAACAAATATTTGTATGAACAAGATTTCAAAATACCCTGCATCAAACTGTGTAAGAACTTCCTGTGTAAGAACTGCCATCTGCTACCCCCTACTCGATGTGGCATGGTCCCTTCGACGTCCAAAACCTGTACAATATACAGTGAATTTAACAGAATTATAATATATCTCAGAATTAACTAATATTTTATACCATTTTTTTATTGAAATTAAAAAAATGTTACCCTCATGCATTCCCTAAGGTTCTTCTTCTGCTTTGCACTGTTTTTATAGAAGTAGAATAATCCGAGTAAGAGAGTGGACGGCTGAACATAGTTCTCGTCTTCTGAAGACGTCCTTGAAAGCTAGCTCCATCCTATGCGCCAAATAATGAACACCAATGACTTCAGAGTGTTCTCTTTGAATGAGGGATATGAGTCCATTCTTACGGCCCGTCATGTTTGAGGCACCGTCACTGCCGAAGCCATGTGCATCTGTAAACAGTTCTCATCCATTTTCCTCTATACAAAGTTAAGTAAATCGAGTGCACTAGTCGACCGTGGTTCTCCTATGCAAAGAAACTTTGTTGTTATTTTCCCCATCAAGCTAAATCTCACAAACAATGTCTCCTGTTCAGTAGTACTATCGTCCGTGGAGCCATCCATTGAAATGGAAAACCAAGATGTGTTTGTGAAATACTATGCACCCGGCGGTAACAAAGTTTAAAAGAACTATTTTTTAAAGATCATCGATCTAAAAGTCATTTGAAAGAACTTTAGTACTGGAGTATGTATACCAAATATAAAGTATCTATCTCTCATGGTTCAAAAGATATGGCGAAAAGTCTAAAAAGCTATTTTTAGCATATAGGTCACAGTCAAGGTTGCAAGGTCATGACTTTGGTGTCATCTGAAAGAGCTTCATTGGTGGAGTATACATACCAAATATGTAGTCTCTCTATCTCTCAAGGTTTAAAAGTAAAGGCGAAAGTTCGAAAAAAGTATTTTTAGCATATAGGTCACAGTCAAGGTCACAAGGTCATTGACCTTGGTGACATTTGAAAGAGCTTCATTGGTTGAGTATGCATACCAAATATAAAGTCTCTATCTCTCATGGTTTAAAAGTTATGGCGAAGGTTAAAGTTGACAACAGACAGACAGACAAACAGATAAACAGACAGGACAAAAACAATATACGCCTCGGATCTATCGATTCGGGCGCATAAAAACTTGACTTTCTCCATCAAATTGCTCAGATGATCTTTTTCTGAATTTGATATACATTCCAGAAATCCCGTTGCTGCATTTTGGTTATTATTTTAGTATAAGAGGAGTTGCGGATAAGAGTTAAAGCGTAACAGACGGACGGACGGACGGAAATACCGATTACTATATACCCTCCCACTTTTCAAGCGGAGGGGTATAATGCAATCATTTCTAAAGCATTCGAGGCCCCATTAATTATTTTAAAAATTGATTCCGAAGAAATTACAGCAGACATTGACAGTTAATGTTACAGAGCTTGCGTATTTTTGCACTTCAATGGCCCATTTAATTTTGTGTGTATGTCCGTACGAGCGATTTCCGGATGTTGCGATAATAGATGCCTCATCAAAAAAATGCATCTGTGTATAATTATAGTTTAAAAGGGTTGCTAAAAAAGCATTTACCCTCTGCTCGTGTCCTGGTCGTAAAGTCTTTCATCTTCAGAAGTTTGTTTCCATGTCATATGCGCCATTTTGGTAAAACACGTTTTGAGATTTGGGCGGAGCATAAAAAAGGGCCAATAAGATTCTTTGATGCATTGTGTAATTTTAATACAGCCGAAAGGAATTGTAAAACTGTCAAATCCATCTGTGTCGTCACTCAATGCAATGCTAATCAAGTCAAAGTGTATACTTCCAAGCGAGATTTGAGATAATACTGAAATCTGATCATGATTTTTAAGATCTCATCTTCAGAAAGGTAAATTCGGATACAAGTTTAAATTCCAGACATGGCATCAAACAATGAAAATTTAAGTATGGTGCTGCAAAAAATATACTTACAGTACATAAACAGAGAGAAAGCTTGCAAGTTTTTTTAGCCGTTTGCTTAAACATCGCATGGTTGTCAATAAAGAATGACAATTCATCGAAAAATGAAAAAAAATAAAATAAACGAGGTGCCCTCGATAAAAGTTAACGCATTGTTTTGTTGAAACTAATATATTGCCTAAAGAAAATACAGATCATAAAAGAAAACGTGCACAAAAGATTCATGTGCAATAACAAAAGAAAGAAAAAACGATTCAGCGGCCTTAATTGCTATTAAGTTTAGATAGAACTATACGCAGTATATGAATGAGTTTAAATTCAACTTATTAAGCCTTATGTTTTGAATAACATTTTAATACATAATTGTTTTATAAGATCGAAACAATACTCGCCGTATACGTCATACAGGCATTTTTACAAGGTGTAATATACATGTTTATTGAAAATAATTAACAGTATTAATAAATTTTTCACTTATACCCTCATACCAGATGTTGATTTGTCAACTTAATAATTGACGTCACTGCGAAAGGATTCTCATAATCACGTGACAAACGCTTTTCATTATAATGTACAAGAAATCAATAACTACCTGTTAGTCGTTATCGAGCGGTTAAAATGTACTGGAAAGAGTAGCAGTAATTTCACATTAAAAGGTAAGTCATTTTATTCATTTTTTATTTTCAAAATGCGTTGTTGTTATTTTTTAATCTGGCTATAGTCGTAAAGACAAGTTTTAAAAACAAAATATTGAGTTATCCAAAAAAACAATACAATTTCAAAAGCGATGCTACAATGCTGCTGAGGTTTGGTCAATGCATAAGTTGTATTAGGTGTGACATACTGTTATGAAGCTAAGATATCGATTTTATCATTGCTGCAATTTATTGCTCTTATATGTCATTAAAATGTAGAAACACGTACTGAGTGCTAAATCTTATTTATTCCAGAACGAGACAACATAGTAACACAATAGGTCGTACATAAGATTATCCGTATTTGGATAACTCGTATTTTAATACGTATGTTACAAAAACCACACTAAAGGGAAGGATAAAGGGAAAATTAGGGGAAAACCTTCGTTATCTTCATGAAGTTTTATTTATTTTTTTATCAAATAAATTTCCGTACTCTTTCACATAGCGTATATTGAGTCATAAGTTATACAACGATTTGCATTTTTACTCCTCGACTGGCAGTAAACTGTCAGACAGTGTCAAGTGATCCCATTTAAAGAAGTAAAAAAAAAATTAAAAACAAAAAAACAGTTTGAAAATCATACATTGTATGATAATTAATCATTTGCTGATGGTGAGAAGAAACCTATATAAAGTACTAAGAAAACTGCCCATTGGAGGAAATCTGAACAGTTAACCATTTTAATACGATTTTATTTATTTTTGCAGGTAAAGAAGAATTTCTGATTATATGAAGTCGTATAATGAATATCACGTCGGACCTGAGGTTGGACAACAATATGGGTTCCGTAAACGTCAAGGTCGAAATCTTCGGATTCATTTTCTTGGCAATCCTAAATATTATTTGCAATATCTTAGTTTGCGTTGTGATACGACGAAGTCGCCGAGTCCAGTCAACAACGAACTATTTTGTTGCCGCTCTTTCAATTTCAGACATTTTATTTACAGTTCTTGTAATGCCTTTCGTTATCGGTCGAGCCCTAGCAGGAAGCTGGGTTTTTTCCAACACCATATGTCGGATTGTTCGCTTTGTTCAATTCACAGTTCCAGGACTTATCATTTATCTTCTACTTTCTATCTGCTTAGATAGATTTTACACCATTATTTATCCGCTAAGCTTTAAAATCAGAAGAGGTACCGCTAAACGGATGATACTCGCAAGTTGGATTGCGGTATCGATTCATTGTATTATTTGTTTATATGTTTTCCAGGAACAACTATATGGCCAAGAAATAGTTTGTAGGTTCTACGTTAATATCACGAACGTAAATCTATTATTTGTTTTATACATTATTTCAATAATTCTTCTTCAGTATATATTTCCCATGATTATCATTTGTGTCCTTTATTCGAAAGTTTTTTATCACATATGGAAAACGAATGTTTATGTATAATTAGTGTGTTCATGCAAGTACATGTTTTTGTTTTTTTTTTTTACACTTTCTTACATGTATGCCCCGTATCAATTTTTGTTTTACAAAACTTCAGAAAGTAGCGTTTTGCTTCCATCAAATCTTTGGGGGTACGTTGTAATTCTCAGTGGCAATGAATACGGAAGTTATAACCTTTTTGGTGCTAATTTCAGTCAAAGTTCATATCCTTGTGGTGTATTCACTATATTTTAAGTTCAATATTTTATTGTTTCCTAAAAGAATATAAAGCTATGTAACTAATTAACACTTTGAGAACCTAGAAAGCATTAGTTTGGTACACGTACGTTTTCTCATTTTAGCAGATTTAGAAAGGTTTATTTGGTATGCAACAGCTACATGTAGATATAAGTCATTTTGATTTAATTATCGTCGACTTTTGCTCCTGTTCAGCATGTTCAATGTATTAGGTCATGAGTCCAAAAGTTAGAAATTAGGATATTTCCAGGTAAACAAGGGTTGTTGCCGTTAATCACCTACTTATTTGCAGGTGAGAGTCCTTCTAGAGGCCATTTGAGGCGAAAACATTATAATGAGAGAAGAACATTTGTAATTCTTTGGGGCTTGGATATTGGTGTGGGTTTTTCAGTCGACCATAGGAAAAGGGGTTCAGGATTCAGATCCCTATCCAGCCACTCGTTTTCACATTTCCTATTACACAATGTAGTAATAACAAGCAGCATAATGTCAAGACTGCTTATTTTTATAATAAACATGACTGATTATTGTTTTTATTGGCTCTTTTTTCATAAACAATGAAACATAATAATAAACAAATATTACTATATAAATATAACGCCAATCTGCATCCTAGAAAATAAAGTTTCTTAAATCATGAGTTGAGAAACAATCTTTCAACATATACGAATTTCATGCTCATTATGATGATAATGCAACAAATCAATAAAGCTGCAAAAATAACCTAATTTATAAAAATAGTTATTAGACGACTTTTCACAATTAAAGACCTGATGACATTCATAAATCTTGCGTTCCGGTTCGCCATGGTTTCCAATCGCTGTCTGGGAATCGAGCGTCGTATTGAATCTCAGGTATCTGACGTATTCCTAGGAAGAGGGATAAAATGAGGTTAAAAATTCATTTTCAGGTGACATGTGATGGTTTTAAAAGCTTACTAGAATACAGAACTGACACACTCTGAAAGGGCTAAAGTCTAGTAAGAGACATCTGCACATCATCAGGTAATTTAATCAGTGGCGGATCTGCATAAAAACTTGACTTTCTCCATCAAATTGCTCAGATGATCTTTTTCTGAATTTGATATACATTCCAGAAATCCCGTTGCTGCATTTTGGTTATTATTATATGTAACCCCATGCACTATCCCCTTTGCCTTATCCAGTTCATTCAACCAAACAATGTCAGAAATGGGTCTGTTCTCTTTAATCAGGGGGTGGATATTCCTGAATTTTATCTCGATGTGTTTTCTAATCGATTCGTTTAATGACAGTACACATTTATGGGCGGTTGTTGATTTCTTCTTTGCATCTTCGCGTGACTTTAAGATGTCAACTGCTCGAATGTGACAGGGACTTTTTTTGTGGTCTGACACTGGCGAGAGGCGAATTTTTTTGGAGCCAGAAATAAGGCTGTGCTTGCCTGCCTTCGTGACGGTGTTCCCAACGCTTTTGCATGCGAAACATGTCATCCCCACATCCTCGCTGTACTCCAGCCACTCACGCCTTCTCGCCATGTTTTTCTGAACTCTCGAACTCTTTCCTCTGGTTTTCGTTTTGAGTTAGGCTCTTCTTTTTCTTCTGATTTTTTTTTACAAAACATTGGCCAAGTGGCCAATTTTTTTGTCTTAAAAACGCTTGATTTTTGTTTCTACCAAGCACTCAGATTCAAGATTTTTGGCGATCTCGCATCTAAACTTAAAAACCGAAAGTTAGGAGGTTAAAATTCCGGAAAGGTCGATTTGTTTTGGAGGAAAACTACCGGACTTTTGAAATATTTGCTGGTAAGACCGGCGGATTTCAAAAACTCTGCTCACATACCCCACGCTCCCCCAAAAGTTGATGTACTGAAATTCCCGGAAAACATAAAGGAATCGGAATTCCCTGGTAAAATGCACATCTACACATTGTGTCCTAAACATCTGCAAAGTTTGATTAAATTCTGTCAATGGTTTATAAGGAGTTGCGCTGACAAAAAATAGGATTGACTGACTGATGGACGCAAAGTTTGACAAAATTGTGTGCAGCGGTTTATGAGGAGTTGAGCTGACAAACTGTTCATATCTATATTCAAGATAAATCCAAAAATCCAAGTTGAAAAGTGTGAATATTGCAGGAAATATAAAGGAATTGGAATTTCGTGGTAATATGCACATCTACACATTGTGTACTAAATATCTGCAAAGTTTGACGAAAGTATGTGCAGCGGTTTATGAGGAGTTGTGCTGACAAAAAGTTCATCTCTAAATTCAAGATATAGCAAAAAATCTAAGTTGCAAAGAGTGGAAATTCCCGGAAAAATGAAGGAATCGGAATTTCCTGGTAAAATGCATATCTATACATTGTGTCCTAAAATCTGCAAAGTTTAATCAAATTCCGTGCAGCGATTTATGAGGAGTTGCGCTGACAAAAAAACCCCAGGACTGATGGACGGACTGACACTCTGACCGACTGTCGGACTTGTCAAAAACATTATACCTCACGCAACTTGTTGCATTGGGTATAAATATGTACGAAGTAAATCGACATAATACCCAGGAGCAGAGTGGAAAATTTTCAAAGAGTTAATGCATTTTCACTATACACATTTGTATAATCATTAGACTAGAGCCTCGCCCTAACGGCAGAGCCCTGACCCTGGGGCCATTAACGTTACATTTTTGGTAGGGGGCTCAATGCTTATTACAATCACGCAAACAGTTTGACTGCTTGAAGTCCACGAGTAAAGAAGACTAATAAAGATTACATTAATTGATAGATTTAGCCCGATAACCATGAAAGAAACTTACAATTTTCGTTCCCTCCACCTATACTAAACATGTAGATGCAATAAGCAAAAATTGGTTAAGCGGTTTCAGAGTGGAAGCTGAAAATGTTTCAAGGGTTTAAGCAAGAAGAACAAAAAACGTATAGCTAATAGGTCACCTGAATGCCTCAGGTCACCTAAAAATGCATGCAGAAGGCAATTTATAGTTTAATGGTAAAACCTGTTAAAAGCTTCAAAGAAGTCACAACTGATATTGATCGCAGACACAATGTATGTCATCATATATCTAAGCGGATCACCTGAAAAAAATGATAGCTTAAGCTGCATAAAAATGGAGGGAAAATGACCGTATTGCAAGTGTCAGTCTTGTTCGAATGCATTTGTTCAATACAACCCCTTTACCTACAGAACTAGATTTAACATTCAAAATTGATGTGCAGTACAAAATTCAGAGCCGACAATTGCGAGTTAGCTACCAAGATGCCCATAATTGTGGTGCACAGCTGAAATTTTTCAAAGAAATGTCCTTGATTTGCGAGACTCTGCATTAATTTTATGTGATGACAAAGCTAAAGATTCGAAAGGTTAACCTAAAGCTCAAGTTTCTACTGGGGTCGGAGGAAAAGCAACAATTGTTCCTGTAAATGTAGCATCGTGTGCATTAGATCATGACATGACAATGACTTCCTTTGACATCTTCTGTTTCTCCTAAATGTGATATTCCTGAATCTCATGCGGTCGCATCATATTAATCAAACCATAACTATGAGATGAGTTGAAACTATTGCTAATTTTAGAAACCATCAACAACATTCACCAAGAACAAGAATTTTTATATACTTTTTTGCATCGTAATGTAGTCTAGTCTAATTGTGTGCCATTTTAGACGGATATCAAACCAAATTATAGGAGGAATATTGAGTATCCATGGAAACAACAGTCATCAAAGTTAAAAGTCGATGCAATTAATTATGTACCTTATTGTAGTATACGTGTATGCCAAGTTATATTATATTAAGGACCAAAACTGTAGGAGAAGCATTATGAAGGAAAACAGAAACTTCTATTTAAGTAACCATGGCATCAACGTTTCATCAAAATGAAAATCGTCGCCCGCGTGGCGCAGTTGTTAGAGCGTGTGCTCCAAAGTCCAGCTGTAAAGAGTTGATCCATTCTTTGCGGGTACGAATCTCACTGTGGGACGTGGGGACCGGTCCTTCGAATGAAACCGTATAAACAGAGGTCCCGTGTGAATCTATCCTCCAGCAAGTGGTGGCGTCTCCATATGAGTGTAAAATTTTCAAGAGGACGTTAAACAAGTAAAAAAAAAGAAAGAAAGAAAAACCGATGCAGGAAATAGTGTATCTAAATATAGTCAACCTGCGTGCCAGGTAATATCGAAATTAGACCAAAACTTTTGCAGGAGTAGCGTTTTTGAAAAATTGATTACAGACAGACGGACAGACACCTAATATCGCTTACGCACTTCTGGTCTCTGACCAGTAAAGCTAAAAACGTTGCATGGCGGCCAGGTGAGATGCTGGATGATTTCTGTGACCAATACCTTCTCTACAGAGAACGGCACCCTTCCCTCAGAAAACTGCTTCAAACTCATTAAAAAAAACGTGTATTGTTCTTTTATTAAGATTATTTTATCTTTAAAATATTTTTTGGAATCCGTGAGGAGAAATTCCGTGAAGAAATCAATCTTCTTTGAGGTATGCAGAGCCGTTTCCTAAGCAAGATGCTTCCTTATGAAAGACTTTATGCCATAAAATCTTGGATTTGGACATTTGTCTCTCGAAGAAATCATATCTAAGCGTACGAGACCCTTATTCGGGAATTGTTTTGGTTTGACAGAGACGACCAGAACTTTGCTAGTGTTAGACGGAATATGTATATACACATCCAGACGAGGTCTGCATTTAACAATTTCAGCTTTTTCAGACGCTCCTTTAGTTGCTGCTATCGTGTGGTGTAGTGGTTAGAGCGTCTACATTAGAGCAGCGAAGTAAGGAATTGTTCCTTCCTTGCGGGTTCAAATCCCACTGTGGGACGTGGAGACCGTTCCTTCGGATGAGAATGTATTAATCTAGGCCTCGTGTCCTAGTAGGTAGGCGTTGGCAGGATAAAAATCCCTCAATGTTCAATGGCTGTCAGTGCCGAGTATAGGTCAGAATTTGTAGCCCTCCATCTGCCTCCATGTGAGTGAAAAAAATTTATTCGAAAGGTACGTAAAACAATCTATCAACGAACAGATATTGTCGTCCGTTGAGTTCTGGAGTAGACAAAAATCAAACTAGGTACAACATGTTTCATTTATTCCAGAAAGTAAATTAAATGATATCAGAGAGCTCGTGGAAAACGAGGGTTTTTACAGAAAACCTGCCCAGTGAAAAGCTCTTGATTCTGATATTACTGCCATAGATTTTCCTCTTCTGTCTGAACAAAATCACATAAGCATCTATTGCAGGTATGTTAGGGCTTTCCAGAGAATATTACTGTTTTCTCAGTACATTCACATCACTGAACTAGACATTTTATAAAATGGCGTCATATTGGAAAAGGACTTCAAGTCACTGCTTACAGTACTTGAGCTGATTGGAGTGTCATATGCTTAACACCTTATTTCAAACTGCATATTAAGTGTCAGAAAGGTATTGTAAAATAAACATGAATAATCTTTTTTGGTAATGTTGTATATCCAAATATTTTGGATAACTTTGCAGCATTGAGAGGTCTTTAAGATGCCAGCACCTACTGCGACACGAAATCTCGATTAATACGGTCCCATCCGAAATAGAAATTTTGTGAAAATCATTTATAATGCTACTACTCCTACAGTTCTGGTCTGATTTTAATATAACTTAGCACACAAGTAGACTACACTGAGATACATAATTCTGTATATCGGTTTTTGATTTCGATGAACTGTGTTGTCGTGGTTACTAAAAATAACAAAAAATTGAAAATTATTCAAAATGCTACTTCTCCTACAGTTTAAGTCTGATTTCAATATAACATTGGACACAAGTAGACTACACTAAGATTACAGGGATCTCGATTTTCTAAAATTGGGGCCGTTCAACGGTCCCGTTCCCAATGCAAAAAAGGTACCTTTTTTCCCAAAAGAAAGGTGTAAATTTCCCAACTTCCATCCATAGTAAAATATTAATTAAAAAATAAAAGTCCATCAAACCTAATCGCAAACAAGTTTGGCTTTCCAGAAAGCCTGAAATGTCATCTCTTTGGTATCAATAATGTCAAAGAAATAAAACAGAAAGGGAGATATTTTAATGCAATGAATATATGGATTATTTCACCTGTAGTTCCCAAATGACTTATTCAGCAAACTCCACAGTAAAGTACGCAGTTTCTTTTGATCGCAGTATATATATGGAAAGCATGGACGTCTGCGAGAGCACCCAAGGCGATTTTTGGTGAAATTTCATTCTAGCGGTCTTTGTGGTTCTGGGTGTTTACAATCAACTTAAATTCAAATACTTTCCTTGAACTATATTTTCTTAACACAATACGGAATTATCAACAATAATTATCTGATATTCATTTAAAAGCAGCTAATCATCAAAGTTTGACAGGAATTATTTTATAAATCCAATTACAGACTAAAAAATTAACATAAAATTAGCGTTGATCACTCTTCTTTCATTTTTTGCAGAATCTAATCTTTTGTGCGAGAACCAGTTTTCCATTCCCGTCAACAAATCTATATATAGAAATCAGGTCATTGTCAATTCTCCTTGTGTGGCTTACCCATTTAATAAGGCATAGTATTGAGGATCAATATATATACGACACACCGAAACTATAGATATTTATAAGCATCGTACTTCTTTTCTAAATTTTCCTTGGCTTTCAAATAGCCTAAACCGAAAGAAGATCACACACTCCTAAGCTAGGTCTTCTAAAAGAAAACCAGTTTACAGGCTACTTGGAACTCTGTAAAACATCGAGGACTCCCGAAAGATTAATGGAGGCTTACACTAGGACTTCACTTCCGGCATACAATCTTAATGTGTCATCTCCCGAGGGAGATAACAAAAAACCCAAACAAAACACATTTGCAAATGAAAGTGAAACTGTACTACTATTTTATTAGTTCGCGCCAAATGCATTCGTAAACAGGTTCGGGGAACCAGGTTATTGTTTTTACAAAAATGTATACAACTATGAGTGCAGAGTATATTGTTATGTAGTTTCGACAAAAACCAGCATTTTGGTTTCAAAAATAGACATTTCATTTAAACATTAGTAAGCTGCACCTAGCAACATAACCGCGCTTCGGCATGTTCAGTCTCCCGCTGTATTGGTACGCAAAGTTGCCCATGTGATCGAGGAAATTCGGGACTATGTGACTAGCGACTGTCACGCAGTCAGACATAACCGCAATATCAACACTCAAAGATAGTAATGACAAAGCTAATGTACTTTCATAAATAGCCTACGTACCCATGTTTGTTCTATTTAACTGTTTATTCAAACCAGAGTTAGCATTAATGATAAAAATGCTAGAAAAGCAAAATTTGAGGATTTTTTTAAATGAATTTGTGTTATCCAACTTTTCCCAAAATGACGATAATTTTCCCAATTTGAACGGCCCCGGCCCCAGTCCAAAAAAGTGGTGTGAGAGCCCTGAAATTAGATACATAATTATATATATCAGTTTTTGATTTCGTTGGACGGTGTTGCCGTGGTTACTAGAAATAGAAATTTTTGTGAAAATCATTCAAAATGCTACTTCTCCTACAGTTTAAGTCATATTTCAATATAACTTGGCACACAAGTAGACTACACTAAGATACATAATTCTGAATATCAGTTTTTGATTTCGATGAAGTGTGTTGCCGTGGTTACTAAAAATAAAAAAATTTGAGAAAATCATTCAAAATGCTACTTCTCCTACAGTTTAAGTCTGATTTTAATAGACACACAAGCAGACTACACTGAGATACATAATTATCAATTTTGTGTTTTGGATTTTGATGATTTATGTTGCCATAGTAATTTAAATTGAAAACTGTAAAAATTTATTAAAAGCTTCTCCTGCAGTTGTAGTCCAATTGCAATCTTGCCTCAAAAAGAGACTTCATCTAAGATCATTATTGTATTAATTGCTTTTGTAAAGTTTTAAGTCCCACTTACTACTTTTTTCTTTCTTTATTATAAGTACAAACCGGTAGAGCTACAGTCTCGACAGACACTTCGGGTTTGATAATACCTTAAAATTTACATCAAAGTCCCCTACTTTTGCTTTTCTTTTCTAAATGTATTTATAATTATTAGAGAATTAAGAAAATATTTATCAATCTGCTTAAATTCAGCAAAAATTTAAGACTTTTTCTAATTTTCTTGCTTGTTAAATTTTCAATGATAGAAAAATCACATTTTGTGAGTACAGGGAGGTCAAATTAATTATACAAAGCAATTTGAAACCTTTTAGTCACAACTTTAAATTGTCTTTTTGAATATAGAGTATTTATAGTTTATTTTGACCGATACGTCATTCAGATGAAAACATCGGAGGGAAACTTCGAATATTTGATTTTTGATTAAGACAAATTTCAGTGCAAAACGGTGATATTTAATGTACTTCAGCGCCAAAAAAGCATATTGACCTCCCATGTTCTGTTTTGATTTTAATTAAGCTATGCGTGTAGAAACTTAAAATATACTTGACATAAAAGTTAATTATGTTCCCCAAACGAAGTTGGGGAACATATTGTTTTTACTCTGTTTCTTATTATTATTATTTTTCTTCTTCCTGGGAAAATTTTGTCCACGAGTGATCTTGTAAACTACACATCTGACTAAGGTAAAATGTTTTTAGGGTCAATAGACATGTTATGTAGATTTGCCGAACGAAGGTCATTTTGCGCGCACGTGCTTGCAAGAGCGCGCACGTGCAACACTTGAAATGACCAATATAATGGATATTGCCGTAACTTTTCTATTTTTTGATGAAATATTTTGAAACTCATAATGTAAGGATATATTAGTAGTATAGACACGATGGAATGGTCAAAATAGCAAGATCTCACGCGCATGCACGTGCGCTTCGCTCTGATTGGCTGAAACTAAAGTCTCAATATCTTTCTTGTTTCTTGTCATAATCATTTGAAATTTTGAACATAGTCCTACATTATGAAGATCTACAGCATGATATATGAAATTTTCATGCAAGCATGCGCATGCACGCGTGCTTGAATCTGATTGGCTGAAACTTTAAATGGCTATATATCCTTTGTTTTTGGACATAATGCTTTGAAATTTAAAACATAGTCATGCATTAGGATATCCTACAATATGTTATAGGAATAATTCATGAAATCACGCGCATGCACGTGTGCTGCAATCTGATTGGCTGAAACTTTAAATGGCTATATCTCCTTTGTTTTGAGACGAAATGTTTGGAATTTTGAAATATAGTCATTCATTAAGATGACCTTTAATACGATAAACATAAAAATTCATGAAATCACGTGCATGCATGTATACTGCAATTTGATTGGCTGAAACTTCAAATGGCTATAACTCCCTTGTTTTTCAACCAAACAGGTTGGGATTTAGAACAGAGATAAATATAAGGGACTCCTACAAGAAGGTCTAGTCGTCATACACGTGCTTGCACGTGAAAGGCGTTAAATTAAAATACACTCGACTGAGTGCAATTTTTAAAACTTTTGGATTAAATGCTTTGTTATTAAGTATATAAAAAAATATATAGATAGTGTAGACAAGATAATATGGTCGTAACGCACATGAACACGCGTGCAATGCTTAAATTTAAATATATTTTGTATTCTTCTGGGAAGACCTTAATTAAGTCTAAATTCCATAAAGTATTTCTTATAAAATAGAGATTACAGGGAATATGGCACCAAAAGGGAGTTGGGGAGCGTTTGGGGAACATCTGTAACGGTCCCCGTTACAATTAGCACTAGTTACTCTTAAATTCAGGATCCAACCTCGTTAGGGGAAGATTTGTACATTAGTGCGTTGAAAATCCTTAGGTAAACGCAACGAGATTTTTACGTCACGCAGACCTGTTTACCCATATCGTTGTCTGTCACTATTTTTTATTAGATTTTTCCGTGAGATTTTGCATTTGCTAGTAAGATTTTACTTTCCATCAATTTAACATATATTGATAGAGAACAACTGGTTATCTGATTACAAATATATGGTTTAACATAATGGTCTTTGTCATTTTATAATACCACAGCTTTTGGCAATCTGACGTCACTTCTGTGTTTGAAATCTTTCTCTTTTTTAGCGATTAAGAAGAGTGAAACAAAGACAGATCATAACAAAACTAACTGCTATATTCCAAACGAATGTATTTCCGATTCCGTATTTTCACAACGGCAAAACATAATACGTATTTTAAACTGAAAATCCGTACAAAGTACGGCGAAATCATAAGAGTAAACAGGTCTGGTCACGCCAAAACTCTTTCGGACGTTATCGTACTAAGTGAAGCATTCTTGGTGTACTTCCCTTGCGTTTACCTGAGGATTTTGCAACCCTTGGACTAATATGCTGTTTTAGGAGAAATATTGAGATTCTTACGAAATGAAGAGTCAACCCGATAGTATGAACTACATGTAAGACAGAAATATATGTTAAGACCGTGTGAACCGACATATTAGTTTAAAATAAAATGGGGGTACATCGTAAACAAAAACAAGCCCCGGGGTTGAATATGGTTATGGATGGTCCTGTCCACAAGTAACCATGATGTAGACCTCTATAAATCTTTTATGGCTGTTGACAGAGCTACCTAAGATATTACGGAAGTAGTGCTATTTAAACATTGTAATTGTGTTGTAGCTCAAAAACGTACAAAAATGGCTTTGCTAAATGTTTATTTTGTCAAATGACAATCACAATGCAAAGTTATCTCCTCTTCCCTGGACTTGCGTTACTGTTGAGATAGTTATAAAGATCTGTTAATCCAGCGTACTCTGACGTTTGACAATGGTAGGCCAGGTTCAAGGTGCAGCTTCTCTTTCTGTAAAAAGATTGAAAATATGACAATTTTTGCTTTCCATCTACCGTTTCTGAAATCATCAGTGATTAATAATTTTTCCATCTCTAAAGCAGATCAATATGTGTTCTTAAAGAAAAAAGGGAGGGGCGACCATTCAATTCTAATGTGGTATCATGAGAAAACTGATTTAATTTTTTTAGTTTATTTGGTGAGGGACATATTTTTTTTCAAAGATAATTTATATTCTCTTTCATTAAAAAAAAAAAACTAGAGGCCCATGGGCTACATCGCTCACCTGAGATTCTTTGACCATTCCGTTCTTTACCAGATTTCCCCTTGTAATACATATTGTGACCCAACAATTCCCAACTGATAATAATTTAGACATTTTGAAATCTACTCTACCATAGGACACTTTGATTCCCTATTGTAAAAATTCCCCATTGTGGCCCCGCCCAATCCCCGGGGGTCATGATTTGAACAATTTAGATTCTACACTACCCCAGGATGCTTCTACATAAGTTTCAGCTTTTCTGACCCAGTTGTTCTTAAGAAGAAGATTTTTAAAGATTTTTCCTATATATTTTCATGTAAAACTTCGATTCCCCATTGTGGCCCCGCCCAACCTCCGGGGGTCATGATTTCAACAATTTAGAATCAACACTACCCATGGATGCTTCCACGTCAGTTTCAGCTTTTGTAGTCCAGTGGTTCTTGAGAAGAAGATTTTCAATTATTTTTCCCAAATATATTTCTTTGTAAAACTTTGATTCCCCATTGTGGCCCCGCCTTACCCCCGGGGGACATGATTTTAACAATTTAGACTTTACACTACCCCAGGATGCTTCCACATAAGTTTCAGCTTTTCTGGCCCAGTGGTTCTTGAGAAGAATTTTTTTTAATGACCCAACCCTATTTTGTCTTTTCTTGATCATCTCCCCTTGTGAAGGAACTTGGTCCTTCATTTTAACAATTTAAATTTCCCTCTACCCAAGAATGCTTTGTACCAAGTTAAGTCAAAATTAGCCCAGTGGTTCTTGAGAAGAAGTCGAAAATGTGAAAAGTCTACAGACAGACAGATGGACGGACGAGGAACAAAATGTGATCAGAAAAGCTCACTTGAGCCCTCGGCTCAGGTGAATTTAAAATCACCAAGCACAAAAAAATCCGTCTAGTCTTTTAAGGTCACCTGAGTAAACTAAGGTGACCTATTGCTATCCGTTTTCGTCCGTCGTCGTGCGGCGTCCGTAGTGCGTCGTGTGTTAACATTTGAACATTTTCAGCTTCTTCTCTGCAACCACTGAACCATTTTCAACCAAATTTGGCACAAAGCATTTATGGGTGAAGGGGAACAAAAATTGTAAATTTCATTATCCCTGTCCCCCTGGGGCCTGAGGGGTGGGGCCAAAACCACTAAAATTAATGCAATCTTTAAAAATCTTCTTCTCTACTCCTGGACATCAAGCAGTCAAGCTGTTTGCATGATTGTAATCAGCATTGAGTCCTCTACCAAAATTGTGAAATTCATGGCCCTGGGGTCAGGGGTTCTAGTGCTAGGGCGAGGCTAGGCTAAATACATGTAGGTATATAGTGAAAATGCATTATGTCTTTGAAAATCTTCTTCTTTGCTCCTGGGTATTAAATAAACCAACTAAGTACATAGTTATGATGAGCAAGAATGCCTCTACCAAATTTGTTGAATTTTATGTGAAATTCATGGCCCTGGGGTCAGGGGTTCTAGTGCTAGGGCGAGGCTAGGCTAAATCGGTATATAGTGAAAATGCATTATGTCTTTGAAAATCTTCTTCTTTGCTCATGGGTATTAAATAAACCAACTAAGTACATAGTTATGATGAGCAAGAATGCCTCTACCAAATTTGTTGAATTTTATGTGAAATTCATGGCCCTGGGGTCAGGGGTTCTAGTGCTAGGGCGAGGCTAGGCTAAATCGGTATATAGTGAAAATGCATTATGTCTTTGAAAATCTTCTTCTTTGCTCATGGGTATTAAATAAACCAACTAAGTACATAGTTATGATGAGCAAGAATGCCTCTACCAAATTTGTGAATTTTATGGCCCCAGAGTCAGGGGTTCTGGTGTTAGGGCGGGGCTGTATTGATTATACAGTAAAAATATATGAATTCTTTGAAAATCTTATTCTCTGCTCCTGGGTTTAAAATAGACTAACTAAGTACATAGTT
>PRKT01000156.1:506930-520233 GCA_003671525.1 Saccostrea glomerata | reverse complement strand
CCCCCCCCCCCCCCCTCTAGAAATAGGTTTTCAGGTTTGAACAATAGTGAAAGTTTTTTTTTCTTTTGCTTGTCAAGTTTTTTCAGGTTAGATTTTTTTTCTCTTTGAATAACCCCCCACTTCCGAATTGCATCCGACACCAATGGCTTCCTAGATAGAGTTTCTCTTATATCCTTTCCTCCGAGTTCCTTCAGATACCTGGCCCTGACCAACCACAAGTAACATGCAAGATTTCACTTCGATATCATTGGAGAATTCCAGCGAAAGTTACAATTGCCATTTTCGGACTCTTTTTTAAGTACATTGTAACTAAAAATGCATAAAAAGTCATGAAAGGGAGTACATGTATGCATAAGAGAAAAATTTGGGAATAATTTGATCTATGAAGAGCAAGGTGTTAAATGCCCGACTTGTCAGTATGCAGGGTGAGTGGGTTAACTTTTTCTAAGAATAATCTTTTGCTGTACTTTAAATATGTAAGTTTTCATTTGAATGCAGCCCCATTTTGTTGCCGGAAGTTTAAATTATGCAAATTCAACCATATGAAACCACTTAAAGAACGAAAAGTAAGAAAATCCCACTTTGCCTCCCAGACATAGGGTGTATGAATGTGGTAATTTTTAGCTCACCTGAGCTGAAAGATCGAAATATGTAGGTTTTCAATTGAATGCTGTCCCCTTCTTGTTGCCGGAAGTTTAAATTATGCAAATTCAACCATATGAAACCACATAAAGAACAAAAAGTAAGAAAATCCCACTTCGCCTCCCAGACATAGGGTGAATTAATGTGGTAATTTTTAGCTCACCTGAGCTGAAAGATCAAGTGAGCTTTCATGATCATCCAATATCCGTCTGTATACTTTTAACATTTTAACTTCTCAAGAACCAATTGACCAATTTTAATCAAATTGGTACACATCAATCATCGGTGAAGGGGAGTTGAAATTGTAAAAATGAAGAGTCCTGTCCCCTTACAAATGAAGATAATCAAGAAAAAGAAAAAAATTGGGTGGGGTCCTTAAAATCTATTCTCAAGAACCACTGGGCCACACAGGCTAAAACTTACGTGGAAGCATTCTGGGGTGGTGTAGTCCCTAAATTGCTAAAACCATGACCCCCGGGGATAGAGCGGGACCACAATAGGTAATCCATAATTTAACATCAAAATAAATACAAAAATCGTCTTAAGAACTACTGAGCCATACAAGCTAAAACTTAGGGGAAAGTATCTTAAAGTAGTGTAGATACTATATTGTTCAAACCATGACCCCCGGGGGTAGGGCGGGGCCTAAATAGGGAATCCAAATTTAACAGATATATAAAAGGAAAAATTTTGAAATTTTCTTCTCAAGAACCAACGGGCGAGGAAAGCTGTAACTTACGTAGAAGCATCCTGTAGGTAGTTGTGTCTAGATTCTAAATTGTTTAAATTATGACCCGGAAGAAGGCGGGGCCAACATAGGTATTTCAAGGGAAAAATCTGTTCAAGAATGGCATCAACAAAGCTACTCGGGTGAGAGACGTTGCATATGGGCCTCTTTTTTTTGCCTGTCATCTCTGTTCGGAGGTTGACCCTTTTGAGAACCGTAGCTAGAGACGTGCCTGTGGTGTAATTCTATGCATGAATGTTTGAGGCATCTCTCTGATACCCTCTTCCAAAAATTGGTGGATCCGACCCTGAAACCCACAAGTCCATAAAACAATACAAAGTAGGAGTGGGAGCAAACACGGACCTCAAGAATATCAGAGATAAGGTGCCATAGAGGAGTGAGCATACCCTGCCGACCGGTCAAACCCACCGTATGCTCCTTGTCATGATCGGAAAATAACGAAAAATCAGTATTGTATGGACCATAGAACTAAAGAAATGATGACTTTAAATGAGACTGCTGATATTCTTGTTTCATTAACAGAGCATGCTCTTGCTTATCGAATCAACTGATAGTTGTAAACTCCGTTTGCAGGTGATGAAGGTTATTTGCTGCATAAGTAAGGGAAGTTGATGATTAAAAGTTATAGTCATTACGTTTGTCATAGAGATTGGTTTTTAGATTACCATTAACATATTTATAAAGTTAAATATCCAAATATCAAACAAATGTGTCAGACTCTGTTGTACTTTTTTTTTCTCAAGCTCACCAGGATATATCATATCGATATAAGATTGGAAATAACCATTGTTAATTGACAATACAAAATCGATTTAGACCTATCTAAATTTCGAGTTAAAGGCTTCTGAGAACGTTTACCTCTTTCCACGTTAAGATTCTGGACAAATTCTGCTTCATATGAAAACAAATATTAGTTTGCTTATAACGAGGCACAATTGGTACCCATCGGATTTCTTATAAATTACTAGAAGACCTGGTCTCCAAAAATCACATAGATATTGTCAATAAGAAACTTGAACAGAATCTTTTTTATATAAACTTCAGATTACTTCTATTTACAATCAGAATGTTTTTAACAAAACAAATTTGCAAAACTACAAAAGAATAATTAAATTAAGGGACAAAATATGTTTAACATTTCAATACTTTGTTCAAAAGAACCTATAAGCTTACCAGGAGGACCGAGAAATATTACATGTAAACTTGTAATTCAAGCGCAAACTACATGTATTATATTACAGGTGTGCAAGTGTCCCAAGAGTTCTGATGCATTCAGTACATATGTTTATTTTCAGTTTATTAGCGCCGTTTATGAGCAAACCAAAATCTTAGAATACACTTATTTACAAGTTTCGATTCGGAAATTGAAGGATAACAAAGACTTATAATCATATCGGTAAGGCATGGCTTTATAACTTCCCCATATTAGGAAAACTTCTTTGTGCAAATAGTAATTTTAACCAAATTGGAACTATACTCACTTTTCTTGATGAACTGTTTTAGAAACTTTATTTATAATCTCTTGGATAGATTGGAGAGCTTCGTTCTTTCTTAATAGATCTTCAACAAATCTGGAAAAAAAAATATGGATTCATTTTCCTCTAGGATGCTTGCTGGAGTATATGCCTTTAAGTATTATCCCTCATCTTTTATATACAAAGAAAACAACAAAGACATTACAAGCCGAGCAATAAATATATTATAATATGTTGCTGAGTTGCAATTTATTAACATAAATAAACATTAACATGTATCTTATACAATGTGGAATCAATTTAGATTTTCTCATTATTTCTTCCTCGATGACTTATAGAAGTAATGCAAACTTTTATAATTGTTAAAATTTTGCCAACAAGAAATTTGAGCAAATAAAGGTTTATTTTCAGAATTACTCTAAATTTCGGAATGTTTGTGTAAACTTTGTAAAAATCACTCTCTTATCAATGCATTACTGGCTTGTCAGTTGTTTTAAAATGAGCCATCTTTTTAATAGAAATTTGCCTCTCTCGACCGACTGATTAAAATCGACCCGTCGCAAATCTCTTAAAAAATCCATTCATTCCAAACTTTAATTTTCTTTTTCCAGAAATAACTATTATTATTTATTTTAAAATATGAAATTACTATCAATTGCAAGTGTTTCTGTTTTTTTTTAAATAACGCTTCTAATCTACCCACTCCATTCTTTTTACCCCGGGTCGGGGGAAGGCAAGATGAGCTTAATTTGGATTAATTCGAAAACGGTTTGTATTCGCATTAAAAAAAAACAATTTATTTACATATTTAGTGGACTGTCAGCACTTCGTGTTTGGCGCCGCTTCCCAGGATTTCCCTCTACCAGGCCTTGTAAGTTGTTTTGGTGGTCTGCTGTTTGTTCTATGTATTTTTCAGCACATATATCTACATTAAGACTAAGGGCACATGCTTCTCTGAAGGAATAAATAATAACAATTATGATAATTCAAATTACAAGTACAGTATGGCATGCAAAAACTAAAATTCTTAATATTAAAAACCTCTTAAAACTTAGTTAAATTTATCTCTTTCTCAAAGATAAACACTGTGTGTTCTTTAGATAATCTGAATACACTAAATAAAACGATTTTAATATGTAAAATACACTTCTTAAGTTTAATTTTTATGAAGTAATACAATAATTGTGTATTTACATTTATAACATTTATGTTGTATAACGTCCTGTTTGTTATACTTTGTCATTAATGCATGCTTAAGGCAATTGGTTTCTTTCAAAAGCACAATTGATATTTTTTTTTAGCAAAGATGTCGGTTACTGTGTTATCATTGGTTAAAATAATGCATCGATTTGGTTCACTTAAATATTAATGTTTAAATTATTTCTACGTTCATTTAGGAGTTTTTTGTCCCCTGCTTTCGCGAAGCAGAGGGACATTATATCTCATTCGTCTGTCCCTCAATCAGTCTGTCCATCTGTTACAAAAACAAAACTTATGATAGAAGAGATTTAAGACTTTCATATTTCAATTGTGCATTACCACTATAACACTGAAGGACCACAAAATAACGTTTAAGACAAGATGGATTGTAATATTTGCATTTCGCTACATAATCATTCCCTGTAAAAAGAATTCCACGAGACATGCAAAATTAATACTCCTTTTAAGCGCCTTTATTACTTTCACAACAAATGGAACAACAATTTACAGATTATGATGTCAATAAAATTTCAGGGAACGCTACACACATCATCTGTAATATTTATTACATCCTTGAAACAAAAATGTGCATTCTTTACTCATTCCCTTGCTGTAGTAACGTGAGCAAAAATTAAAATGCAACTTGTATACCACGTATTATTCTTTAAAAATATTTCATAAATGTCCGAGAATTATGTGTAGTATGTTTTGTTTTGTCTTAATATTTGTGTTTACATATCTAACTATAACATGCTAGATTATCCTGTCATTATTTTTTTTCCTAAATATATGACCTCTTCTTTTTTTCTACTGAATGATATGTCTTGTCTTAAACTGGGAGGTTAACTACATGGTTAACTACATGTAGTTAAGTCATTTAGGTGTCCATGAATTTTTTTCTTGCAGATTTATAAAAGTTTTACCTTTGCGTAAAAGCCCTGAGTGAATCTACTGTGTGTGCTAAATCTCCCAATTTCTCGCGCACTCTGTCCAGTTGATCAACCAAACTATATAAGTAAAGAATACACATCTTGAAATTCATATATTATACATCAAATATTGCATGATTTAAAAAAAGCTTTACCCTGTCATTAGTTTGAAATGACCGACGCATTGACCCAGCTTAAAAAAACGGTACGGGAAAGGTTAATAAGTACACTGAAATATGCCTTGAATGTTATATCTGTAACAGTGATACATACTGTTTTTCCCGTAAATGTTGTGTTTTAATCTCAATTGATGATGTTGTTACGATGAAAAATAGCACTGACAAAACTGATGTTCTCATTCCCTCCATTATGATCAAATCCTGAAATTAATTCATCAAATATCATTTGACATTTATTAATTTTTGTTACATCATTTGGCATTCATCTTTTTTTCCCATCTGTGTTAACATCCCGCTTGCCACATATTGATGATCGACTTATTCAAGATTTGAGGGCAATGAATGCCAACAGCGCAACATTTGAAATATGTACACGCTTTATATGACAAAACAGCGTCAGTATTCCGGAATATTTTAATGTACACCTGTATCGGAAAATTGCACAATAAAGTTATCCAATATCGAACAGCTGATTAAAAAGGAATAAAGTGTATATAAATATGTATGCATGTGATGTGCATGTTTAATTTCCTTTCAATGTAAGATACACATGGAACAACAAAAAGGCAAATTTCTCTAAAACCAATTGATTATGTGTCAGACAAAATAGATAATAACATTAATTTTCTTTATTTGTACCTTCTTTCATTTGCATCGAATGTCCGTTTAAATAGATTAATTTGCGCACATTTGTGACATTTAACTCATCATGACTTTCAAATAAATTGGTCTTTTTTACGCTGATCGGTATAAGCAAATAAAACCCTATGTTATATGAATCCCGCTATTCTCCCCGGTCTTTCCTTTGCATACATTAATAAAATATTGACACTTGTTTATAAGAAGAATTAGATAACTGCTAATTTTATATGTAGAATGCAAATCAATGAATAGTTTTTAATACTGACAAATGAAATAGTCATAATTGTGACACTTCCAGAATAAATGAAATACAATTATTTTTCCGAGTTAAATGAAAACATAATTTCACACGTTTCTCTATTAGAAAAGAGACAACGATAAATATTTATCGCTAGTGCGACGATTTTTGACACAAAATAATTGAATCTACCCTATGACGAAGTACGTTTGCACATTTAATCTATATTGTAGTATGCAAGAGTACGACATTGCATTGATGAAAATTACATAATATTTTATTAAATAATAACAAAATCCAATTATTTCAAAGAAAACGTGATCCTTGCACTTTATTTCCTGAGTATAGACTGTCATAAAAAATTCAATTCTACATATTTAGTCAAGTGTACATTATAGCAGGGTTTGATTGTTTCTTGAAGGACATCTGGTCGAAGTGAAAATGTTAATAATGCCATGAAAGAACCGGCTTTCCATTTCCCTAGAAACTTCGAATCATTACGATCAACAATTTTGGAAACAATTTGGCGAAGATTTGATTTTATCAAGATGTTTTCTCACTTCGGCATGTTTAATTATTAAAACAGACGCAAACTGAGCGATAATCGTCTTCTTAAGTCGAAATAATTTGTAAAGCGTAATCAGGTATCAGCTGGCGAGATTTTGGACAAGTTAAAGATAATCGCAAATTGAGTATTTTATCCGGAAATCCACTCGACAACTGATGATTGCTCAGGGAAAAGTTGTTCAAATAAAACTCCGAAAACGCCTTCCTTTTTAGTGCTTAAACTTTAACGCAAAGTGTAAACTGCTTCTAAAGAGGCAATAAATCCAATTACTGTTTTGTTCTATTAGCTTTACTCTTAAACAGTACAATAAATGTTCAACATGGTAAATACAGGCAAATGAAGGGAGCAAGACGAAAAGTCCCTAGAGAAATGATTGTAGATGGATTAATTTAGTGTAGAAAAAGTTATTAAACTATAAATGAGATCTGGCACGATGCCATTCAATCTCTTTTAATCTTAAGGATCATTTTCACAACGAACTTTTTGTATCAAAAGAACTGAATCCTTTTTCGGAATATGTAAGTCAATGAAGATATCGGGGTATTGTATTAAAAGGAAAAGAGAGCATGTGGTCGTTGTTTACAGAACTGGCCTAATGATATTTGAACACCCGTAATAACTGCTAAACGACCGTGTTCTCTCAACATATGGCCTGTCTTTGGAGGAGTATTTTATTCTTTATTATATGTCAATATATCATAAAAAGACGTTTGACCGGATGCCCGAGTTCAATACAGTTTTCAATACCAAAGGAGAATAATGTCATTTATTGCTGATAGTACTGTCTTTGTTGACATATTTATATACCCTGAAATAATTTAATACTTGATATATTTGCTAATATTCTCGGGAATACTATAACAAAATATAATCAATCCCCTAAGTGGCAAAAATACTTACGCATAGTTCTATAATTATAGAACGGTATCTCATTTAAAATCACCTTCAACATCAACGTGTCAGATTAATTCATTACCTTCTGAATAAATTCGAATCTAAACATAATTTGGGTTTCCAAGTAAAAATACAATTATGTCATCACTGACATTCTTTGTGCATTTCCTCTGAGTACTAAATTTAAAACAGATTTTATACATTTTTTCGGAGGGGATTATTTATTCTCTAGATATGAAACTGAACTGCATTTTTGTATAAAATGTATTTTTAATCACTGTAACAATCTCCTTAATTTTTTTATTAAAATGAGTTTTTGTTAGGTTCAAGGCACTCTAATAAGAGAGTTAAAATAGAATTTGACAAAATATTTGTAACATTTTGAATTTAATCGTACTTCAATTATAGACTTCTGGGAAATCAGTCAAATTCCTCATTTTTTTTACTTGACCGAACAGAGGGGTTATGATCTATCAAAATATCAACAGAACGGCCAATACAGATGCTCTGATGTAATAGTTAAATTGCATTGGTAATTTCTAACAAAATATTTTTGGTATGTTTTTCAATGAATTTTAGTGCTATACAATCTTAAAGAAAAGATATTTTTCAATTTTGTTTTTGTTATTGCTACCCGTGTATGAAGTTTGAGAGGGCATATTGTAAATTTGCCAAGTCTGTCTATATGCTCTTTGACGTTTAAGTCCAAGAATAAAATCTTCGTATAAAACAATTTTAAACATATGCTCATAGTGTGTCAAAATAAGCAGAAAAAATTACTTCAATCTAAATTCATCATACATTTTACATACAAAATAAAAATGAAAATTGAAATTCTCTTTAAGTAGTTAAATCTCAAAAAGAAGCTTTTGGTTTAATATTTGATGGTGGCTGCACATGTATATAATGTACTGTACTAGTGTATTGACATATGTGTTCAAAGTTTAATTAAAACTCTTACCATTCCTTAAATCTAAAAAAAGAACATTGGTTCTTAAGAGCCACATTCAACAGTTTATTCAAATAGCAAAATAGTCGTACCCCATGTACATTTATCAACGAAAATCGTAACAGAATATTTTTATGTCAAAATTATTGGAAACAAGGGAAAAAACGACATCAAGTAACAAATTATTTTTTTTTCATTGAAATATGAATTATTTTAATTATAACATTTATATATCCTTTGGCAATTTAGCCAAAATTCAATATAACATTTGAGACAACATGTCATTCGACAATTAAGTAAAAACAATATTTTCAAGAATACCATCTAAGCACGAAGAATATGTTAAAATAAAAAAATAAAAATAAAAAATCTCAAGTATTTGACTTACCCACGATTTATTCCGCTAAATCCCTTGTGTTTCCTGTTTCTCAAAGGTGTCTAAAAGTTCTGCTTTTTTATATAATATCGTTGGCAACTGTCACACCTTTTTTAAATAAACAAAATTAATGAGTAAAACGCCTAAGTCAAAAATATTTTTGGCCAAAGGGAGGGGTTAGATTCATGCGCAAGCACACCCCTCTGTCCCAGATGTTTAATTGCTATCGTTAAGTTGTCGTATTGTACTGGTTTCCTAGCCAGCACTAGAGTCTTGGCTAATAATCCCCTTGCAGCTTTTTGAATTTCATCAATATAGGCCAATACGTGACGTCATGAGTCAGAAGTTTTATAATTTAAGAGTCAAATGAAGTATTCGACAGTCAGAATGCTCGAGTGATATCCATTACTTCGCACCATAGCGACATAGAGAAGAAAGTCGTACACCAATATATGTCCACCTCGCCATAAAGAGTAAAAGGGATGCTGGGTTAACTAATGCTCTTCAGCTGATCTAGGTAACCGTAAAGTCCCCCGATCAGACTCTATGTTATACGGTTACCTGATGTGATTTGATCACAGTGATGCTGTCTGCAGTGTTCTACACATAGAATGTGCTGCAATACGATACAATTTATATCGGAATTTGTTTACATGGATGAAACTTTCTAAAAAGAAAAAAAAATCTTGGAGTTCAGTGTTCTGTGAAACAGTTTTTTTTTTCATAACAAAAACCCTAAAATTAAAAAAGTATATACTGTAATATGAAAATATACCAATTTTTTTTTTTAATACAAAAGATCTAAATGAAAAAAAAAGTTTACTAGAAAAGTGTAAACAAAGACGCAATTCCTTTCCCAAGCTAGCTTAAAACATGTACTAAAGTGTATACATTATGCTTTCATCCTTTAAATTTATATCAGACTATACTTATACGCAAATAGTGTCATTATTTTTTACTTTCCTATTACGCCATGACTCAAAAACATAAACCCTATTATGAGTGAAGATAAGATTTCAGTCTCCTAGCTCATGTAGCTATGTAATCATTTTTACTAATAATGGAAATATGTACAATGTACTTATAAGAAAAAAATTATTGGGCACAGAAAAAAAAATTCTAAGTTCTTTTTTAACATTTAATCAATTTGTATCTGTATGAATAACAGACAATCATAATCAAGCAAATATATTCAGATCTGCGAGCAACATACATGTAAGAAGACCAAAGATCAACGTTATTTTGGTGGTGGCCTCAAGAGCCAAACAGATAGGTCTATCTATATATTGATTTGATTTAATGCGAAAATCTAAGAGACGTTTTAAATATTGTAACAGAAGCAATATAACTAAATTTTAAAAAGAATTCTCGATTTTTTTTTCCAAAGAGCATCCGAAAAAATAAAACATTTCAGCACAAACTACTTGCATAGTTTGAATAAATTTTGAGACCTCGAAGAATTAACCTAAGATGTGATTTGTAGTTGTATTAGAATGTGCACATGGAGCAATGAAACGTGGTTTTTTTGTCCCCCGCTTTCGCGAAAGCGAGGGGACATTAAATCTCATTCTTCTGTCCGTCTGTCTGTCTGTCCGTCCGTCACAAAAACTTAATCTTGCCCATAACTTTTTATTCAGTGGAGCTATGACTTTCATATTTCATATGTGTATTTCTTGTGACAAGACCTTTCTTTGGGTACCACCAAATTTAACCTTTTGACCTTGACCTTGGAGTTTGACCCACTTTTACACAAAAAATTCCAAACTTTTACTCTGGCCATAACTTTTGAATGGTAGGTACTAGGACTTTCATATTTCACATATGTATTCTTAGTAGCAAGACCTTTTAATGGATACCAACAACTTTGACCTTGGAGATTTCCGTACTTATGAAAAAACTTTAACTTTGACCATAACTTTTGAATGGTAAGGGCTAGGGTTTTCATACTTCATATATATCATTCTTGTGAGAAGACCTTTCATTAAAAACCAAGAACTTTGCCCCTTGGACCTTGACCTTTGACCTACTTTTCAAAAACATTGACTTTGGCCACAGCTTTTAAACAGTAGATACCAGGACTTTCATATTTCACATAATTATGTATTCTTAGTAGCAAGACCTTTTATTTGATACCAACAACCTTGACCTCTTGACCTTGGAGATTTTTTGTACTTATGAGAAAACTGTAACCTTGACCATAACTTTTGAATGGTAAGGTCTAGGGCTCTCATACTTCACATATGTAATCCTTTTGAGAAGACTTTTCATTGGATACCAAGAACGTTAACCGTTTGTCCTTGACCTTGGAGTTCAGTGATAATTTCTAAATAGATGACATGATAGGGCGTTCATATTAGATACAAAATTTCATTAAAAAATGACATCTAACCTAAAAAGACACCGAAAGCGGGGGGCCACAATTCTTGCTTGTTTTTGTTTTTGTTTTGCTTCGGTAGAACAACTTAAAAGCATTAATAAGGATATAGTAATTTTGGTTGAAAAATATCTTAGTAATTGTTATAACGTTTCATTTTGTTCGTTTCTCATCACAGACAATTGTTAATTATGTGTGATTTTTTAAAAGTTGCTGCATGAACTGCCATTCCTGTGTTGCGTAAGATATAAAAACAGTTTTCGGACACTTTACAAAACAGAATACATTTTAAATTTATTCCTAGGATAACAACAGCAAAGTTAAGATTGTGTGAGGTGAGGGATGAATCAATATCTAACCCCCCCCCCCTTCTCCCTCTCTCCTCTCTGGAATGAAAACGCCATCCTCCATGTTCCGTATCTTAAAAGCATTAACAGTATCTTGCTATGCAAACTTCCAAATCCGAAATAGCTTTTTTTCGTCTTCTTAATCAATCACTTACACTAAACGTATGAGAGTAGCTAAAGTGGATTGAAGATGAATTTCAAACAAGTATTTCAATCCGATATATTCACAATTGTCCCCGTCGCGTTGTTTCCACCCATTTATTGTTCTGACGTTACATTAACAGATGAAAAAGACAAAAGGTGCAAATTTTACAATGAAATATTACCCGTTTATATTCAGATGTCTTATTTGTTCCCGAACATCGACACAAAACATGTTCAAGTATATGATGAAATATTAATATACAGATTGATTGATTGATTATTGTTGTTTTACGCCGAGTCGGCAATATTTCACCCAAATTAGTGCGGTATACGGACAGTTAGTAGAAGTGGCAACTTTGTAGGCTAAAACAGTACCATTGAAAAAGTCCTAGAATTTGTGTAACTAAGCAAAATGAAGCAAAATAGGTCATTACAATATGTATTTATGTAATTTGATGTGTGCTCAACTTACAAAAGTCACGTTTGGACGTGCAGATCCAACACCTTGTTCAGATACTAGTACACTGTACAAATTCAGATTGGTGCTCCATAAATGCAAATTGTAGTCTAATATAGTTTTTCTGCCATATATGTCTTGCAACATATCTATTTTGAAGTTCCCTATTCCTCGGGTTACATATTACCTTCTCACCCAATGTCTGCAAGTAATGGTGTTTCGACAAGTCCTACTCTTCAGGTCAGGTTTCCTAAAACTATATATTATATCTTCAAATGGATAAACAAATTAGTATTGCAGAGTGTTTCTGCCTCATATCAATGGGGACAATACACATGTAGATCTCATGAAAGTACCCTTCATATATCTTACAGAAATTAAAGAAAGTATTTACATGCAATTGCTCTGGTGCTAGTAGTACGACAACGACGGATGTTTTCTCATCGACATAAAATTAATTAATAGACCTATAATTTCAGATATTATGGCTATACCAAATCATGCATCCATTCCAAGTTTTATCGACAATAATGCACCAGAGAGGAACATATTTCATATGTTGAAGGTTTTTTTAAACATATTTGGTGCCGCTAGCCATTTGAAGACTAAGATATATTTCATATTCCTACACTACGATACCTTGGCGTAATTGATGTAAATCCAATGAAGCTGTACAATTGTTTTTCAGAGATATTCTCAAGAGGGATGATATGGAAGTAAGAGATGGATCGCGACATGCAACCTATGAGGAAAGAATGAGGTATGGTCTGCCCCACAGGATATTGCACACAGGGCAGAATGTAAGGAACATCAAGTCCAAGGATCATTTGCAGGAAACTGTTCCTCTGAAACCAATTTCTGGGGCGAGAAAAAGGTACAGGAACGAGCAGGTGAAGAAAGCGGCAGCAGCTGCTACACCTTTTTTGGTAATAACCGACACAAGGGACCAAAAAGTTTAGGTCACTAGTCGTCCCTCTGGGCCTGCATACTGAAGATCAGTTTAATTAAAGGGATATAAATATTGTTTCATTAATTTTTGATTATGTCTCACTTTACCTTTGTTTAATTGAATTTAATACGTGCTATTGTGTATCTTATTGAATATTACATGTATATCATTATCCTAAGGAGGGGGGGGGGG
>PRKT01000156.1:403938-506191 GCA_003671525.1 Saccostrea glomerata | reverse complement strand
GGGGGGGGGGGGGGGGGGGAGGGGCGGCCTTGGATCCGCCTTTGTTAATCAATTAAGAATGGTGACATAAAAATCGCATTGATATGTTAAGAATTATTTCCTGGCTTATTACATATGTAGTTCGGTGTATAAAAAAGTCCTAATAAAAATACTTTTAGAAAAATCATTTTGCTGGCCTCAAAAAGCTGGCATCTTCAAATATTTCATTTTCGAATGTACGTACTCTAAACAAAGATATTACAGAATTTGTAAAAATCACAGAAACTTCTACCTTTTTTCTAAAACGACAGAATAATCAACAGCACGGGCGATAATTTTTTCACATTGATCATTTAATTCTTTTACTATAGGAACCTTGATGATTCAAATCTCTTAAATTTCGTCCCTACAGTAATATACAAGAAACAAAAGACTACTTACTTCTAGTATTGTGACGGGGTAACCTGTAACTCTGTCTTGGTTGAAGTGAAGGTCCTCTGCTGTAGAAAAAAAGTTTAAATTTAATACTTTCACAAAAGTTTCATGATTTAATATATTTCTAAATACAAGGCCATGTGCTAAGGAGTTCACCTTAGTGTCATGAACTTCTAGCATGGATGTGATATAAAAAACTTAATTCGTTATTTTCTGTTTGAAATCTATTCCTGTTATTATCGCGATTGAGTAAGCATCAGTGTTTCGACAAAGTTTTACTAATGTAATAGCTCGATTAGTACAGCGCCTGACTAGATATATAGCGGCCCCGGGTTCGATTCCCGGTTCAGCCATACATTTTCTCCTGTTACAACTCATTGACTCACTGGGGGCCGCCAGAAAAACCCAAATTATCTCTTAAACTTGAACATAAATTCACCACTGAAATATTGCCGAGCCGGCGTTAACAATAACAATCAATCAATCAATGAATTGCGAAATCTATTTGAGGAAGGGGGGATACAATGGTTTGGGTAGTGGATATCGGCTTAGATAGCTCAGATGGTAAATAACCTGAATAGTGATACAGGGGTCTTGGGTTTGATTCGTGGTCTAACCATACATTTTCTATCCTGTCACACCAAGATTGCTGCTAGTTTGTTTAATGTCCCTTTAGCTCTTTCAGGAATTTTTCATTCGTATTAAAACGCCACCACTTGCTGGTGAAGGGCTGCATATTTAGATTTTATGCAATGAGGGGAAGGATCTTTAACTTGCGAGAACCTACTGCTAATTTTTGGATTTGAATCCTACTGTGGGACGTGGAGACCTGTCCTTCTGATGAGACCGCATTAACCTTCTTTGAGTTGGGTCTCACAGAAGGAGCTTGCATAATAAAAATCCCTAACTGCTACATTAAAATTGCCCAATATGGGGTCTTAATTTGCTACCCTGGACAAACAAGTAATGACTTCTCAATAAGAGTGACAAAAATCTCCATGGGATGTTAAACAGAACATTCAGCAGGATCAGACTTTTTGGAGCTTTGCAATAATTCCACATTTTATTTCCTGAATTTATTGGACAAACATCTCATTCACATTTTGTTGTTTCTTAAAACCTACATGTACATGTATAAAGATTATTTTTCAAATCAAAAAGAAAGAAATTGAGCCGTTAACCTTGACTTTTGACACCAATTTCCTATTTTGGCGTAATCACCAAAGCGAATAGACTGGTACACCATAAGACCAACAATTCCTATTAATATGACCACAGCTGCAGACATCCAAGCGATATTTCGAGGGTCTTCGGCAAATGTCACATGTCGATCAGTAGTTGAAGTAGGGGTTGCAGTTGTCGACAGGGGAATCACAATAGTTATAGTGGCGGTGTCTGTGAAAAAATTTGAAATGGTAATGAAACAAATTATCTTTACTTGTTCAATTAGACATTAAATGTGAATATGTGTTACAATAAAGCGCATTAAAGTGGTAAAATTTTCTGTTTGGATGGAGCGTTTTGAGCTATCTTTAGACACGCCCATTTCTTTAGAAAGAAAAACTCGGTCAAATGTTTCAATCGAATACCTGTTCCACAGGTAATTCATGAATATAAAAGCCAATCATATTGATGGTCTACATAAACACCGAGTAATCACGTGTTCGACTAATGCAATGCGTGTTTAACATTAGCGGGAGCTCTATATATAGCTCTTTATTATTTTAAAATCTTCATTTCAGTGTAACTCATGTTGCTTGTCGCGGAAAATGTAGTGTTCTAAAACATTACGACGAATATTGCTTTCTCGTTTCTAAAGAAATGGGCGTGTCGTTATGTTATAATTGACGTTCAAAACATGACTCAGAACTTTTCATCCAAATGGAAAATTTCACCACTTCAATGCGCTTCATTGTAACCATTCCTTAAAGCCCTCTTTTACAATTTTATTCAAGGGAAGGCCTACTAAGTGCCGATTAAACTTTAAAGCGTCTATATGAGTGAAATTCATCAATCGCTTAGTCATGAAAAATATATCAACTCCGTATTCCGATAGCTTTCTCATGTATTATATAAAAATTATCACTACGGTTGTATTATGTATCTTATATTATGAAGACACAGATATAAGTTACTCCATCGTTACATTGCATTTTTGATTGCTCCTTGTTCTGCCTACCATTCAATCCCCCCGAATCCGTGACAGTAGCAGTTATACTCAACGTCTGGCCATTTGAAAAGGATGTCAGTTGAGTATTAACGTAGAAATCTCCATTTGACTGTACACCGAAGTACTGATTCCCAAGACTTGCTTGATTCAGGGTGTAGGATATCGTTCCTGAATATGTTTAAAAGAAAAAAACTTTTAAAGCTGATGTTTAACTCGCCCTTTCTTTGAGAAAAAGATGCCAAGAAACTGTTCACTTATATTTATAAATACTTGTATTAATGATGGTCTACAGAAAATCAAATGATTTTTTATCACAAAAGTACTTTATATATTTGCATTTAAAAAACATTTACCGAAAGCTCCAATGTCCGCATCCGAAGCAACAATTGAACCAAGAACAGTTCCTACTCCCACGTTTGGTTGGGTAAAGAACGTGTAAGAGGATTGGCTGAAAGTTGGTGTGTTGTCATTTATATTGCTAAGTGTAACTGTTAATACTGACGTCGCTGAAAGTTGACCGTCTGTCACAGTGGCATTACAAGTGACCACTGAAGCAGTACCGCTTATATCAAGATCGTATTCTGTCGCTAACGTGACGGCAGCAGTATTTGTATCCATATTGAACTCGGGACAGCTAATGCTGTACTTTTGAGTGGCTCCTGTATCCGGATCGGTGACATCAAAAACAGGTGTTCCTATACTACTTCCCGCCTAAATTCAGAAATATAATGAATTAACATGAAATTTTAATATTGATTACCGGTATTTCAAGTGTTAAAGGTGCTACATGTATCAAATATACTTAAATTAAAACTCTTACAGATCCTTCTGATCCGGTTAGGTAATAAAGTTTTTTCCCAAAAACTGGTGCCTCATTTAAGTCCAGTATGGTTATAGTCAGGTTAGATGTTGCCGCGTCAGTGCCATCGGAAATATGAATGTTAACTTCTATGGACGCCGTTTCAAGACTCTCAAAGTTGATGTTTGTTGTAGAGGATGTTGAAATTAAACCAGCTTAAATTAATACATGAAATTGGACTGATAAATATATATATATATACATATACCATAGTATTGAAAATAAGTCGCACAAATACGAAGTAAATGATGCATCTTACTAGGGGTGGGACGATATACCGATACATATAGATATTTTGTGATAAGATACGGTTTACGATACGTCCATTGAAATATCGGTACGAAACGATACACGAACGACTTATCAAAAATGAAAGTGATAGCAAAATAGTTATGGAAAATGGCGACCTCGCAACGGTCTGAATGAAATGAAGATATTGAAAACGCGCCATGTTCGTATAAATCGTGGATCTGGGAGCATTTTGGTTTCGTGGCTTCAACTGAAAATGGCAAGAGACAGGTTGACAAGACCCAAGCGGTGTGTAGAACATGTCATTCCAAGTTTAAATACACAGGTAGCACAACGAACCTATCGTTTCACCTGAAACGTCATTATCCCGAAATTGGGACGGCTAAACGTTTGAAGTCAGAGGATTCACAGTGCAAAACTGAAGAACAAACGGATAATCAGCCAATAAAAAAGCAAACGTCACTAACACAATGTTTTCCCAAACCTCTACCACTTTATTTTGCACGGTCTCTAGCAATAAGCAAGTCAATAGCCCTATTTATTGCACTTGATTTGCGCCCCTTCTCTGTCGTTGAAAACAAAGGATTCCAGAAAATGTTAAATACTTTAGAACCACGGTATACAATACCATCTAGGAAATACTTTTCTGGCACTTTGATTCCAAATATGTATAGTGATGCGAAGTCATACTAGCTGAGGAAGTTATCTGAAGTGCCATTTGTGTCATTAACAACAGATGGTTGGACATCCAGAGCTGCTGAAAGTTATATCACCATTACCTGTCACTTTATTGATAATGAATGGAATCTGTGTAGTTATGTTCTTCAGACAATACCTTCGCTAGCCAAGGGTTTCTGATACGCTACTCTCCTCATAAACCCTTGGCCTACGGTGAAGTCAAAAGACGGGATTGTTTTCCGTCACGTGATCTCGAATCGATCAGGTATGCACAGATTGCGTCATCGCCAGAAATAAAGACACATTTATAAAAAAATTTAAATCAAAGTTTTTTCAAGAATAATTAAGAAGCAATAATTGAGTTATGTTTATTCATTATTTATAGAACAAATCTGAAGCTTCAATATATATTCTTAATCACACATTTAGAAGATATTGGATGACACCATGGCTATTCATAGAATTGAATGTTATCTTACGGATCGTTGTTTACTTGCGTTTTTCATTTCCAAGATTAAAGAGTCAAGAAGTATCCCGAACGCAAATATTGTCATTTACAAAAAACAATTGCTGATTGGTCGACCGGGTGTACTGAATCCCAATCAGAACTCTTGGAAAAAATCCCCATTTCTATGAACACCGTAGGCCAAGGGTTTATGAGGAGAGTATCGTATCAGAAACCCTTGGCTAAGGAAGATGTTCAGACAAGGGCCATCAGTGAATCTCATACAGCTGAAAATGTTGGTGAAGTGTTATCTAATGCAGTTGATGAATGGGGCTTACAAAGAATGGGTGGAGAAATACCTGTTGTTACTGACAATGCAAGCAACATGAATTGAGCAATAAAGGCAGCCAACCTGGGACCTAATTTAAAGTGCTTTGCCCAGACATTGAATCTAGCTACACAGAAGGGTTTACAAGTGGATTGTGTAAAGACACTTCTAAGTAGAGCCAGACGTGTGGTCAGTTTCTTTCACAGAAGTTCAGTTGCCAATAGCACTCTCAAAACAAAGCAGAAACTATTGCAGCTACCAGAACACAAGCTTATAATGGATGTTACCACTAGATGGAATAGCAGTTTTCAAGATACTTAGAGCAACAAGCTGGCATTGTAGCAACACTTGTAGAACCACATATCAGGAAGAACCTGAAGGATGTTGTGACATTAAGTGACAAGGACATTTCCAACCTGGAAAACCTAGTGGTGATTTTGAAGCCGTTGAAAGACATTACCACTGTGTTATGTGATGAAAAACTGCCCACTGTTTCTCTGATTTATCCTATGAAAATGAAGATCATTTCGTCACTTACCCTTTCACAAGAGGACACAACTCTTATTCGCTCAGTGAAACAGGACATCCTGACCAACTTACAGAAAAGGTACACAAATCCAGAGACTGCGGAATTTCTTATCATAAGTGCAGCCCTGGATCCATGGTTTAAATGTCTACCCCAGCTTACAATGGACAAAAGAAATGCCATTTTCAGCACCATGACCCAAAAAGCCATTGAATTTTAAGAGAAAAAGGTATATAAAACTACAAATTATTAATAAATTATAAATATATAGATAAATAGATATTAAACATAAAAATAAAATACAAAATAAAAAACAAAAATAATTTTTGATGTACATTGTTGAAGTTTATTCATATTTCATAATTATTTCAAATGTGCATTTCATTTTAGACTGTAATCAAAACTGAACCAGAGGACCCCCAGGAGAAGCTGAGATCAGACACAATCACAAACCCTGTTGATGAAGTTGGTCCATTCTGCAGCACAGCTATTGCTCTGAGCACTGGATCCAAGTCTTCTAGTAATTTTAAAAAATTGTTTGCTGATGTTTTCATCGAAAAAGTGGAGAGAAGAACCAAAACACTGCAAGATATGGTTACAGAAGAAGTTTCAAGTTACAGGAAAGAGAAAAGTATTCCAGTGGAAGGAAATCCTTTACTCTGGTGGAAAGTTCATGGAGACAAATATTCATACCTTGCTCATCTTGTTAAATATCATTTGGGTATTCCTGAGACAAGTATCCCAAGTGAAAGGATCTTCTCCACAGCTGGAGATATTGTGAGTGCCCAGAGGGCCACTCTCAAAAAAGACAGTGTGGACTCCTTAATTTTCATTAAAAAAAATTTGAAATTATAAACAAATGGATTAATAACGATTCATTCATTTGTAAACTCAACCCTGATTTAGTTGGTTAAAACATTTGGCAAAATATGTTATAATCATTATGTTTAATGATTTTGTTTAATTTTCAGTCAATTATATTGATATATAACAAATACTGTAAACCAATTATTATACGCGTCACTTTTTATTCGCGACTGACCACTAGGGAACTAATCCGCGACGATTTATTTCCGCGAACAAGTGGTCACATTTTTTATTTCATAAAGTATTTTTTGCTTCAAATTAAAATTTTATATCCGCCCATAAACTAGGTAAAATGCTACCGTGGGTACTGCTTACGCAGTATTCAAGACATTCTGTGTATTGCGGCCATTTAAAATCTTATATCCGCCCCTAAAGTGGGTAAAATGTTACCATGAGTATACTTCTTACACATTATTCACGACGCTCGAATGAAATCGGGAAAAAAATCTAGGAGATTAAAGTTGATTTAAAACTTTCAATTGTATAAGTGCCTCATACTAATTAAGTAATCGACGTTTTCTAAGATCTACATAGCCAAAGCGCAATTATTATAAATGGTTGGGACAGAGCAGGACTGGGCCATAATTAGTCTTAATTAACCAGGCTATCTCTAACTCGTCTGTGACAATAAATGAACAATAATAACACAAGCTGAAATAATTATTGACATTTTAATCATTTTTAGACAAATAGTTTTAGATTTACCATTCGTTTTTAATTTTATATATATTTTTTTTAATTTCAACTGCTTCTAGTACACTAAAATTCTTCCGTGATTACGTATTGAACCGTCGGGATCGGTATTAAAAAAGGGCAAATAACTCTTATCATACCACATGGGAATATGAACAACTGGTTCGCGACGATAAATATCCGCGAGCAAAGGTTACTCGCGGAATTCGCGGATATTTATCGCACGCCTATAATACTTGGTTTACAGTACAACATCCATAATTCCATATGATATTATTTTCAAAAGCAAATGTGATTTAATTATTATAAAATATTTTGTTGATTTATTGTCAAGAAGACAAGTATAATACTCATTTAAATTCAATTTTTTTTAAATTTATTTTAATATCGAGACACGTATCGTATCGTGCTATAATATCGAGATGCGTATCGTATCGCAAGATCAGTGTATCGTCCCACCCCTACATCTTACATACAATATCACTAGATTTCATTATTACATGTAATACCTATTAGCTCTAGATGTACATACTACAGTTTATGGCCATAAATGAGTCAGAATTGCATTTTCACACTATATATTTCATTGAAAGACCAATTTTACAACAACAAAAATGTGGTTAAGTCAATTAGCTCAATTGCCATGAATTTCTCTTAGTTACGGAATCATGCAAAATTGTTCAAAATTTCGTGTCTTAAAATACTTAACAAAATGATACTTAATTCATTGAAAAAAAAATTTTAAATTGTCAAGACAAAATTTTCTAACCTCAAATTACTATTATTTCTTAACAAATTAAAGCCTTAATTTATTTTTGCATTTGACCAGTGAAATTACTGTAATGCCTACAAATAAAATTATTTTGAAACAATGTGAAGAATTAAGCTGCATTGAATTCTGAAATTTATGGTGTTTTAGTAATAAAAAACTATCAACAATTAACACTGCAATAGTATTTTAGGAAAAATGCATTTTCAATGAAATATATAGTGGAGAATATAATTATGACTCGCTTATGGCCAGGTACTTTGTATGCAATAAATCCTCATAAAAATGTTTTTTTTCGGAACTGTCTGGCACGCGAAGTAGTTGTAGTGTTATTTTCAAGGACTTGTCTAAATTCATTCTAAACCTAATTTGTAGCTCAGTTTTTTTAAACTGACGTTAAGAAAGAGAAAACCACAAAAAAGCACGATCCTTTATAGAAGAACAGCCAGTTGCGCAATGATAAATCCCTGTGAAATTTGAATTTGTTGCGTATCAATAAACCAAAGGAACTCGAAGGATCCTTCAAAGCACAGAGTTTGAGAAACTTTGTGATGGTTGATCATGATTTTTTTTTTTTAAAGACATGGGTATTTTGTATTTTAAGATAAGATGCAATTTTGACTATTACTACCTTAGAACAGACTATAACTGCATTTTTTATTAAATCATGAACAACAGAGGACATATTGACATAAGAAATCTTTTTAATCAATTATTACATCGAAATTCATATAAAATGAATGCGTACTTGCAGCGTTTGTAGTAAAGATGTTTCCGCCAGAAGCTGGAAGGTATGTAGTCGTAAATACGTGTGTGTCTGTCGTGTCTATATCACTGTACGACACCTGGAATACTGAGGCTCCTAATGCAGAGTTCTCCGACACGGTTATTGGAGATGCCAATGGTAGATTTGTTAAAATGGGCGCAGTGTTTATCCCTGAAATTATTAATCGTGAAAAGGTCGCCTGCTAAAACTAGTGTTAATATAAGAAGTTATATCAAACTTTTTCAAATGATCTGCCTTATAAAGAAAAAGAACTTTCAATTTGAAAATGTTGAATATAATTTCTCTTTATGGTTAAAAATGATATTACGTTTTTTTTTTCCATTTTCATATTAGAAGAGGGACAGCTTGTGACAAAATTTCAATTAAGGCCTCCCACAACTCAAGCTACAAACGATCTTTGGTTGCTTTCCTACTGGCTTCTCGCGTTGTCTCTGGCTTAGACCTCATCGTGTTAATAAGTAAGATGTTATTGATTGCTCATATAACAGGGCAAAATGATATATTTTGATGAATTATGACGTAAAATAATATTTTTGATATACATAATTTAATTATCTACCGACAAAAACTTCGCCAAACGTTTTAATTGCCCTGCAATTTAAGAGTAGTTCAGCAGTAATCAAGAAACGGCTAATTGTTCTTTACATGATCCCTGTGGTTGTTTAGGACACAACAAAGAAGTTAAAGATTTTCACATGAATATGTAGAAAAAAGTATATATGGAAGCATCCTAAGGGTTTTGATAATTCACATTTGCTTGTCTTGATCCCTCTATAATCGATGATAAACAGGGCTTCCACTGATTCTCAAAGTATAGTCTCAATTCGCTTTAAATAATGTACTGTGTTTCATGTAATATATTTCAAATAAATTTTATTTTCTGCCAGTCATATGAACCATTGTTGGTTTTTGATAAAAATACAACAGTTGTTTGTTGTAACCTGAACAATTGTCTTAGGAGAAAACGCACTTTATATCAGAAATCGATCATTTACATATCTTTTTCTTAGTAAGATTGTCCTTCATTTGATGTATATTTTCTGAATATCACACATATACGTGTAACAAAATTTTAAAAATTTTAATATATTTATCAAATTTTGATGTCACCGCAATTTTATTACTCTTCTTTTTGGAAATTCAAAAGGACTTGAAGGATTGCTGAACTGACTCAATAGGATTAAGTTGTAACTGTTTAACATCTTGAATACTCCTTCTATTGCATGGAATGGTTAAAAAAGACGTCCACTGTTTATCTGTATTTATTAAAAATAGCCCCCCTTTTCTTATGAGTCCAATGGTTGAAAAATTCATCGATATTTACGTGTTAGCATTTATTCACAAATTAAGTAAGAGAAGTACATTGTTTACTATGGAGCAAATTAGGACAGATGATACAAACAAACTTTTGTCAAAAAATTTGAAAATAACAACTTTGTTCATGTTTAAATGAATAACATGAATAACTTTCGCCGCGTAGTTTTTAATTTTTTTGTTCAAATTTGGACAAAAATGGAATTTAAAGTGAAAAATATTTGTATAGATTAATAAGGATGGCTTCAGAATGGCAGAATTATGAACATCACAGAAGGTTTACAATTTCTTTATATTCTAGAAATTTATTATTTGCATCATTTGCAATGAAATTAGGCCAAAAAATATATACCAATCCAGGCATCCATTTTTTCTTTGTATCATCTGTCCTTAACAGAGGAATAATTAAACAACAGCATTAAAAAGTTACAATAAATCTCAGAAGGATATTTACGTTACCGATATTTACAATACCATTTTTTAAAGTAGATTAGAATTAAATTCTAAAGCTGTTTGAAAAGATTTGCGAGTGACTCTTTATAATTTAAAAACTAAGAACATGAAGAAATACACTTTCTTACAATTGCATTTTTTCTGTAACAGGAGTACAGAAATGCAAATGGAAGTGTACATGCATAGGTGAACATTTTTTTACTCAATATATTTTGCATCCGTGTGATTTGAAAATTGAATTGACATAATATTATTCACAAGTAGAATTGTGGTTTAATGATCGAATGTTTCCATTTTGAGCAATTGGTTAATATTGCATAGTTTTAAGTGTAATGCACGTTACCATTCGGAACGTAAATCTGAAACAAAACTTTCTTAAAGTTTGTATTTTGCTGTTTTTTTTTCTTTTTAACTAATAGTGTATCGTCAACTTAAAAAAAATGGTTATATACACCTCAGTTGTATACCGAGCTAAGCATTTTGATGAAGAAAATATCATTTTTCGTTGGAAATAAATTCCAGAGAATATGCGCTGCATGTAGTAGGGGGGGGGGGGGGGGGGGGGGGGGGTTATCATATCGGGTAAACTAAAAAAGACTGCTGTGGATGTTAGGTGTCAAGAAAGTGGTCGAAATTGAATCCATTACCATTTTTGTTGCTTTGCAAGAAATACTTGTATTAAACTGTGCACCTAATTTTTCCCATTTAAATTGTTGCTTAGACATAGAACTTAGAAGGTATGCGTCTATGCTTTAATGGTACTGAAAATTCAATTTACGTTCTATGAATGTAGAATATATTTTGCACAATAGAGCACATGTAATATGCAACTGTAATTATTAAAAAAACTCTTTTAAGGGTGGGGGTAACTTTATTTTGTTTTTTGAGATTTGACGATAAAGTTTTCACAAGCAATTAGGCATTTGAAATAATCAACAGATTAAATGGTGGAAGGGAGGGGGGCATAAATTAAATGATTCTTCTATAGACAAGTCATAATTTGAATTTTCAATTCAACCCTTTGTCAAGAGCACAGATAAGAAAATTCAAAAATTCAATAATTTGAAATAATATAATCATTTTTCCCCGAATATACTTTTATTAGGGCCCCGCTCGGCGGGCGCCCTATAGTGATCAGTCTGTCCGTCCGGCTGTCCGTCCGTCAGTCCGTCTGAGATCTCTTGTCCGCAGCATATCTTCTCTCCCCTTGGCCCAATCTGGCTCATACTTTACCCACGAAGTGCCCTTGGGTAACCGGTGTGCAGTGACCTTGAACCATGTTTCTAGGTCAAAGGTCAAGGTCACAGCAGAATTGTGTGAAAAATCCTTGTCCGGAGCATATCTTCTCTCCCCTTGGCCCAATCTGACTCATACTTCACCCACAAAGTGCCCATGGATAACCGGTGTGCAGTGACCTTGAACCATGCTTCTAGGTCAAAGGTCAAGGTCATAGCAGAATTGTGTGAAAAATCCTTGTCCGGAGCATATCTTCTCTCCCCTTGGCCCAATCTGACTCATACTTCACCCACAAAGTGCCCATGAGTTACCGGTGTGCAGTGACCTTGAACCATGTTTCTAGGTCAAAGGTCAAGGCCATAGCAGAATTGTGTGAAAAATCCTTGTCTGGAGCCTATCTTCTCTCCCCTTGGCCCAATCTGGCTCATACGTCACTCAAAGAGTGCCTTTGGGTAACCGGCGTGCAGTGACCTTGATCCATGTTTCTAGGTCAAAGGTCAAGGTCATAACAGACTTGAAAAATTCTTGTCCGGAGCATATCTTTCTCTCCTTGGCCCAATCTGGCTCATACTTCACCCACAGAGTGCTTTTGGGTAACTGGTATGCGGTGACCTTGAACGATGTTTCTAGGTCAAAGGTCATAGCAGACTTAAATGAAAAATCCTTGACCCAATCTGGCTCATTTCACTCACAGAGTGCCACTGGTCAGTGGATGTGTAGTGACTTTAATTGGTCGAAGTTTCTAGGTCATAGTCAGAATTAGCCTTTATGTTTAAAATCTTTGCTTGGTGCATAATTTTTTCCCTTAATTCCAGTAAATTTTTATAACTGAAGATACAAGATAACTTATATCTGTAAAATTGCAGTACATGTATCTGTGAAGTCATACTAAATTACTTTCACTGTAATACACAAATGTTCCTCTTCAAAATATACCTTTTAAACTTAAAGCAATATGAGCTATATCTTTGAGAATTTTATTTTTATGGTAAAATGTGCTATTATGATCAATTTGTATGTAATTTAAACTTTTATGATCAATGAGCCGAAAATAAAGTTTAAAAATGTTTCAGAAGAAATATTTCTGTACAACCGAATATACAGTTTTATATAAGAAATCATTATTGTACAGGATGACAATAATTCAATTTTGCTTCAATCAAAGCTAATAAAAAAATCCATTGCAAATATGAGCAACAGAAGTTTATAAATAATTTATCTTTCTGTCATTAAATTAGTTGATTACAAATTTTCAATAAAATTTTCAAATGTCAAACATGCAGCTCATATTGCTTAATCTTACATTTACATCTTCATTGTTGAAAGCGGGGCCCTTTGAGATGGTCACCATCTCAATGATATCTAGTTTTTGTATGATATCTATGTGGGATATTTACGTGATATTTGACAAACACTTAATTCGTAATCAGGTAATGGCGAAATATTTTACCTTCATATATTTTAAATAATGTGCGTTTCTCTGAACAAATTAATAAAGAATCAAATAATGAGGCATTTAAGGGAATATTGTCATTATTTGGCTTATCGTCAGATTTAATAAAAACTTTCTAAAATAAAAAGAAAATAATTTCATTAAAATAAAAAGTATGTTTGTTTTAATTTTCCTAATAATTGAATCAAAGATTCAAAGCCCTTTTACAAATGTGCTTAAACGGTTTCATGAATGTTTATAGTTAACAAAATTTGATGTGTATTATCTAAATTTTGTATTTTAGAAAAATTCTTTCGTTTCCAAATATGGCTTCTCAACATCACGTAAATATCTTGGTGTGAAATTAGCCCTCCAACCACATTCATTTCGAAGGTCAACAAAACACAGCATGAAGTATTTAAATCAAATTGTGATTTTTAATAACTATATACTTTCATGTGTCAACTGACATAGTGTTAGTTTTAGTTCACAATTTTTTTTCCCCAAAGTCGATTTGGCACTATAAACCCATCTGCATGGAGAAAATCATTCATTATTCTCATTTATAAATCTGGAGATAAAAATGACCTAAATAATTATAGAGGTATTTCACTGCAGAACTCCATGGCAAAACTTTTTAGTGCTACACTTAATAAAAGATTAATGCTACATTATGATAAATTATTCGCAAAACAGCAATTTGGATTTAGAACAGAACACAGAACAACAGACAGTCTGTTTGTACTTAAAACTTTAATAATGAAATATATCGTTCGAAATAAGACAAAAATATATGCATGCTTTGTAGATCTGCGCAAAGCATTTGACACAGTTTGGCATAAGGGCCTTTTATACAAATTAATGAACAATCAAATTGGTCAAAAATTCTTTAATGTTATTCAAAGTATGTACAGTTCATGTGAATCAGCTGTTAAATTCAAAAACAGTCATTCCAATTATTTTAAACTAGATAGAGGGGTAAAACAAGGGGACAGTCTAAGTCCAACTTTATTTAACTGTTTTATAAATGATCTACATGACACTTTTGATCAGTCATGTGATCCACTCATACTCAAACACACACATGTATCTAGTTTAAGCTTTGCAGATGACCTTGTTCTGCTTTCAGAGACACATAGTGGTTTACAGAATACACTGAACAAACTGCACAATTATTGCTTAAATTGGCAATTATCTGTGAATACTACAAAAACAAAAGTTTTAACTTTTCAAAAAGTACATAAACCAACCCCTGTTTTATATTATGATAATCACCCTCTAGAAGAAGTAAAAGAATATAATTTTCTGGGAACAATAATTGACCATAAAGGAAGTTTACACAAAGGAATACAAGAACTGTCTAAGAAGGGCTTAAAAGTAATATTCTCCTTAAGAAAAATTTTCAACAACTTTACACAACTACCTGTAAATTTGTCATGTAAATTATTTGACACTCTTGTCCGTCCTATTTTATGCTTTAATAGTGAAATATGGTTTATGGATGATTATCTTCCTTCATACAGAGCAATGCTCCGAGCTATAAAGAATAACAGTTCATGTGATACACTCGCTTTACAAGAAAAATCAGTTTATGAAAAAGTACATACTAGATATTGTAAAACAGTTCTAGGACTCAATAAGACAGCATGCAATATTTCAACTTTGTGTGAACTAGGCAGACTTCCAGTTTCTTCTTTTATTAAAACTCAAGTCATGATGTACTTTGTACGGCTAAACTCTCAAAATGTAAACCCCTTGATTAAAGAATCATATAATATTAATATATCTATGCATGAAGAAGGATTTTACTCCTGGCATACCCTTGCAATGTCTATATTTGAAGAAAATAATTTAAATAGCAATGACTACAACAAAAAAGATGAAAAATTTGACAAAATTAGAAATTCAGTTAAAAAGAAGTTGAAGAAAATTGTACTAGATAATTATAAAGAAAAAACTATGGAAAAAATATCTAAATTTACAGAAAATTCAAAACTATACTTGTACAGTAAAATAAAACACAGTGTCGATATGGAAGAGTATCTTACGCTTGAAAATAGTTTTAAGAATAGACAAATGCTAACTAAATTTCGAACAAGTGACCACTGCCTAATGATAGAAACTGGTAGGCATAAGAAAATACCTCGAGAACAAAGATTATGTTCTTCATGTAATACTATTGATGATGAATCACATTTTTTTCTACAGTGTAGCTTGAATATACAAGCAAGGAATATACTTATAAAAGTTATGTTAGATAATTGTTCTTTATTCTACCTCAAATCACCTACTCAGAAACTTGAATATATACTAAGTCCAAAACTTGAAGTTATACCGGCTGTTTGCACTTTTATAAAACAATCATTAGAATTGAGAACTAAAAGGTCCACATCGGTGTAACATTTAGGGAATAAATTTCTTTATGGATATTGTATATATAATTCATTGTTCTCATTGATTTTGTTTCTTTTTTTGTATTGCTTGACCCATATGGGTGTAATATGCAATAAAGACTATTATAAATTGAGAATGCGTGTTCACATTAAACAAGTAAAGGATTTAAGAAAATCTTTTAAAATCATCTTTAAACAGTTAAATCGTGATTAAAACATCCAGGGGCGAACGATTCAAGTTTGTTGAAATCATCCCCACCCTCCTACGGAGAGAATGGGCCACACTGTGTGAAAGGTGAAGAGACAGCAGCAGCATTTGTACATCACCTACTGTTGTTGACTTTTTTAAATTTTATTTTTGAAATTTTGAACGAAATGAATATTACCTGTCACAACAATTGTTAAAGTTTTCGGACCCACCAGTGATCTTCCATCATAGACATATATATACAGGTCGTACCCCGCCTCTGTATATCCTATCAGGTTATTTGTTGATCTGACATCTCCCGCTAGAAAATACAAATGACAATAGAAAATTCAATAGGAAATTTGAAGAATTTGGTAATTATCATATTACATTGTATGATACCTACAGTGATAAATCGCGAAAGGGCAGGTAGGTGAAGAGCATGTCATATTGTAATAAAGTTGATCCCCCTCGTTATCTGATGATGTAACTGTGTAAACGCTGGTGCCTGTTGTGGTTGTGGCGGAAACATTCACGGAGGCTGTAGAAGAAATGGGAGAGATGTTTTAAAGCCTATTTTTAAAATTTGCTCATGTAGTACATCAAATATTAACTATAATTTATTTTTGAAAATGGCCAAATAATGTGATCTAAAATGTCTAAAATAAAACAACAACAACGAAATATCTCCGTGAAGCTACGCACACAATTGTAGTTAGGAAAGTACCTGTTAGATAACAATTAACGTCATTTTTTAAAAGTTAATTTTGCAAATACGAAATAGATGTGTCAGACACTGTGGTTTCTTTAATTTTATGATCACCAGGACATATCGTATGGACTACTTTTTTTTATTGAGAGTACGTCGGTAACACATGTATTTTTAAATGTCGTGTTGAAGGCAACAGTAAGTATTTTATTCTTTTCACGTATAATATTCTAAACAAATTCTGCTTCATGTGAATACAGAAAAAGTCTGGTGTATAATACCTGAGCGCAAATGATATTCCTCGGAATTCTATTAGTAGCAATGGGCGCCGTCGCTAGGTGGCGCTTGCGGCAAGTTTTCCCGCAATCACAAAAAATTCACCTCGTTGCGCTTGGGATTTTTCCCGGTCTTATTTGATAAAACCTGAGGCTAAAATACGAAAATAATGGTGTGAAACTAAAGTCAGGATTTCAAATTTGACGTATATGATATTTATAGAAAGCACATGGTAAGAAAATGACAACTTATCGATATTTTAAGTGAGAAAAGAGGTGGCAAGACATGGAATCGGCAATATACACAGATTTTACTGTCATTTTTGAATTATTTGATCTTTTTTAAGCTTAAAACAATACTAAGGTAATAAGTATTTGCACGGATAATAATGTAAAATTGATTTTCAATCCGGTAGGTCAAACGAACAAGAACGATAACTCTTATCTTTTGAAATACGAGGAAAATTGTGTGTACTTTAGAACTATGTATTAAATCGCCGATTTTTCCTGTTCATTGAGTTTTTCTGTTGTTATCTTCGAAAAACATATTATATTCGATTTATAAACATATGAAAACATTTCATTCTGTCCTATAATGGCATTGTCTTGCAAGTTTTAATTAAAGACCGAGAATTATGTGAATTTCAAAACTCTTGCACTTGCACTTGCAGAACGATATGTCGTTGCTGAATTATCTTGAACATTGTTGAAACTGAAAATTGAATCATGTCCGAACCAAAGCCACAGGAAGAACTTTAAGAAGACTCTGAAGAGACCCAGGTCAGTTATGTGTATCTTACAGTGTTACACCTTTATCATAATAAATTGATATGTGCTCTGCAGATAAATAAAATATAAAATTTAATTAGGCCTAATTTAAATGCTAAAGTTAAAGATATGAATAAATCTAATGCATATGTGAAATATAAAATTGAAATGTCTTTGTCAAGTAAACTGTAATTGCAGATCACTTTTTAAAATTATTTTTTAGGAATTTATTGGGGAAAATCAGCTAACAGTAACACCTGAAAGTCCTTTACTCTTTAGTGAGTCAGATGCTGTTTCCAGTAATTCATCAGGTGAACTTTTAGTCAATTTTAAAAGGTTACAGAAAAAAGACCTAATTTTCATATCAAAATTTTTCAACGCAGACAATTGAATTTCAACCATCATATCAAACAGGTATTTAATACGAACATAATGGAAGAGAAATGGGTATGTCACACACACCAAATGAAAAACAAACACAAACAATTACATCTTCCCTATTAAAAAAATAGCAGATCATGTCGAACAGCAATGGGAGGACCATTCAAATTAACAACCTTCAACATATATACAGAAAATTACAAAAGAACAACAAATCTTGTCAAACAATTGCTACAACAAGCAAATGTAATTAATATATTAAAAAAATGGAGCCATGCAGAGAAATGGAAATACCTATAGATTGTCTTACAGATAGCCCAGAAAGCATTCCCTTTATTAAAAATACTTTACCCATTGGTGTAATTTTAGAACTTTATAATCATATGAAAATGAAGAAATTGGAAGTTAAAGATTTGCTTCTTTGGATATCAAAGTTAACAATCAATTCCAGAGAATCTATAAATCAACCTGCTTTTCTGTCAAAAATTCACAGACACTTAAAGACTAGTGCAAGTAAGCGTCGCGATGACAGAAAACAATTTTTAGACTTACCTTTTACTTTACCTGTGGGTACAATTACCCAAACATTACAAAGTACAGACACATCTGTTTTACAAGAGGAAAAGTCTCCAAATATTAATACACAAAAACTTTTAGATGAGAGGAGAAAAAAAGTGAAAGACTTGAATGAAAAATGTAAACAGCTTGACAGAAAACTGAAAAGAAAAAAAGACAAGGAAAAAAGTTCTAAAACTAAAATCCAAAAACTTGAGGAGGATGCCAAGAAAAAAGATAAAGTTATGAAAGAAGTACAATCAGTAAAACGACTAAAATACAATAGCTTAAAATCAGAAAAAGCAAAGAGTAGTAAGTTTTACAGACTGAATAAAAATCTCAGACAAGAAAATTCATTACTTAAAGATCAATTAACTTCAGCACAAATTCAACTTGCTAGTGCTCAAAAACAAATCCTAAATCTACAGGCAGAGTCTGATAATATAAGTTTGAGTAGTCTACAGCAAAAAGTCAATGAACAGGAGTTATCTATTCATTACTTAGAAACTTTGCTAGAAGAACAAAGTGAAGTCATACTTTTTTATGAAAATGAGCGAAAGTATACAAACAGCACTGTTGAATGTGTTATGAATTTGATAGATCTTAAAGTTCCATCTGATAAAGTAGGGAAAGTTATTCAAACAGTAGGGCATTTGTATGGGAAAAAACCTAATGCAATTCCTTCCACAAGAACAGTCAATACTATTGTTGACAGTAAAATTGCTGTCTCACAAAAACAGTTAGGCACAGTTTTGTCTAAAAAAGAAGATTCTACCATATACACAGATGAAACACGTAAATATGGGAAAACTTTAGAAGCGTATTTAGTTACAGACACTTAACAAAACTGTTATCTTTTTGGACTTAGGGAAATGCTGAATAAAAGTGGTGTTTCTCCATTAGACACATTTAAGGAGATACTTAGTGACATTACAAATAGCTGCCATGAAAAAGAATCAACAGGTAATATGAATGTTGGTTATCAAATATTAGCCAACATTTGAGATACTATGTCGGACAGAGCTTCGACAGAAAAGGCTTTTAATAGGTTACTTGAGGAATACCGACTTGAGATTTTGCCTCAAGTAATTGACGGATGGCCAGACATGGATGAGGAAGAAAAAAATCCTGTTCAAAGATGAATAATTTTTTTTGTGGCCTCCACCTCTTAGTAGGAATGGCAGATGTGTGTGAGTTATGTGTGAAAAAGTTTGAACTTTTCCATTCAGAAGGAAAAGATACAGGATCTGCTGTACATGCCGAGCTAAAGAGATACCACAGATCTGAGAGTGGTACACTGCGGTTGCTCAGATCTTCCTCAAAGGCTTTAGCTGTGGGTGAAGATGAGAAGAATGGAGCAAGTCTGGAATGAAAAACATACCTTAAGGAAAAAATTAAAAAAAAATTTAGTGACAAGGTTTAAACACAATAGGTTTAATTTAGTTTTTGTTTTGGGTAAAGGCATATACTACCATGCCAAAGATATAAGTTATTTCCTTGACACTGTTCATGGCACAACAAATAGTCTTCTGAAAGCAGTGAGTTTGGACATTAAAGAAGTTTTATTTTTGGCTGCTGTTAAATCATTTGGATTAATATCCCAATTCATGTCTGCACCACTATGGAGAAAACTAGAGGAGCCTGGACACATTCTTGAAATGAATGAAACATTCAAAACATTGACAGATATCCTTAAAGAAGCATCTTATGATGTGGGATTATGTTGTAAATTTATCTCCATTTAATACCACAATAAATGAAGATGACAGGGTAAACGTACATCATGCAAGTGAAGACAATGAAGTGGATGAAATTCTTCTCCCTCTTTTGCAAAGTCTCTTCAAAGCAATACAAGAACTGTTAGAAAGAATGGTAGAGGATCATCTTCCTGGAGGACAGTTTTGGAATCCAACCGAGGAGCTGAAACAACAAACACAATCTGTTATGAAGCATAATAAATTACCAGAGTTTACCTTTGGCCAATTAGATCAACTGCTGAGAACAAGACCAAATACAACAACATTAACCAATGAAAGCTTTTTGATGTATAGTTTTAATAAGACAAAAGAATGGCTTTGTGGACTTGACCAAGAAGAGAAGGACAGGTTACTCAGTGAATCAAGAAAAGAAGGAACCAAGATACGCTATTTGTTCAAAGAAAGGATAGAAATCATAGAGAAAAAAAGATTGGAGCATCAAAAAGAAAAACAAAAAGAATTGGAAAGGAAAGAAGCAGATAGAATTAAGAAAGCAGAGGCATTTACTGTGACATATGCTATTATGGATTATTTCGAAGTTTAAATCAGCTCAATGAAGGACTAGAGAGACTGCATAAAGAAAGTGAGAAGAGAAAAGCTTTGGAGTCTCAAATAAAATTTCGTAAAAATGTTCTTTATCAGAAGCATGCGGATAAAAAAGTTTTCAATTCAAGTTGTAGGACAGAATCAGGTAAATACACAAAGTTGCCATTAGATACCCTTAAAAAATGTATCGACACTGATTCAGGCAACTCTTACTGTTCCAACTCATGAAAAAGAGCATGAAGGACTGCCTCTTCTAGTAGGCAAAAGAATTGAGCATAAATTTACTGACGGGGTATACAAAGGTTTTGTCATATCTCTTGTTCCAGGATTTCCACAATGGTATAATGTTAAATATGAGAGTGATCCAGCAGTGTATGCCTACAATCTTGCAAAAAGAAGGGAGATCTAAAGATTGTTGTTTCAGCAGAATAACGAGGACTTGGTTTTATTAGATACGACTTTTGCAGTTGTAAATATTTTTATATAATTTGTTAATAAGTATCTCTGAGTTTTTAGACACGGTGCTAGGACAACATATATTTCAGTGTAAGGAGCTGACATTTTTGTTGAGAAGTTTGGTTTTTGTTGCTTCAATTGCATGATCATGTCAAGAAGTAGTGAGGCATCACTTTTTATCAAGTTGATACACAGTTGATGTACATTAAGTAATTATAATTAAACAGAACAAAGCTACAAAAGCAAAATATAGAAGAAATCCATAGAGTTTCAGTGTGTTTTTCTACTTTGACATGGTATTACATACATTAAGAATTAAATTTTGTTGTTTCTTTCTTTGCATGAAGTTTCCTATTTTTCATTTTGATTTTTTTAAACTTTATTTTGAATTTCACAAACCTTCATGCTAAAGTTGAGACATTTAAATAAATGTGGGTATCATTTTAATAAGATAAAGAAAACATTTTCTTCTACATTTGAGAATAATAATTATTATTTCAATACTTTTTAACCATTTATTTTTATTCTTTTTCAGATTTCAATTGTTTCTTAAAGAGAGGATAGAGGAGAGGTATATACAAAGAGAGGAAAGAGGAAAAGAAGAGTGGTCAATGTAGATTTTTTTGTTGTATTAAATTTGATAATTACACAATTTATAAATCTTTTTTATCAATGTCAGGGATTGTGAAAATAAACCTAATGAAACAATGGTATCTGTGTAGACTTTAATACTAGAATAATGTAATTTTCCATGTGCGGTAGTTAAGGTGACAGAGGGTAGGTGTGTTTATAAGTATTTTAAGGCTATAAAAATTCTTATTTTCAATAAATAAAGTTTATATTTAGATTAAGCACACCCAAAAAAGGATAAAAAGACATTGAGTTACCTTTTATTTGATATAGTTTGTTCAGTATAATGTGAGGTCAGATATTTTTAAAAGTAAGAAAATTAGCCTGTTGAAATTGCGTGAGGGTACCCATGTTTGCCTCTTAAATGTGATGCAATGGAAAGAGATATAATGAAATGGTTGTTAAATTTGAAATCAGCATGCTCAAATTGAGGGGAATGTAAGAAAAAAATCTGAAAAAATACTGTTTTTAAAAATCACCCCCTGGTGCTACTATTAGATCGTTGGAAAACCTCGTCTTTTTTACAAAGAGCAGAAAGAGAATAGTAATAAATAATAAAAATAACCAAAAAAAAAAAAAACAATATATAAATTTTTAAAAAGATCAAAGGAAATAAAAGATATCTGTAAAATTTGTAAGATAATTTAATTAAATGAAAAATGTAATAATTCGAAAGATAATCATTTTAGAAGACATTTTCCTTAACCATTGACATAAAGCTAGGACTAGAGAAAGATTTGTTTTGATTTGTGATGTTCAAAATTATGGATGATACACATTGAATGTGGACCCAAGATGAGCAGCTATCAAAATGAGCCCACGCATCTTTTCACCTTTCCCCCCTTTCTATTTTCATGCATTGCATTTCATGCAGTCACAACATGAAACGTTTGTTCTTGTTTTCTTTTTTTGTGGTTAATTTCTTCTTTCTGTTGATTTACTCTCTCCTTTATTTTGCCTTTTCTTTGCTTTTTTCCCCTTTTTGTCTTTTGCCTCTAAGGGACATGTAATTAAGCATTAATGCATTTATGAGACCGAATCTTTTAGAAAATAACGACAATTCAATGCTTAGAATTATATTAACATTTTTTGATCCCCCTGTATTTTCCGCACTTCTTATTTTTCTATTAAAAGTTCCCATCTTATCCTTCATGTAATTGCAATTGACAGAACAGCCTTTGGAACAGCTTATTCCGGAAACGTACGAAAATAATGCACAATGTTAACAGATAACAATAATAAAAGTTTAATTTAGTTTTTCAATCTAAAATGATAAACTTTTTTTTCAACAAAGAAATACAATTGAATTGTACAACAGTCATAAAATTTTCGCTTTGTTTAAACAGTAACGGCGTAGGTATTACGTCATGTGGTGAACCGGTCAAAGTCAGCGGAAGTAAGCCATGTTTCTTTTTGATATTAAGTTGAAAATGCAACTGTTGAAAAAGGAATTGCTGAAATATCCCACGTTTGGATTGATTTCCTGTGTATGGTTAGAAATGTGAGCATCATTAAATGTCATCAATTTCTCTTTACTAGGCATAGGGCGAAACATCTACGTTTCCTAGACAAGTAACATTCATTTCATTCAGAACACGTAGGCACTGAGGACGAGACGCTGATGTCATGCCCGAGAGAGTGCTTCTTAAAGATTTTTTACTGATAAGAAGATCAAGGATTTGTGGTATGAACATGAACAGGCGAGCGTCATATCTATTATCTTTAGGGTAGGTTATTGCTATCGCTTTTAGACAGTGGGGATGTACTTTTTCTGGACTCCAGCCGCATAACAAATTTCGCTCAGAAAATTTCCAAAGGTGCGCATTGCAAAAGGCTTGGCAGAAAACCATTTATCGGCATCCATAAGGGTATGCAGTACTGATTAAACAGGTGAGTGGCAACAACTGGGATCCTCTGTTACGTACATTCTTTCATCAGGGTTGTGACCGTCATCGGATGAAATGCCACCTTGGCGATTCTTTTGTAATGTTTCATGCTGCTATGCATCAATTTTTCAAGTATCATAAAAAAAGAAATTTAGGATGTCTAATTCCTCATACTGGACACTAAATGTCCCAAAAGCCATGCTTAAGCAGACTGTTTATTTACAAGCAGTAAGTAGTTCCTGTATCCATACGCCAGACAGACTTCAGTGATAAGGTCTTGTGTTATGTGTAATTATCACTTGTAATGTTACGAATGTTTTTTATTAGGGTCAAACATAGAAAATGTAAATATGATTCTTTATCTTAGAAATATCTTTTATGAATCTTGTATTGGCTTTTAAAGAAAAATATTTTGGTATTTCGTCACTGAATACATTAAAAAGATCTACATTTAATACTGTGTCAAGATGTAAAAGATCATCTTGGGAATGCCAGTATGAATTCTCTTTGAGTCACCAGAACTTGGTTTGCATTTTTAAGAGCCACTTCTGCTCATACTGTCTCAAAATTTTCGTTGGACACAGTTGAGTTTGAGATACTGTTGCTAGATAAAGGTACATCTGAAGGAGGATTTGTAGATGATTTTTAAAAGAAAGGATCTCTGCTGAGAAGAAAGCCATGCTTACATTGAAGGCGAAGGCTCAGGCTGGTCAAAGGGACCTCTGACGAATGATTCTTCTTCATGGTGTGCTGACAATTTCTCATGAGTTAAAAATGCGTCCCGGTTACCTTTATTGCAACTATAAGGTCTAGAATAGTGTTCAAATTGGAAATCTTCATGGCATCAAAATACGAAACAACAATAATATTCATCATCATATGTGTTGTGACAGTGAAAAAAATTCTCTGGTTTCCTTTCCCGGAAATCTTTAAAGTTGTCTTCAAGAATCCCATTTGTAAAAGTATGTTGAAATTCATCTTATGAACAAGTTGTCCTGTTTTATATTTAAACATAGCCGAACTTATCCTAAAAGTTATGTCTGCCGCATTCATAGCTTTTTCAACCAGTTTTTTTCTCTATCTACATTGATAAAGCTTGGCCTTTCCAGGTTTAGCTGCTGCTTTTATTTTCCCTTTGCATGACCAATAATTGTTGTTTTGAGAACCTGAATTTCAGCTGCTTCTTTTCTGGTTGAGAGCGTTCCGTCCATTTTTCATATTTATTACAATCTCTTAGTTTGAGTAAGGTTCATACATGTAGTTGTTTTCCCTTGTGGTTTTTTTGGGGTTCTTTTTTTGCCTTTTTAATGAAATTGTAGACGCAGTTTATTATTTAAGCTCATTTGCTACTATAAATTTTTTTTACAGAAGAACCTGATTGTCTAACTCAGGATCTTTAGTAGAATAAAATTTACAATATAGAGAAAATGTCTTAACGAGGCTGGGGGCGGCAGCCATTTTCAGACTATTTCAATCTCCTTTAAAAGAAGAGCTACATATAAATATATAAGAAATGATCAAAATTTAAAACTAAAATTTATGAATTTTTTCTTTATCAAATGAATGTTGACAGCTTAAGATACCATATCTAAAAAAATAATTTATATCTGGTGGTTACTTTGTGGTTAAATTGTTGACCCCCCAGCCTCCTTAATAGAAATAAAACCCAACAGTGCAAATTAAATAAGCAATATCCCCTTTTCCAAATGGCGTATGCCACTGACAGAATTGGCCATGGATTAAAAAAGAGTTTGAAAGACCTCAACACCATGAGATGCCCAATGGTTTTAGCAGATGTAATACCCTGGTGTTCCAAAGAAGTGTTGTCCTTCTTGGAAGCATCAAGACAAAAATCACAATCCTAGAGAAGGGAAAAAAATCAAACCTGGACCCTGATTACTCAAAGACGGAAAACACAGGACTGATGCCAACATCACAGCTCCACCATCTTCTGATTTTGATTCTGTTCTTCGGAGAACCTTTCCTAGAGGAACCTATCAGACAAAGATTCAGATACCCTTGACCATCTAGTCATTCTCGATCTCAAAGGCACAGATACAGTAGAGACAATATAATGGTTATACAGAAATGGAGGCACTTTCAATGAAGGTTAACATAAAAGCAGGATTTATATCGATTTTCTTAACGCAAGTTTACCATTTCGGATTGCTACCTCAAACTGACTGAAACTTATTCCAAGCTTTTCAAGTCCTCTTTGTCCAGGGTAGAATTGTTAAATGTACAATGTACATGTTCTGTTTTGTTCCTAAATATACATATTTATAAATTAAGAAATGGCTTGTTGAAAAAAAAAAATTGAGCAAAAAGTTGAAAACCTCGTGCTTTTTTTCCTTTTCACACGGGTTTGTCTAAATACATGTACCGTTATCTGCTTGACTTAAAGCATTAGTTGTTTGTTTATTCCGAGTACTTTTAGCAAGTGACGGTTATCGTTCTTGACTCCAATGATATTAAAAAGATTTCCTAGACTTGATAAGTGACATTACGTTGATGCCTTTCAAGATATAGGCCTAGGACAAAGCCAAAGTAACAACAGATGTCCGTCTTGAACATCAGGAAAGGTGATGGTCGTTTATTTTGGACAACCAATCACGGTACAGTGACGCATAAAGTTAGGTTCTTCCTAATTTTAACATTGTAATTACCATATAATGCCGCCAGTTGGCAATATTCCGGCGGTATATTGTAAATTATACATGTACAAAATGTAAATATGGAACAAGCAAATTCAAAGAATTGTGGTCCCCCGCTTTCGGTGTCTTTTTGGGTGATATGTCATTTCTTTTATGACATTTTGTGTCTAATATGAACGCCTTATCATCAGTCATCTATTTAGAAATATCACTGAACTCCAAGGTCCAGGTCAAAGGGCTAACGTTCTTGGTACCCAATGAAAAGTCTTCTCAAAAGGATTACATATTTGAAGTATGAAAGCCCTAGCCCTTACCATTAAAAAATTATGGCCAAGTTAAAGTTTTCTCATAAGTACAAAAAATATCTAAGGTCAAAAGGTCAAGTTTGTTTGTATCAAATAAAAGGTCTTGCCACAAAAAATACATATGTGAAGTATGAAAGTCCTGGTATCTACCGTTCAAAAGTTGTGGCCAACGTCAAAATCTTTGAAAAGTAGGTCATACTCTTAGGTCAAGGTCTAAGGGGCAAAGTGCTTGGTGTTCAATGAAAGATCTTCTAACAAGAATAATATATATGAAGTATGAAAGCCCTAGCCTTTACCATTCAAAAGTTATGGTCAAGTTAAAGTTTTTTGATAAGTATGGAATACTCCAAGGTCAAAAGGTCAAAGTTGTTGGTATCCAATTAAAGGCCTTGCTACAAAGAATACATATGTGAAATATGAAAGTCCTAGTCCCTACCATTCAAAAGTTATAGGCAAAGTAGAAGTTTTGAATTTTTGTGTAAAAGTGGGTCAAACTCCAAGGTCAAGGTCAAAAGGTCAAATTTGGTGGTACCCAAAGAAAGGTCTTGTCACAAATACACATATGAAATATGAATCAAAAAAATGGGCAAGGTTAAAGAAGTTTTTGTGACAGACGGACAGACGAATGAGATTTTATGTCCCCTCGCTTTCGCGAAAGCGGGGGACAAAAAATCAGAAGACGATCATAGAAAATATGATCTATTTTAAGTATCAGAAGAATTACACCTGTACGAGTGCATATAATCAAACCTTTCCCTACAATTTTTAGACATTATTGTCAGATTGGCAAATTTCAATGTCAATTAGGCTCTGTTGTACGAGAAGCAACAATAGTGCATGCTTCTGGAATACGCATGCTTGGCTTCACGGTCGGGCATTCTAGGTAAACTTTGTGGATAGACTGTGCGAAAACAATTTCGTTCTTGTCATACAAAAATAGATAAATTATCCGAATTTACAATGTTCTTTCTTGTCTGTTGTGAACGATTTACATTTCGTACGTTAGAGACAGACAATACCACACAATTAAAATTCGTAATCCAATTTTTTTTTTAATTTATAGTCAAACATTTATGTAAAAGAACACCTGAAAAAAGTATATACTTGATCTGAAGTTTTGAGCTATTTAGTCTAACCTGCACATAAATGAACAAAAGTAGCAACAACTCGTATATTATAAAACGAAGACTGTTATTTCTGAAATTGTAATGAATACCTAGCTTTTTCCAATATCTCCCTTCATGAATCTTTCCAGATCTAGAGAGCTCGGAAAACCGCGGCAACCTCGAATATGTTTTCCGAGCTTGTCGGAAAGCCTAAGAAGATGCCACTATTAAACAACTTTAACACACTGAAATAACTTATTACTTCTACTCTTTTACTTTTCACCTCGAAATTAAGACAGAATGCTCCAAGAACAGTTAGGAGTTATGCCATTACTGACATGAAACCCATTCTTGGATTCACCATTCTGATCATGAATTGTGACAATTACCCACCCATAAACTCAATCCCCGGTGCTCCAATGAGCAATTCCTATTAATAATTAATCGCTTTAGCAAATTTAATAATTGGTTTAGATATTTTCTTCTGTATTTTATTATGCTACAGCGCTAGGTCATCAATCTTTTTTTTTTTCAGAAACGCGTTTTATTATGGACAGGTCAAAATTCAAAACTGGAACTTTTTGATAAATCTTGCTAGGACTACATGTAAGAGTTTAGATATGAAAACGTATTTTAATCATTTAATGGGTACTTCCACGAAATTTTGAACCCTTTTTTAAAAGAAGTACATTAAAGTTTCACATACCTTGCAGGTTAGTGAATACTGGTGGACTGTTTTGCGTGATGTAAACATTTAAGGTTCCCGTCACCGTGTCTTTGGTATCCGTGCAAGCAATGGTTATGTCGTATGCATTCACAGAATTATATGACAAGGATGGAATAGCTTGTAAGTACACACTATATACTGTAAACAGAAACATAAATTAAATATTATTTTAATTTTCTCTTCACTTGGTTTAAAAAATTGTACAACGTGTCTTGAATTTCAATCACAAAGAATCAATCTTGATTAAACAGTTAATTTTTGTTTACTTCATTTTTCCATTTCACGCGGACGATTTACTTTTTCTTACAAGTGCCACTGGAAATCCTTGTGGAAAATATCGAAGTTGTTGGACTGACAGACTGAATGCTGCAGGAGACTGTGTCGAATTGTGATGGATCCGTGGCATTAATGACAAACAACTCTTTCTCTGCTGTCTGACTCTCACTGACATCAACACTAAATGGTAGATTATGTATTTCTGGAGGCTGTAATAAAAAAAATTTTTAGTTTGAGAGAGATCTAGTAAAAAAAACCTACTTTTGGTTTGGATTTGTCCAATAAAAAGTAAGGTTGTGATTGACAAAGAAAATTGTGTAGTTCACATTTTCGGGGGAATTAACATTGTTAATGTCATGGAGAATTGAACAATATAAAATCCAAAATAAAGCAGTTTTTGTTTACTTTAAATATATTTTTTACCCTATTAGTAACAATGATTGTCAAAGTCCCTGCGTCGGAATTTCCACAGCCATCAGTCACTTGGAAGTTTAGATTTGTTGTCCCTACTGGAAGCTGGGTGGTACTTGAGACTTGTACTAAATAATTATGGGGTGAAAATATGTAAGTTAAATTTTGGGAACATTAGTTTTAGGTGTTTCGAAAGGTTTTCTAATATAGTAATTTTATAATAATTGCTAGTAAGTAAATAGTATACATCAATAATCCTATAAATAACAAGTAAACAATAGGTAAATAGTTTACATCAATTATCTTATCTTGCAAAATAGTCTTTAAAAATGTTTCAGATCAAAAGGCTTGCAATTTACAGTCAAAGCTTATCCCAGAGGTAACCTTTTGAACACATTTCCTAGCTTGAAGACTGGCAAAATTAATAGCAAAAGATTGACATGTACAAGTTTTTAACAAGCTAATTTCTTAATGTCTCTGATACATAATTGCTAGTTATAAAAGTTACCTACAAGTATTTGTATCGAATGCAAAATTCGAATTGAGAGTTGTCATCGTTGTTGTAAGAGGGTCCAGTGAATCGGGATCAGATACCACCAATGTAAACAAAATCCCTATTGGCGTGTCATCGGTAAAGGATACGGTTGTATCGAGGTTTGTAATTGATGGGTTGTTCCCTTTAAAAAAAAAATATCAACTGTATTTTTTTAATAAAAAGTTGCAAACATTTATAAGCACCTACTTACCATTCAAATAGTATTAAATAAAACTTCAATTATTGACAATTTTCAGTGAACTGTTATGATTTAGCTATTCAGCAAACAAAATAATGAAGAATTTCAATGTACATACACTTCAAGTATTTTCTAATTTCTTATTAGTCATTTTCTTTCATACATCATGTACATTGTTAAATGTTAAACATCATATTTATACATTTGCAAATATTTTTCTTAGATGAACCTATTGAAGAGAAAATATGTTAAATTCTGAATGAACATTTAGGAGGTACAATAGATGTTTTAGTGTGAAGAATGTTCTAAATACTTTAAGCCTAAATTCGCACTTACCTTTTAAACCCGAAATTCTTTTGAGATTTTGTAAACTTAAACAGGCTATACCTCTACTTTTGACATTGAATATATTTAGAACTCGTAAAAAAGATATTATTTTCGGTAGCTTTCATTGTTCTTTGTTTAGAACCTAATTAGATAAAAGAGATATGATAGGCCTACAGCATTGTAAAATATTTATTACTTACGGGTGTTGCTAAAACGCGGAACGGAAAACGGAACGGAAAGCGGAACGGAACGGAAAACGGAATATATATAATTTGGATTAAATCACTTGAAATACACAAATTTTATCATAAACGATATATCTTGTACATATTCACACCCCCCCCCCACTATCAAATATAAGTTGATTTTGTCATGTTCAGTCTCTTATTTACGAAAATCGCTAACATTGAATTCACCTAGAATCGAATTTGAAAAGGGGGGGGGGGGTAAACGAACTTGAAAAGTATTTGACAAGCAAAAACACAAAATGAAGACAATTGTTTGATTCGAGAGGGGGAATAAGTTCTAACTCCAACATCTTTCAGTACTATATTTTTTACACTTACATACTTCATTAAATACATTCACAAAAATTGTGAGGATGTCAACTTGAACATTTCCATAGTGGAAAAGGTTATAACTGAGGGGGGGGGGGGGCAAATATTTGATGTCTAGATGAGCCATGGTAAGGGAAATAAAATGTGAAAAAAAATATATTAAGATTACGTTAAGGGCAAACCTTTACGTTAAGTTCGAATAAACATTTCTTATACACACTGGTTGTTAAAATTTATTCTAAATAAAGTAGCTTTCTGTATATTTAAATTCTGGATAGACAAAGTTGGAAAACTTTCATGTGGTAAATGTAGATAAAATGCAGAATCTTTGCATTCAGTGAAGTTAAATTATGTTTGTTTGCGGTACATATGTGTGTATGATTAGGGGTGTGTGTATATGAATGACCCCGTAAAAATGAATTTGTTTTCCCACTCGTCGGAAAGGTAGGGGGGTATGTCCTTTGCCCAAACACGAAAATCCTATTTCGTGGAAGAGGGGGGCGAATTTCTTTCCGTACCATTTTTTCCACGAAGGGTGAGTATGACTCGTGATTATATAATAGTTTACAATGAATTTTTATTAGAAATGACTTTTACAACAGGAATATTATTCTTTTTCTGATTTATATCGAATCTATATTATTTGTTTGACAAAAATTTTCCGTTTTCCGTTCCGTTCCACGTTTTAGCAACACCCCCTGGACTGCTGGACATCAATGTTAATATTTAAATGTACAAGCGAGACGAGCTTTCAAAACCAAACAGCTTCTAGGTTATTGGGCATCACAACACAAAAATAGGACGGCCCGTTCGTGAAGTACATGCAGTTTCATTCGAAATAGTCGTCTCAAATGTAAAAAAAGTAATGAAGAACAATATTAACCAGAAGTCTCTGTCGAGACTGAAGCTCTACTGGTTTGTACTTATAGCGAAGGAAGAGAAAAGTTCTTTTTAATATTTCTTTATTACTTTTTGAGTAAGGGTCAAAGGTCTCATTTTGAGGTCTCTCTAGACATCTTCAGTCTGAATAACATGTCCCAAAATCATTTCAAATACTCTTTTTATAAAAGATATTTATGGGATAGTAAGAAACTCAATTTATGCAGTTTTTCTCTCATAACCGGAAGTCGTCGTTTTTGTTTCCAATGGAACTGACATATTTCGAAACTACTAATAAGAAGCTATAAGGTAATACTAAGAAAGATTCCATAAAGAAAAGTTTAAATTTTTGATTTATTTGATCACTTCCTGTGACAACCGGAAGTGACGGTTAACGAGATCTAGCAATTATAACTTCTGATTTTGAGAACAGAAAATCACGCGACCGGAAGTGAATTTTACTGAGATATAAGACATTACTGTAGACATTTGCAGTCTGAATAACATATCCAAATATCATAACAAATACTTTAACTATAAAAAGTATTTATGGGAAAGAAAAATACTCAGATTACCGGGTATGTAGTTTTTCTCTTTTAACAGGAAGTTATCGATTTTGTTTCCGGTGATACTATCATATTTCAAAACTACAAATAAGATGCTGTAATGTGATGCAAAAAAAATCTATAAAGAAAAGTTGAATTTTTCGATTTATTTGATCACTTCCTGTGACAACCGGAAGTGACGGTGGACAATGGTATCTTAATAGGTTTTGCCTACTCATCAAGATCTACCACTTGAAACAGTTTGGTGTCTTAATCTCTCATCGTTTACGAGATCTAGCTATGATAACTTCTCAATTTGAGGAAAGAAAATCACGCGACCGGAAGTGAATTTAACAAAGATATTTAACCTTCCTGTAGACATTTGCAGTGTGAATTACATATCCAAAAATCGTTACAATTATGTCATGTATAAGAAATATTTAGGGGAAAGAAAAATACTAAAATTATGCAGTTTTTCTCTTAAAACCGGAAGTTGATGTTTTTGTTTCCGGTTGGACTGATATATTTTAAAAATACAAATAAGATATTATAACGTCATGCCAAAAAAAGTTTCATAAAAGAAAATTTGAAAATTTTGATTTTTTTGAACACTTCCTGTGACGACCGGAAGTAACGGCGGACAATCTTATCCAAACTGAAGTTGCCTACTCATCAATATCTACCAGTTGTATAAGTGTGGTGTCTTAATCTTTTTCCGTTTACGAGATCTAGCTATGATAAGTTCTCATTTTGAGGACAGGAAATCACGCGACCGGAAGTGAATTTTACAAAGATATTTGACGTTACTGTAGACATTTGCAGTCTGAATAACATATCCAAAAATCATTTCAAATACTTTATCTATAAAAAATATTTATGGGAAAGAAAAATACTGAAAATACGCAGTTTTTCTCTTATAACCGGAAGTTGTCGTTTTTTGTTTCCGGTCGGACTGACATATTTCGAAACTACAAATAAGATACTATTTTGTGCTTTATAAATATACATTAATACTTTGGAGAGGCAAGCTTTATTTTTTATGTATTTTACAGGGCCTAGGGACTATAACTAACGTACTTGGTTCTTTCACCACTTTCCAATTCCAGCTATCTGAAAATAGATTGTTGTGAAGAGACTTCGACGTTACGTCAAGTTTGATATGTCACGTCACGTGATAGAAGCATCTCATCCTAATGTCCAATTCAAATACGTAATTCTACAAAATGCTGCCCTTTTCTCCATTTTATATATATGCACCTAACGACATCAACAAAAGAGTTGATTTTTTCAAAAGAGTGCATACATTTATTACCAAAAATTGTGTAAATGAAAACATAATTCTATGTGGAGATTTTAACTGTCGACTCAATGACAAACAAGATAAAAGTAAAAATTATCTAATTAACATATTAAAACAACTTGATTTGGTAAATGTTTGGAATAGAGAACACCCTGATTTGAAAGGCGAAACGTGGTCTAATGCTCAAGATATCCCTTTTAGTAGAATTGACTATATTTTTATGAATAATAATTTTTGTTTTCAAGTAGGTAATATCATAGTGAGAAAGTTACCGGGTACTCATTCCCGAGGCACAAGAATGAGTGATCATAGATATTTAAAAATGTATCTTAATATCTCAAAAAATTCAAGAGGTCCGAATTATTGGAAATTAAATATTTCATATTTAGAGAATAAGGAGTACAAAGAAAATATTGCAAACTTAGTTAATGAAGTTGATAATGTACAAAATCCGATCGACAAATGGGAACTTTTTAAACGTAAAGTTAAAGAATTTTCAATATTTTCGCAAAAGATAAACGAAAGAATATGAGAGAAAAAATAAATCTTATTGAAAAAGAGATAGAAAATATAGAAAGTAGTCAGTATAACAATATTGATAATAGTAAACTTAAGGCACTTTATACAAATTTAAATGAACTTTATGACGAAAAAATAAAAGGGGCACAAATAAGATCAAAAGCAAAATGGTCAGAGAGTGGCGAAAAAAATACGAAATATTTCTTAAATCTGGAAAAACAAAATCAAACGTCTAATGTAATTAAAGAACTTAAAACGCCTACTGGCGATTTAATAAATACTACAAATTCATTAATCGGAGAAATGAATAATTATTATACGAATCTGTTTAAAACTACAAATATTCCAACCGCTAAGATCTCGAGTTATCTAAGCAATACTAAAGTACCAATGCTGAATGAGAAGGACAACTTAATGTTATATGAATTCCCTACACTTGATGAATGCAAAAATGCCGTACTTGAAATGAAAGGAGAAAAGTCTCCTGGCTTAGATGGTATACCATGTGAATTCTACCAATGTTTTTGGAACATTATTGGGCCCATTTTTTATGACGCACTTAAAGAAATCTTTAAACAAAAAGAAATGTCTGAATCTCAAAAGCTGTCTGTGATATCTTTAATACACAAGAAAGGTGAAAAACACTTGTTAAGAAATTATAGACCGATTAGCTTAACAAACACAGATTATAAAATCATAGCTTGTGTTTAAGCTAAAAGGTTACAAAATATATTATCATATACAATCAATAAAAATCAAACGGCTTATGTTAAAGGCAGATAAATTGGTGAAAATGCTCGACTAATCTTAGATATTTTTGAATTTTGTAATTCAGAGAAGAAAGACGGCATATTATTATTTTTCGACTTTGAAAAAGCTTTCGATTCTGTAGCATGGAACTTTCTTCTTGAAACATTAAAAAAAATTAATATTGGCGATCAATTTATTACATGGGTAAAGATATCATATAAAAACCCTAAATTCAAAATGAAAAATAACGGAAGGTTATCTAAAACATGTAGTATGACAAGAGGGATCCGACAGGGATGTCCAATATCAGCTTTACTATACTTATTTGTAGCTGAAATTTTAGCCATTAAAATAAAAAACGAACCAAATATATCAGGAATTAGTATAAATGATAAAGAAATTATTAATATACAACATGCAGATGACCTAACAGTTGCTCTGAATGACAAGAAATCTCTCGATTTTAGTTTGAAAATTATTAACGAGTTTTGCGATCATGTCGGATCAAAAATCAACATAAACAAGACGGAATGTATCCTGTTAAGGGGGCTTAAAGATATGTATGATGAAATCAACGGTATTAAAGCAACAAATAGAGCAGTAAGATGTCTAGGTATTTATATAGGACACGATAAAGAAGAATGCTACAATAAAAATTGGATGAAAATATACCACGACATTCAAAAGTTATTTGAATCTTGGAAACGTAGAAAATTAACGGTTTTTGGTAAATCTTGTATAATCAAAACATTAGCAATTTCAAAACTAGTTTATATTGCATCTATATTGTGTATACCAAATAAAGAATATATCTGTAAGGCCTAAAGACTTTTATCTAATTTCTTATGGGACAAATCGGAAAGAATCAAACGAAATACACTGATAGGCGATTTAACTGACGGAGGTTTATCGATTACAGATATAGAAAGCAAGTTAAAGGCTCTGAAAGCAGCGTGGATACCGCGACTGATATCTTCTAAGGGCACTCTATTTGAAATCTTTGAGAGTTTTTTAAATAAAGCGAATTTAAATCTGAATTACGTCTTACAATTTTCTGAAACTAGTTTAAATGCACTTGACAGAATAGGCAAACTTCCGCTTTTCTACAAACAAATTCTAAGCTCATTTAACGAATGTAAAAAGATATGTTACTTCGAAAATATATCACCTAATGATATTTTAAAACAACCCATTTGGAATAATAACAATATCAAAATAAAAGGAGAAACATTATTCTTCAATAACTGGGTCAACAGTAATATTCTCTATTTAAAAGATTTAATAGATGATAACGGGAACATAAAAACACTACAAATGCTTTCCACTGTTATTAAAAAAAAGTCGAACTGGCTTTGTGAATATAAAACTTTACTATCAGCAATTAAACCATAAAATTAAAACATAAAGAATTATCGCAACAGGAGTATCAAATCTAAATGGTAAGAAATGCCAATTCTTTTATAAAATTTTAATACATAAGAAATTTGTTAAACCGTGTTATCAAATTAAACTTTCTCAAGAGTTTTCAATTCCCGCAAACGACTCTAATATATGGCAAAATATAGGAGAAAAATTAAAGATATAAATGATAATAAAGTTGCTGAATTTAATTATAAGATGCTCCATAATATTCTCTGCAACAATACCTATTTAAGTAAATGGATAAAGGACAAGGGGGGCAACTATACTTTATGCAAAACAAATGAAACCACAAAACATCTACTTTTTGAATGTAAATCATTAAACAGATTTGGAAAAAAACTAGGAACGCTTTTTCTATGGATATAAAATGGAAACACATTGTTCTGGGTTTTTATCTAGAAAAAAACGATAAGATTGAATCTTTGAATTTATTAATATCTTTTATTGCATATAAAATATATAAATACAAAATGTATTGTTGAATTGAATCTCTGAAAGAAACCGAAGTAGATTTGTTAAAAAATGTCAAAAATGCATTTATTCAATATTCTTCTGTATTGCGTCTTATGAAATGTGATAAACAACAAATTTTTACAAAATTTGCTGACACATTATGAATATGATGTAAATTGTTTTGGTTTTTTTTTTGTTAAATTAATCAGCTACTTCGAGAGAACAGTCTCAAGTTGCATCGTCCACTGGGGAGTGTTTGGATGGACTCTTTTGTGGTTTTAGGACCCCGGTGGACCATAACTGCTATTTCAATTCTGTTTCAGTATATATATATATATTTTTTTTCTTTTTTTGTATACTTATACTCTGCAACACTTTGTCTTAAAAAAAATTATTCCATTATATGTATATGCACTATAAAAAAAATGTTATAATCGAAAGAAGAAAAAAAACCCCAGCTTATTTACTTATTATTATTGTAATAACTTGACATAATTATGTAAACAATTGTTATATTCAACAACATATATATAATCATGTTTCTCTATTATTATTTTTATACTGTTTTTGTATTGTTGTTATTTTAAAATCCTGAATAAAATCTTATTTAAAAAAAGTTTGATATGTCACGTCACGTGATAGAAGCATCTCATCCTAATGTCCAATTCAAATACTTAATTCTACAAAATGCTGCCCTTTTCTCCATTTTTTTCCCTCAAGAATAGCCTGGGTAACCTCTCGCACCAACTTATCTTCATTATTCACTCATATTTCAAAATACTCCCCATTTTTCCATATGATGTTCCAATTTCAGTAGCAGTGTCAAGAACAGTACGTCAGCCAACAACGTCCATTAACGCTTTTATATTGTCTAGAGGGGTAAACACTTCAATCAGAGCCTCCAAAAAGCGGTCACACCTTTTATCAACGTCCATGGACGTTCTATTTTTCTTAAATTTCTTATGCCACAGGAAAACCAGTAACTAAATGCATGTTTCCCAGGCTTATGTCAATAATATACGCATTTAAGATATAGCAATCCTTGGATTTTCACAAAACTTATGACTTGATGGAAATTTGACATTGTCTAACAACTAAAGGATGAACAATAAATCAATGACTTATACACTAAGTATTCAGTAAAATCAGTAAAACTCCCAAACAAATGTATATAAAAGACCATGCAATCGTAATAATGACATGATTTTCATTTTATATACCACATTGGGCAGTTCTATTCTCATTTCACGTATTAAGAATTAAAATGATAATAAACGCATTAATGTCTCCCCTGCATTTCTAAACAACCATTTCTATGACAACTGCCATAGAGTGAATATCATAAATATTTAAAAAGGCCACAATAAGTCTTTTATTCTCAGAAATGTTTCTTAAAGAATACAAATGACCATCAACGCGCCGAATGCAATTAGCCGTTTGAAAAGTGTTGCATGATGCACAACATAACAAAGTATGGGAGTAAACAACTTTTGTTAATATATTTTTATTTTCTTGTTTGATATTTTTCTTTTCGATGAAGAATCGACTAAACGTAAACCTTATTGGTCTTCAAGTACGTGTAACACAATTGCTACTTGCGGCGTTTGGACCTAATTGCAATACTACATGTGGAATTTCTTCATATTTTATTTAGTTTTAAGTGAAAATGCTTGAAAATTACAAATGATCTTAACGTCATGGGTTCAAATCCACAGCGGAACGTGGAGATCGGTCCTTCGGATAAGACCGATAGGTTCTATAGATACTGATTGCATTAGTCAATCAAGCTTTTTGAAAAGCTGTTACTTGTGTCATTATTACGATTGCTTGGTCTTTTATAAACATTTGTATGAGAGTTTTACTGATTTTACTGAATACTTAGTTTATAAGCTATTGATTTATTGTTCATCTTTAAGTTGTTAGACAACGTCAAATTTTGGTCAAGTCATAAGTTTTGTGAAAATCCCAGGATCACTCATCTTAAATGCGTATATTATTAACATAAGCCGGGGAAAATGCATTTAGTTACTGGTTTTCCTGTGGCATAAGAAATTTAAGAAAAATAGACTGTCTATTGAACTTGATAAAAGTAGTGACCGCTTTTTGGAGGCTCTGATTTAAGTGTTTACCCCCTAGACAAATTGAAAGCGTTAATGGACGTTGTTGGCTGACGTGCTGTTCTTGACATTGCTACTGAAATTGGAACATCATATGGAAAAATGGGGAGTATTTTGAAATATGAGCAAAAAATGAAGATAAGTTGGTGCGAGAGGATACCCAGGCTTTTCTTGAGAAAAATGGAGAAAAGGGCAGCATTTTGTAGAATTACGTATTTGAATTGGACATTAGGGTGAGATGCTTCTATAACGTGACGTGACATATCAAACTTGACGTAACGTCGAAGTCTCACGGGTTTAACAACAATCTAGTTTCAGAGAGCTTGTGTGACCTTATTGCTAATTGGAAAGTGGTGAAATTTTCCAATATTGTTGCATTATGACTCTATATTATAATTATGCCTGTTGTTGGCTTTCATTAAATTACGATAAAATTTTAGAAAGAAATTCTACGAAATTTTGGATCAACCCTCGTGTACTTTTAACATTTACCACTTGTAAGATCAGCTCTCAAACTGTACTTTCTATCCGTTCCCTGTGCAATAGAATTCCAGGAAAAGGATCCCCCAACTGCCAATGCGCCAACAGATGTTGTTACGCGATATTCATTTGAGCTACCTTCTTGTTTGTACGACACTATCGGTGAGGCTGGGTGGTATCTGAAATCGATTAAAAAATAACTATTTTTACAAAAAGATGAATAGATTATCATAATACTTCTCAAAATCCATTGAAATTTTCGGACAAGTTAATTTTCAGTGTTTTTAATTAATAATTGACTTGAGCATAATTTATGTAGGGGATACTGAAGTGTTTGAAAACAGACTTTCATTAATGTGTTTTTAATGTGTTGGATGACATCTAAATCTAGCTTCTGTTTTAATATTCGTTGTAGAAAAAAATAATTCACTCATCGTCCGACTCCCTCCTAGACTTGATTTTCTGTTGGCAAATAAAAAACAACGCCGTCTAGACTCTCTTTCGTGTTTTTGCTTTATAATTCCTGCATGAATATCGCGATGTACTTGTATTTTCCAACAAGTACTTCATCGCGGGATTAATTTCTTAATCAGTTTTTAGTATGTCAATACATTGTGAAAAAATAAAATAAGAATCAAGTCTATAAATAAAAATTATAAAGTTTTTTCTTCGTATACTGACTATCACAATCATGAATAGATTGGTCTCTGCTGCGGTCGAAAATTAAAAAGAATCGTATGAAAAACTTACATGCCAATAAAATCGCCACTCTGAACTTGTATTCTATCTGTTGTTGCGAGTGAAACGTAAATTTCACCGTCTGTTGCTACAAATACATGTAAGAGAAAAGTAAAACTTATTATGACAAAATTGTTTTAATAATGGTGCAATGTTTTTTCAAGTCTGATACATGTATGTAAAATGATAATAATGAGTAATATTTTATTGCCTGTTGACCAAAATTTATAGCGATATTCTTTGAACATGTATGAAGGGTTTTCAGTGAAAATAATGCATACAAGGTCATTTAATTTATTAAAGGTGTAATTAACAAGTGCTGTGAAAGGTAACTTAAACAATAAAATGCTTTCTTTGTTTGTTATTACTGGAATTAACGGAAGCAGCTGTTGCAGACGCGGGTTATGTAATTTTTTTCTGCAATAGCCACGACCGTTAATTTCATTAATAACTAACAAAGAAAGACATTTTATAGTTTATATTTATATCTGTTTAAATAACCATTTAACGTAGGATAAAAAAGATTAATTATTGTATTGATGATGCGAACTTGGTTATACGTTTCACTGATGGAACAGTCACTGATCAAGAAATCTATACAGGCGACATGCCTTATGCAGTTCATGCAGTGATTAACGCAATGGGTTAAATAAAGGAGAAAATATTCAGCGGATGTAAATATAATCTCATGATTAGCAATCGGAAATTATTAAACATTATACATGAATAAAAAACTAGTCTATGTTCTAGCAATTTAAATTTTAGTCATTACATGTAGTAAATACAGCTGCAGAAAAGGCACTTTGTGTGCTTAATAGCCATTCTTTTCATTTTAAACCAAAAAAAAATTATGACTTTTGCATATACATTGTACATAAAATTGCTGACATTCATTTTTAGGAAACGAGTTAGGAAATGGGAATGTATAATTGATTTTTTCTTTATTTACACCTTGTCAATGTTGTCATAAACGCAATATTGTAAACTATGAGACCTATATAATTATATATAGTAATAAAAAATAAAATGATGTTTTTCCTTACATGTAACAGTGTATTGGTTTTCTCCCACTAGTGCCCAAGTTCCACCTGCTGGTCGCCAGACTTGCAGATGAACTGTTCCCGTATTTGTTTTGGCGTAGAATTCCCATCCTTTCACAAATCCACAGCATGAAATCTCCATATTGTTACGGTCAAGAAGGATGCTTACACCTGTACATTGTATATTTTATATTTATCCAATCACATGGGGTGAAAGAACAAAAACTAAAGTATTCAAAAAATTTGATTTAAGTAGAGTATTATTTTTTTTTGTCTTGAACAGTTTTCACTTTGATCTGTAGATTTTTATCTAATGATTTAAACTTCTTTTTTGAAACTAGACGTGATGGACTGGTTTTTCACAGCGAACGAATGAGTTGTACACTGTAATCTTGTTAAGACTGGTGACAATTGTCCTTAGAAATTATCTTTTTGACTGCAGTAGCATACTCGTTCTTAAGGTAAGGTTTGCAGATACGAGGAGATAACTCTTGTATTGTCGTCAACGACGATGTTGATCATCCGACCGTTTGAAAGCAGCGAAATCGGTATGACAATTGTAAATATACGCGATCATTCAAATCACGGTGTTTCGGGATTTAAAAAAGTAAATTTCAATCAAATAATTCATACTAAAAATATTTTAATTAAAGCCACAGAAAATAAAAGAAATTCATTAAAAACCCATCCGGTGGAAAACGCAGTAACGGACGACCACAGCTACATCTCGCCTCCTGACTATCTCATGTTTTATGGCTAATCTCGACATTCAAGAAAATTGCACCGTCGACGCCTAAACAAATGAGGAATGAAGAACTAGAAGACGGGTAGAGCTATACGCTCTAGCTCAGCAGATAGACTGTGTTTCATGTCGATTACAGTTACATCTGAGTAACATCGAACCGATAGAAGAAATGGACTAAGGAGTGTGCTGTTTATAAGATGTCAAAACAATGCTTGCGGTGTGTTAAATGACGTACAGATGGGAAAAAAAGAACCACGGTACATTCGGCGTCAATTCAAAGCTAGCTTTAGGTATTTTTGTCCCCCGCTTGAAAAGTGGGGGATATTAATTTGGGTTTGTCCGTCCGTCCGTCTTTCTGTCTTTCTGTAACGCTTTCGTTTCCACACGATATCTCGAGAACCCTTTGAGCTTTTGCAATGAAATTTAGCATAGCAACTCCCTATGGACTAAAAAAGAACCCTATTGATTTTGAGGTCAAAAGGTCAAAGGTCAAGGTCATAAATAAGCAAATTCTGTCTGTTATAACACTTTCGTTTCCACACGATATCCCTAAAATCATTTGAGCTATTGAAATAAAATTTTACATAACAACTCCCTGTGGCCAAATGAAGACCCCTATTGATTTTGAGGTCAAAAGGTCAAAGTTCAAGGTCGTAAATTTATACATTCTGTCTGTGTGTAACACTATCATTTCCGGGCGATATTTCAAAAAGATTTTGAGCTTATGCAATGTAATTTTATACCACAACTCCCTAGGACCTCTCTCATCCCTCTCAAAGTGCCCCGCCCCTTTTGTTTTATTAGTATTTATAGTATTACATGTCGCTATTTTTAGCACAGGGGCATGAGGAGAGTTATTGCGTATAAAACAGTTCTCGGCGGACTTTATGTTCTTATAACATCTATTAGAACTGTTTAATAAAGGCTAAATAAATCAAACACCATGGATTGTGTAAAATTTTGACAATACCGAACATGAATATATGCATGTATGTGACTTCACTTCTGCATATACTTGCCTCCATCCAAACCGATTCCGTGGTCTAGTGGTATGTTTCTCGCTTCGCAAGTGAGAGGTCCCAAGTTCAAGTCCCGGACATACCACTTTTTTTTTTTTAGAAATCCTTTTTTTTTTACTGAATAATAGTATTCAGCATGCAAAATGAAAAATTTACGAGGTCTGGCTTGTACAAACTCATAAAATCATCATTACAGTGTGATAAATATTCCATATAAAAAGAATCTTCTGTACACATAATAAAGAATAAGCAATTAAATCTTTATATCCATAATGGTATATTTTATTTGCTTCAGTATACATGCATGTATACATTTAATAATTCTACAAATTCAGTGAGGGGGATCCAACCCCAACCCCCAATCCCCAACCCCCTCCCTCCGAACTGCGCATGTTTTACTTTTCCTTAAGCGGGGGACACAAATTCTCTGAATTAGCTTGTTTCATTGTACTATCTTTCATGTTTTGTTTTTTTAAAAAAGGGGTGACTTCTATCAAGCAGGGTCTGTATATATGGTCTGATCCTTACGCCAGATAAAATCAATATTTAGATTTTCATCCCCTAATGCCCCTTTCAATGTATACGTCTCTCCTTGTTTATTTATTAATTTTTTTGCTTTCAATAATCTTTAATATTTGAATATGGCAAATTCATTGTATATAATGTCACAAATAGGAAAGATGCAGTTAGATCATTATACACATATTTCTGGAAATATACAAGAAAAACACACACAATTTTTATGAAGACCCATAATGAAGCCTCTGTTTCCATGGAAATGAGGTCAGGGACATACATGTACGTCATTTCTTAGGCTAGTATAAGTAAAATCGTGCAATTAATACTTTTATGAATTCTTATTAATTGTTAATTTATAAAAAGAATCCATGGTACTTTTAATAATTTTATACGACACTTCACAAATTATACCAATTGAATTTATTTGTTGAAAATATAAAAATGAGGGAAAAAAATGAAAACCTTAAATTTTACACACACCCCCTAAAAAAACTAAGCGGGTAAACTTTATCAATTCTTACTCAATAATAAACCTTTTCTTCCTGAACAGATTGATGTATTACATATGTGTACATTACTGAAAAAATACAAATTGAAGGGAGTCGCATACCTTACCTGAATATCGAAGCCCTTACCATTTGATGAATCTATAGTGTCGTCTTTTTTCTTTGGGTCTCCCTCACCAACATCATCGCTATCTTTACATTTAGCCCCTGCAAAAGAATCAATATCAAACGATGCATGTGTTATATATTAAGCTAACTGTAGATGTTTAGTATAACAATTTTAACAACATGCATCCACTAATTATATAATTTGATATTTTAAAAAAAGCTGAACTCTCAAAATAGGGACTCATGGGAGCAATAATCTAGAATTACTTTAACAATTAATATTTAAAGAACAATACTGAAGCAAAATGTATTTCTTAACAATCTGCAACGATGTATTTAAAGTTTTTAATCAATGTTACATGTACGTAATTACAGTACATGTAGTGGCATAAGGGGCTGGATTCTTAAAACTTAGATTCTTCGTGTCTCGAAAAGGCGAAATATTTTATTAAACTATATTAATACAAATAATCTTAAGTAATTCAGTTCTATAATGAACCCGAATGCTTAATCTTTGGTTCTAAGTTTCTGAGTACTTGTTAATTATCGTGAAAAGCAGTTGTTGACCAAAGACTATCTGCAAAGTGATCTTTACAATACACAAACTTTGGTTTTTTTAAAAGTGGTCTTATTAAGGACTTGATGGGCTAATAAATATACGTAAATTGTGTATATTCCTGTTCCAAAAAAATGGAAAGAAAAGGGAATTAATATTGCTGAAGAAAAAACTACATACTAAATCTGATAGGAAAGCTTTTTTATAACTGGTAATGAAAATAAGGTCCATTAGTTCAATAATCTTTGCTGAAAAGATTTTTAACCATGCAGGCTATTATACATTACCGAAAATAAATCTTCAACTTCACGTTGGGCAAAATATTCATCTCCATATTCAACAACAGGCTGTGAATTTTTAGCCATATTTTAATAACAAAAAAGGGGTTTCATAATTGGAAAGAATATTAAATGTTTTGTAATAACTTTATTTCTCAAAACTTAAACCTCTTCACAATTTTTTCTTTATATAAAACTTTAAAACTGATATACTATGCAGATTAGCGTCGTAAAACAAAAAGTATTTCGTGCTAATTTCGTTCATGAGGTCAAAATAGATTAAATTTTACGCATAAACGCCTTTATGCAAATTATCACGCGTTCAAATTAATTGATCACATCATTAAAAAAAACTAAACATTCTTGGAGTGAAATTGTATGCCAGTATTTTACCATATTTATTTTGAAATCAGAGTTTTGTTTTATATTTAATTTATTGTCGATGCTGTTGAGACTTTGAGATCAACTTCATTAAATTTAATATGTACAGCTATTTATTTATTTGAGTATCTATATCATTTGGCATGTAAATTAAAGCTGCATATTTATAAAATAATTACACCATAAACTTATTGCTCTGTTCCATCAGAATTAAATAGTCTTAGATAATTGAAAAAAAAAAACAAACAAACAAATACAACACCACCTTTTAAAGAAGTTTTGCGAAATCTCAGCTTTTGAAACAATTTTTTCCATCTTATATTTCAAAATTAATACTAAAATTTGATAAACTAACATCATATATAAATACAGCTACCTTGAATTCACAGGAAACTGATAAAGTCTTTAAAGAAAATGAAAATATTCAAACATTATTAACCAACCTTTTGAATATGGCAAGTATATTGTATTAATTATGCTGAAAACAATCAAAGACAGTCCAAGTTTGGACATCCTTCCGGGTAAATTATAACAGTACATTGCTATAATGATGCACACTGTGGTTCCGCCAAATATATATCACCAGCATAGTATTTTTTTATTCGCAGATATTCTTATAGTTCAAATGACCCCTGGACATGAAGGCGCTTGCACTTTTAAAAAAAAAATACGTTCAAAACCAAATTTCGAAACATTAAATGGTTATCAACTATTCGACAAAAATCAGTTTAAATGTTTTTGAAAGGTTGTAAATTTGTCTAAATAGGTAAATATTTTGACAAATTGATCATAAGAAATTATCAGGAATGTGTGCAGGAAATAACTTTATTTGTTCGGGACAAAGATGTTTATTTAAATCCCCCCAGTAAACGCTCAACTAAAGAGTGTTCGACCTATTGCTCGTTTGTGTTTATTTATTCAATTTATTTGCCAATTTCTTTCATTACAGCTACATTTGTTTGTATAAGTGCTATAAATATATACAGTCCCTGAAACGTTCTACTTTCCCATTCGAGCATCGTTCGTTCAACATGCATAATTCTTTCGTACCGCTCGCGTTCATGTTATGCAGGATTTAAAATGAAATAATAACATTATTTCTGAAAAAAAAACATTTTTTTTACGCACAATATTTATCATTATTTTAACACTTTTATCATTGTTTATTGTTGTGTTATGCGCTCACTTTAATAAATTAAATATACATATATATATACTATGTTTTAAGGGGAAAAATAATGAATAACTAATAGACAATATTTCATATTCACAATATTTATCCTTAGTTTATTAACTTGATAGTTGTATTATTCGTACATATACGTACCTTGTAATTTTATTCCGTCAGAAAGATGCTGAAAGATAAATAAAATTAAAATACGGCGGGAAACCTATAACAGGTACGTGTTCTCGCAACGCAAGATATCATTACGACAAATGATTAATAGAGAGATGAATATCCCAGTCGATTGATTAACCACCTGCAGCATATTTACAAAAATTAATCTTCTTTTTTTTTCTTTACAGTTTTTAATGATCAGTAACTTTGCAAAATAATGTTACATGTAGAACTAGTTCTAAGAATAATAGATAACATAACAAGTAGAAGTATTATACATGTACATGAAAAAGAAAATTAGCTATTAGTGGTGGAGGTGAAAAGGGATAATACATATATATATTTAAAATTTTTATAATTAAGATCCCTATCCCTTTCTCAATCAGCAGCTTGCTCATTACATGTATTTGAAGTATCCTTTAATTAAAATTAAACACAAAGTCAACATAATTTTTAAAGACTATTTTAGTATCAATCTAACAACGTTTATTCAAAAAAACATTTCGTAATCGTACATGTAGTTCAAAATACATGTACATTTGATGGTGATATTTAAAACCGGCAGGAAATTTGTATCACATGCGTCTTAAAGCTGAACTCGAATTGTAAATACATGTACAGTGCACTGGAGTATAAACACTTTGCATTCGTTACACGTGACTATTTTATTGTCAAGGGTATCGTCGTGAAATGGCGACACATGTTCGTACAGGTTATCTTTATTTTGGAAATTATATAGCTTGCCTGCTTCACTGACCTTGTTCAAAATTGACATATGTTAAGTTTAGGTAGATAATTCTGAACTGTATTTTTGTATCAGATACGTGGATAAATGAATTATACATAAATTGTGAAAATAACAGGTCTGTCAAAATCATTCAGATTGCTTATAGAAATTAGTTTATAAATATGTTCTTGTCCATTTCTCCAAGAAAAGCATGTTGATTCTACTGACCGGTCGATAAGATCTTGGACCGCTTACAGTACACAAGGCATGCAAGGGGGCAGAGCCTAATCTCAGGCATTCGTTAACGTTGGTGTTCGAACCTGAGATAACATCAAGGAAGACAGTACAAAATACATGCATCTTAAAAGAAATTAAATTAAAAGTATAACAAATCATTTTAATGACTGTGTTCTCGGGAAAATGCGTTATATCGACCCACGAACCTAACTGTCTGCCTTCGGCCTTTCGGCTCTAAGGTCCGACAAAACGCATTTTTCCTTAAACTCATGATTAGTCAATAAATGCATGTTGATATCATTAAGGGGTCCCGATTGATCCTTGGCTAGGTTTTGACAATAATGCACGCACGGAAAAGGAAGATCGGGAAAGTGGTAAGTCAGGTTTTCGATCGGCTCTGCAAAATTTGCAACTACACATTTTTAAACATTTTCGAACTATAAAAAAGACACAAGGATTACAATTATCTTCTCACAAAATTCTACATTCAAAATATAAACTTTGTACTGATTGATTGATTGTATCTTGTTTAACGCCCCTCTCAAGAATTTTTCACTTATATGGAGACGCCGTAGTAATGTTTATTGGTGATAAATTTATGAGAGAATCCTTTTCGCTTTCTGTAACACTAAACTAAGCTCACTCGTGCCGATGTGATGTTATGTTGTGAGTATATACGTGACAAAAATATTGTCGTTGACTGACACAGCAGATATTGTTACTGAAAGCCACAGTGTGAAAGATGGAGGCATCCAAATGTGTGATGGTAGTGATGGTAGTAATGATAGTGAAATTACTTTGGCAGAAATTCATTCATAACTGACCCAATTTAGTTCTAAACTGTAGATTGTTATAACGCAGGGTTGACGCAAATTTTCCTAATAAGCATTACTTGATATCAACAATGTAACCTTTTTGTATTTATAAGCCGTTTTTAAATATAGCGTTTTCGACTGACACTGTACATAACAAGAGGCCCACGGGCCTTATAGGTCACCTGAGTATCATGGAACAACTTTTGAACAATTTAATAGGTTCGGCACCCCACCCCAAGGAACAACTGACCCTCGGGCTACTTATTTCAAAATTTTGGAAATGTTATCGTAAATTTTATTTTATAATAAATGGTAAATAAATTATTTCAAAGCATTAATTTACTTTGCCCCCCCCCCCCCTTAAACCAAATGGCACCAGAACCCCTGACCCTTGGGTTATAAAATTCACAAATTTGAAAGAGGCACTCTTACTCATTACTATGTACTTAGTTAATTTATTTAATACCAAGGAGCAGAGAAGAAGATTTTCAAAGAATTAATGCAGTTACACTATATAATCAATAGAGCCCCGCCCAATAACGCTAGAACCCCTGACCCTTGGTAAAAAAAATACACAATTTTGAAAGAGGCACTCTTACTCATCATAACTATGTACTTAGTTTATCTTATATCCTGCAGCAGAAAAAAAGATTTTCAAAGAATTAATGCAGTTTCACTATATAATCAATAAAGCCCCGCCCTAACACCAGAACCCCTGACCCTGGGGCCATAAAATTCACAATTTTGAAAGAGGCACCCTTGATCATTATAACTATGTACCTATTTGGTTTATTTAATACCCAGGAGCAGAGAAAAAGATTTTCAAAGAACTATTGAATTTTTACTATATAATCAATAGAGCCCCGCCCTTACACAAGAACCCCTGACCCTATGGCCATAAAATTCACAATTTTGGAAAAGGCGTTTTTGCTTATCATAACTTTGTTCTAAATTAGTTTATTTATTATCAAGAAGGAGAGGAGAAGTTTTTCAAATAATTAATGCATTTTCACTACATAAACAAAAGAGCCCCACCGTAACACCAGAACCCCTGACACTGGGGCCATAACATTCATTTTTTTGGAAGAGGCACTCTTGCTCATCATAACTTTGTACTTAACTTATTTAATACCCAGGAACAGAGAAGAAGATTTTTTTAATAATTAATGCATTTTCACTATATAACCAATAGAGCCCCGCGCTAACACCAGAACCCCTGACCCTGGGGCCATTAAATTTACAATTTTGGAAGAGGCACTCTTGCTTATCATAACTACATGTATGTACTTAGTTAATTTAATATCAAGTAGCAAAGGAGAAGATTTTCAAAGAATTTATGCATTTTCACTATATAATCTATATAGCCCCGCCTTAGCACTAGAACCCCTGTTCCCGGGGCCATGAATTTCACAATTTTTGTGGAGGACTCTATGCTCATTACATTCATAACAACAGTTTAACTGCTTGGTGTTCAGGAGCAAAAAAAGAAGATTGTTAAAATTTCATAAATTTTAGTGGTTTTGGCTCCACCCCTAAGGCCCCAGAGGGACGAGGACCATAAAATTCACAATTTTTGTTTCCCTTTACCCATATATTCTGTATACCAAATTTGGTTGGAGTTGGTTAAGTGGTTCCAGAGAAGAAACAAAAGTGTTCAAAAGTTTACGAACGACGTACGACGACGGACGATTGATTGATTGTATACTGTTTAACGTCCCTCTTCAGAGTATTTCACTGATATGGAGACGTCACCATTGCCGGTGAAGGGCTGCAAATTTAGGCCTATGCTCGGCACTTACGGCCTTTGAGCAGGGAGGGATCTTTATCGTGCCACACCTGCTGTGACACGGGGCCTCGGTTTATACGGTCTCATCCGAAGGACAGCCCCATTTAGTCGCCTTTTACGACAAGCAAGGTGGTACTGAGGACCTATTCTAACCCGGATCCCCACGGGGCCGACGACGGACGAAAACAGATAGCAATAGGTCACCTGAGTTGACCTAAAAATAGAGAAAGTTTGGAACTCCTATCTCGTCATCCGCCCACTTCGCTTAACTTCGCGTGATTATTTAATAATCTACAGCATAATAAAATAGTAATATGAATACATTATTGTTAATGAAAATTTTATTCTTAGTGCCCTTGATTTGTAAATAATTTGTTTAAATCACTAGCATCTAGGGTAAATTTTGTTGGTGTGCACCAGCTGGTCGCGGAAGTGAAAGAACAATTAAAACTCCAACTTTATTCATATTCTATGCTTTGGATAAAAAAGTTTTACCCGTGTACTGTGAAATTTGGTTGTCAAGGTCTTTTATGAAATATTAATCTACATCCATCAGAATCAGCTTTAAACTAGTGCTAATTGTAACGGGAACCGTTACAGATGTTCCCCAAACGCTCCCCAACTCCCTTTTAGTGCCATATTCCCTGTTATATACTATATAGGAAAGCATTCAGTCCAAAAGTATTAAAAATCACTCATTCAAGTGTATTTCTTATTTCATTCGTTCCAAATGCATGCACGTGCGTGCACGTGCATGATGACCATACCTTCTTGTAGGAGTCCCTTATATTTATCTATGTTCTAAATTCCATCCTGTTTGGTTGAAAAACAAGGGAGTTAAAGCCATTTCAAGTTTCAGCCAATCAGATTGCAGCACACGTGCATGCGCGTGATTTCATGATTTTTTTCTATATCGCATTGTAGAATATCCTAATGAATGACTATATTTTAAATTTCAAAGCATTTCGTCAAAAAACAAAGGAGATATAGTCACTTAAAGTTTCAGCCAATCAGATAGCAGCACACGTGCATGCACGTGATTTCATGAAATTCTTTCTATATTATATTGTAGGATATCCTAATTCATGACTATGTTTTAAATTTCAAAGCATTTCGTCAAAAAACAGAGAAGATACTGAGATTTTTGTTTCAGCCAATCAGAGCGAAGCGCACGTGCATGCGCGTGAGTTCGTGCTAATTTGACAGTGTCACATTATCTACACTATTAATATATCTTTATATAATGAGTTTCAAATCATTTCATTAAAAAATTTAAAAGTTATAGCTATATTAAGTATATCAGTCATTTCACGTGTTGCACGCGCATGCACGTGCAGGCGTATGCGCGCAAAATGACCTTCGTTCCGCACACCTACACTACACACCCATTAACCCTAAAAAGGTTTTAGGTCAGTTGGGTGAACAGTTTCTGAGAACACTTCCGGACAAAAAAGTACCGGAGAACAAATAAGAAAAAAAAGAATAATAATAATAATAATAATAAGAAACCGAGTAAAAACAATATGTTCCCAAACTCCGTTTGGGGAACATAATAAGGGTTTCTGGTTATATATACGGAACTGGCTTGAGTTTACTAAACTTCTTATCTTAAGAAAAAAAGTCTGACTTACGAAGTTCGTAACTTTTAACTTAAGATACGATGCTTCTGTTTTACTAACGCGTTCGTAAGTTTTTATCGTAACCTTAACTTATGAACAATTCGTAAGATACGATCTGGGATCTCTCTTTTAAAAGAGATACAAATATTCGTAATGACGAAAGCTGCGCAAGCGCAGTAGTCACTTTCGCTTTTATTCGAATTCGCGGCAATAATTCATTCTCGTCTGCAACAGAAAAACAAAGAGATCAAGCATAGAAGGCCCAACTGGAGTGAGGGGGAGCTAGTGAGTTGGCGGGGGCAGTGGTCCCTTGAACCCAAATTCCTTAAAGGGAAGCCGTCTCCGTCATTGACAGTCGAGAAAAAACAAGATTGACACTTCTCCTAACTATTAGGAATACAATTAAAATCCAGAAGGATGTGTCAATCAAACCCGTCTAAAAATTTGAAGTTTTAATAACTTTAAGATAAAATCAAAGTACTCAGAAGTACAGAGAGCCGGGCTCATTTACAGAGTAGAATGGATTTCTTACATGAATCACGTTTATATTCTGATGAAAAAATTATTTTAAAACTATCAATATAAATGATAAGACACTGACAGTGAGTTTTTCAATCCTAATACCACGGTCCAATTTTGTCAGAATCAGAATTAATCTGGTACCGCAGTAAACAAACAGGCCAGTCTGGTTCCCTCTCCTGCTTTACTTCGTATGTGTAGAGAACTACGGTACCACTGATTATCAAAAATCCTTACGCTAATGTACTATGTTCTTTGACTTATGAAGTTTTCAAAGTCATTACTACTAATGTTTATCTTATATAGATAAAACTTCGTTTTATTTTTGTTGCTTTATTATACCCCCCACTTGAAAAGCGGGAGGGTATATAGTGATCGGGATTTCCGTCCGTCCGTCTGTACGTCCGTCCGTCTGTTACGCTTTTTCTCTTATCCGCAACTCCTCTTATACTACTGAGTGAAATTGAATGAAACTTTCACAGAATCTTCATTACATATTGCCATTGTGCACCTCCTATTTTACTTTTTTATTCGACACATATTTTAGGTTTTCCAGAGCAAAACATAGACATTGCCATTTTTTGTTTACCTATGACGTCACATAATAGAAGCTTCTGGATAACATTTGACGGGACGAGTTATTCCTCTTTACACATTACCGTAAAACAATATAAAGCAACACATCGACATTATGGGAGGCGGGGGGTATCATTTAGTGAGCTCATTGCTCACAGTACCTCTAGTTTAGCGTTTGTATTATCTCAAAAGCGGTTGAGAGTAAGAACTATATTTTTGCACGTAACTTTAAAATGGCGACTATGGGGTCAACATCCTGCCTTGAACAGGATCACATAAGCCGGCAATTGCTCTTTGAGCAATAAGCCCGGCTAATAAGATTTTTAATTTATTTTTGTGTGAAATGCTATTAAAATATATATATAAGTCGTAATATTATACGGAAAATTTGAACTTCAAATCTGTGTCCATACACCTATAAGCGAGGTGAGACGAATGATGAGGAAAGAGGTGAGCCTCCTCTATTTTTCTGTATCGATCGAAAATTAAATATTTAAAAACGGCTTATTAAGACAAAAGGGCTACACTTTCGATACCAAGTAGTGTATACAGTATATTAAACTACCAAAATAGGACAAAGGTGTGTCGACCTCAGATAAAAAAAAATGGAAAAGGGTGGTCCCGTGCCGCAGTGCCTGTGAATTATAATCCCTATTTTGTTGTACCGGTGTGAATTGTTGGGCTACGGAAAACATAGATATCTTAGAAAAGTTACAAATTGAAAATATTTGAAATTTGTTTTACATGTCAAGTCCAGCACTCCTAATTGTATGGCCTTTGGGGAAACTGGGCGATATCCTCTGATACATGTAATATGTATAGAGGTACGACAGATTACTTATTGGGCCAAATGTTTGAGACATATGAAGGTAAGTTGACATGCATAATGGATATTTGCCTTCTTTCAGTAATATTTCTTATATATGACACTACTCTTCCTTACTTAACTTTGTATTTATACTATGCCAGGGCATCAACGATAGTGGGAAACGTGGGTTAATTTGCATAACGGGCTTCATAAGTTATCCCACGTTTCCCACTATCGGTGATGTCCCTTGCATACTATACTTACTAGGCAGTGATTCCTAATATTTCCATTTTATTGTGAAACTAGAGGTACTGTGAGCGATGAGCTCACTAAATGATACCCCCCGCCTCCATATAGTTATAATGGCAAAGTCCATGTTTTGCTGTGGCCGGGAAACCCAAAATATGTGTCGGATCAAAAAGTAAAATAGAAGGTGCACAATGGCAATATGTTATAAAGATTCTGTGAAAGTTTCATCAAATTTTATTCAGTGGTATGAGAGGAGTTGAGGATAAGAGATTGGTACCCCAAAGCGTAACAGACGGACGGACGGACGTACAGACGTACGGAATTAACGATTACTACATGTATATACCCTCCCGCTTTTCAAGCGGGGGGTATAATAACATTATAGATTTAGATTTAATAAATGTAGACAAATATTTTAAATTGCATGAGGCCTCCAATGTCAATTTCAATTGTCCTCGCCCACTGACGTCAAACACAAAGACAGCAGCACGAGATTTATATGCATATTTGGCCTACTTAGCAGCAGACACAACAACAGACGCGCAGGAAATTTACATACATATAAGGCCTCCTTAGCTCTTGAACTATCGATTTGCCTAATTTACATTCCGGTAGAATTATCAGGAAATCAATTGCATTAACTTTCGAAGTTATCACAGAGAAAACAAATAGAAATGTATGAAAATATGTTCTTGTACCTCATGTACCATTGTGTGGCTGAGAGTAAAACTGAGAAAGAGAGAGAGAGAAGGACGAAGACTCATCAATTACTACATTGCAAGTCTGAAGTACATTTTAATGGCTATAAACGACAATAATTTGTAACAGTTTCATCCAATACAACAAAATATCACAGACAGCAAACAATACGATGTTCTCTTCACAGCTTTGTTGAATCTCCCTGCAACAACAGAAAAAAGTAAATATTCACTTTCAAAAGCCTACATGGCAATTGTCAGGTAACATATTTAATGTATTAAATATTAATAAGCCAACCTTCGTTGTGGAATTATTGGACGGTGCGTCAACTTCAAAGGTAAATACAGGATTTGCTTGGCCGTTAGGACTGGTGGGATCAGGTGAAAGGGAAAATGTAACAGTGTCAGACATTCCACCATCTAGAAAACTGCTGGTTGTAGAAACAGATCTTAGCAAATGGTTAGCTTCTTTAATCTGAGATGCAGTAGGAGATGGAATATCATCCTCTTCTTCAGAAGAGGATTCGCGGGCCAAGTCTGGTTGACTTCCAACAGCTCCTATCATAGCCAGCGAAGCAAAGCTAGACATACCAGACATTATGCTGCTTGTTCTACGCCTTCCTGTTAAAAAATCCTAAAGCTTTTATCATCATAACTTTTAGAAAGGGTGAAAATAACGAACTGTGATCGGTTTAAAAAAAAATCAATAAACAATACATATCTGTGGAGAGGGCAGAAAATATAGACCTAAAAAATTTCTAGAGGTTGAATCATGTGCTTATGGGGAAGTAAGCATCACCTGTTTACCACTTGTATGCGCTATGAGTCCTATGTAACATTCTCTAGTCAGGCCAAGCAGTTGTATGAAAACATTTCAGCCAAAACTGAATAATGTAACAAGTGGCTGAACAGTGTATCCTGTACATGTACAAAGAGTCGGGGAATTGATCAAAAAGAAAACTTAGTTTTGGATCAATAATTACATTCCCTGACATTTTGTTCAGGTAATTCATGTGTTATTTAAACACATTTTAAAAATATTTTAAGTAATGAGCTCGAGAGGATACGGGTATCTTAAGGCACATTGTTACCTAAAGGTGCACATGCAACAATTTCCGGCTCTTTCGCTCCATGCTTTCGACACAGGCCTTGTAGCTGCCGAAGTTCAATCTAAGAAAAAAGCTATATGCTGTAACTAATATGACATAAAGAAATTGTGTATTTTGAACTTCCCTTCCCTAAATATAATTTCAAATAGTCTACTTGTCGAAGATAATTTCCGCATCATGTTATTTTTAACTGAATTTGATATTTCGGCAAAATGATAATATTTCAGAGGAAACAACAATGTCTTCTCACAAGTAACCTATTGCAGTGACTAAATAAAAAAATAAAACTGTGGCAAAGTGTTGACTCTACTTATGAAAATGATTAACTTTATGTGATTTCTATCTGTTAATCTCTGCGTACTTTCAGGATTAGCATAATATACCATTTGCTCGACCGTCAATTGTTTGACTATCTGTTGTATCTCGTTTATATTTTTCTGCATCATAGCCAGATGTTATCGGAAACAATATTACCATTGTTAATGATTTTGTACTTACCCTATATTGTTCTAATTTGTTGGTAAGTTCTTTTTCTCTCTTGACGAGTCGTCTGTATTGCTGTTTAATTACTTTCAGTATTACTAAATCCTTTTCTTTGATCACAAGAACAAAACCTGTAAAGATTCAATGTAACTGAAGTTGATATGAGAGTTTGGGGCACAAGCATAATTTTCATACTTTGGGGGAGGAGGGTTTAGAGGGGACCTATCGTATAACTGAGTATCTTTTATGGATTATAACTCTCAATAAGAGAATGACCGGATCGAAGCTCGCACCTATATCAAATAAATTTAATACCTAAGAGTGTCATTCTGCCAAGTTAAACAAGGAAACTATCTTAATGTTCAAAATTTTTTGTTTCGATAACTATAAATCTACTTCTTCTTGAAGAAACATTTTTATTTCACACAAAGCATACATGAATGTTTTATGACCTGTTGTTGTTCTGACTTTAAACCAAGGTCATTTTGGTTCCTGCTTAAGCAAAACAAAAAAAAAAACAAATTTGTCAAAAAAATCGCACAAAAAGAATTAAAAAATCAAAATTACATTTATAATTCCTGTCTTGAGCATTCGTAAAATGGGAAATATACGAGGGGTGATCAAAAAGTTCGCAAACTAATTGAATAACTTCCATACAAGAAACAATATTTGGTTTTAATGTTGATTATATTATAAATGAATCCTCTTCGATTTTAATGCACATCAACCACCGTTCTGCGCATGCGCGAATGACGTGATATTGACGGTCACATGACCCCCTCTGTAGCGTTCTGTCACAAAAGTTGAAAGATTTTTCCGAGTTTTATATTTCTTTCCATGTGAGTTAATTTTTATGACAAGAACAGTTCATTTGTCAGAAATGGTCATATCTCGGCAACAGAATGGGTGGATAATAATATCCTTTCCAAAAATAAGCATGGCGACCATTAAAACACAAATCTTCTGTCTCAGGAGAGACCTTTATTCAAGGTGGATAGAGAATGGGTGCATCCTTTTTATCATATCTAATATGTTTAAAATCTAAAGTAAACGATATCTTAGGTATTTAATACTTATATCATTGTTCAAATATTCAACTATTTTTCAAAGTGCTAATTGGAGGTCTTTAATAGCAAATTGCTTAATTAAAAATACATATCTTTTCAAACTTGCTTTCACTGGGCAAGATGACAAGTATCATTTTTAACCATCAGCCTTCCTTCACTAAAACGATTAATCCAATCATTAATTGAATTTATAGGAACTCATTTATCTCAATAAACTGTGTACAAATTATTAAATGATACTGTAGAGGGATTTCTAAGATATACAATAAATTGTACAGTCGTTTGTTGAACGAGTTCGACTGAAACAACCATTTTTCGTCACAAGTGACCTAACTAGTGACGTCATTTTCACATTGTGACGTCACAAACAAGGAGAGAAACTTTATTCAGCATATGCTATTTATAGAACTTGTGTATGGCCATGTGTGTACCGAATTTCATTCTAATCTGAATTGTGGTTATGTAGATATAGAGATAGTTTGCGAACTTTTTGATCACCCCTCGTTTATAATATATATAAGCGGTATTTTGTTGTTGTTGCATATTTTATGTCCGAAAGTATGAATATGCATTTAATTTTTTACAAAGTATTTAACACTTTCAAGACCACCGGCAAAGAATTTTATTCGTTCCGTAACTGTCTGAAGTTTGGAAGATATCTCTTGTCACTGAATTTATAACATAGCTTGTTCATTTTCGGGTTGTGTTTGTGTATCTTTACGATTTAAATTTAACAAAAAAAATTAATGGTATATATATGTCTGAACTTGAACCTTATTCCATTGTGGAAGTCTTCAAGAGAAACAAAATACTAGTAAAATATTTATCAGTTTCACAACTTTCTGAGAACAAAAATCGATGTTCATGCTCGGAAAAGGGAGACTTAGATCCAAAGTGAGCACGTCCAATTTTATGGTCCCCTAACTAAGACGAGCTCACTTTTGATTTCAGTCTCACTTTGACCAAAGGAAATAATAGTTTTACGGGCACAAGGTCACATTACACCCGATTACTCTATTGAGACCAGAGATACCCTTTCATACAAAGATCCTTTTCGTTTGTTCAAGTTCACGTTTACAAAATTGCAAATTGATTGCAGTTGGGTTATTTTTTTGCGAACCAATTAATGATACATGCACTTTGTTTGCTCAAAGGAGAAAAATCGCACAATATGAAATTTTGATGGTGCATTCTTGAAAATATACTTTTGTGACATTATTTACTGCACATGTAGCCTAAAAATCGTTTCCTAATTACACTTCTAGGGATGGGTATCGCCAAGAATTTCGTATCGCGATATATCACGATTTTTCCCCCACAATATCACGATAAAATCATGATATTTTTAAAAGCAGTTTTTACATTGATTTTATATGAAAAGTCATTATTTTTCTTAAAAATTGCTTGAAAAACAAAATTTTATTTTCTTGAAATATTTATGTATATAAAATCAACTATGTTTGGACGGTAAGATGCCGTTCTTTTCACGCTTTACAACATTTTTATACTTTCTGTAAGTGTAATTTGAGAAGATTAAACAAATAAATGAATAATTTCTGGACTTTATAATATGTACTTAAATACCGGTATTTAGGTCTCCGTATCACGATACGTATCACGCAACAAAAAATCGCGATATACCGGTATACCGATAAAATCGCACATCCCTATACACTTCAATAATTTTATTCGAATTACAGATTTAAAAAATTCTAGTTTCAATAATTCTTTTGAAATCGCCTTAAAAAGGGATTATAAAGTATTACACGATTCGTTTTACTTACTATTGACAATCCTTATCACTCTCCAGGGTAAAATTATAATCAAAATGGTGGCCGCCTCTGATCCTGGCTGAGCCCAGATTCCTTCATAAAACGATAGATCTAGGATCCAAGATACAGTTACAACGAAGGCATCAAAAACCTAAGAAAAGGAAAATAAGGGAGTCACATTTTAACAAAGAAGTTGAACTAGCACGAGTGTATATTGTAAAGTATCAATAATTGCAGCATGTGCTATAATAATTCTACTTTACACAATGTAAGATTTATATAATGATTTAGAGTTCAAAGCTCACATTATAATCAGGAAAAAATGTACTTGGTCAGGTGTCTTTCTTTACGTCTTACCTCTAGTCTGTGATTCAGAAAGTGACTTCCCATCGCAAAGATTTTCAAAAATGTCTGAAATATAGAACCTATTAAAAGTTAACGTCCGTTGAAATAGAAATAAAATAGGAAATTTAAATGTTAGGATCTCACGACTTCAAGTACTTAATGGCGTAATCAATAACGATTTTTACTGTCAGATTTGATTTTTTTATTATCATGCAACATGGTTGTATACCTATTCGGAATGATATGCTATCTTTATTATGCTCTTCTTTAAAATAAGCTACTCTGAATTGCTACGTTAAGTATGAGTGATGAAAATTATATGATTGTCTTGTTCATTACCTCAAATACAAGAAGCGACAAAATCACCAGACTCCCTAGATGGAAGGCGTGTGTAAGGGTTTCAACCAAAGTGTGTTCTGCGTGTGCGTGATCGCCAGAACCGGAAGCTCTTTTGGATCTGTGGTGTATCACATCTTGTCTTCCGGTATCCTTAATGAGATGAATCATGGAAAAATCACCATAGAAAGACTCGAAAATTCTCAATGAAAATTGAAGTATTGACACTGAAAGTTTGTCACAAAATACTCAGAAATTAAATACTTAGTATGTAAAAAATATTTTGAATAATCCACAAAACTTTTTTTTTAATATTCTACAATACTTTTTTTTGAAAAACATCACTTTATTCCTAAGCTTAATTGATTGTGGCTTGTTCGATTGTTTTCTTACATCACTGAGAAAGGTAACTCTGCGGTGATCATCGTGACTCTGAATGATGGAACTGTTTAATGAATAACATGAATGTTTCTTAACACTTTCTATTGCCTGCTCGAGGGTAGGTGAATGTCCGTCCACCGTTGTGTAGTTGGCTTTCGGACAAACTTTCATTAAAACAGCCACTGTACTTTCTTTCAGAACATCGCTGTCGTGTAATTTTTCTGAAATTTGTTTCAACATTTCATAGGGGTTATTATGATTAAATTTATGTTATATTCATTTCAAAATAGGATGAGGATTTTTATGTGCTCAATTTTAAATAAAAGGTCATTGAAGTTGGGTTTACAACTTTAAATTAACAATGTACTTCAAATAACAGAACTATGCATTCAATATTATCAATTAATAATAGAAAATGCATTGAATATTAATTTTGTAATACAATTGAAAGAACTTTTAGCCCCCTCTCACCTTGAGCTTTCCTTTAATCTTTATAAATCTATGCATAAAGTTCATGAACCCCATTTCACTGACCCATACTGACCTGACATGATGAGTATATCGCATATGATTTGTCCCAGCACACAGCCAGCATCAAGGGCACTGAGGACACAGACTGTGATGAGGACTACGTGAGTATGTAGAAGCTGTGATAGTCGTTTACGGCATCTACAAAATTGTTTCCATGGCTTATCAATCCAGCTATTACTGTTGTCTTCCCACAAATTTTTATTAAAATAGAAAATTTGTTGAAAGACACTATGCAAAGTGCGACTGGCTGTAAAGACATAACTCAAAACTTTTATTTACTTCCAGGAAACCGATTTTTTATTTCAACCTTTTTTCTCATTCCGTCAACGTGGTTGTTGAAATTTTCTGAGAAAGAAATCCCACTTACCTTTCTACCTCGGTCGGAAAAGGGCAAAATATATTGTTTAAAGATGGCCTCATAGAAAAATATAAAATTTCTTGAGAAATTAAAGAACCCAATATGATATTAAAAGAACTTGAATGAACTTGCGCATATATGTTGTAAAAAATTAATATGGTTCTCTCCTTCAGAAAACTTTTCCCGCAAGATATAATTGCATAAACTTACAATTAAATGAATCTTTAAAAAATTAAGAAATCTGTATTTTCTAAATAATTTATGAAGATGATTGAATCGATATATGTTGTGATCGGGATGTCGAGGGTTCGACTGATCGATTAAAAACGTAGGTCGCAACTGTTCCTTCACCGAGTTCTTGGAATTATGCAATATTGGAATCTTAATTTCTCTGTAACGAAAAAGCTTGTTCTACATGATGTAATATTTAGAAATATTTATAAAAGAGAGTCTCGAACTGTATTCAAAATACAATGTACTACTAGTATATGCAAAGTTCCTGGTATAAATAAACTTGTTTTCAAAATTATATAAATAATCATTGGGTCTTTTGTTTTTATACAGAATTTGTTGACTACGAACGTTTCGTCCACAATAACATTACAAATGGCTTATAGTTTCCAGAGATCCGTAATTTATAACCTTGTTCACGTATTTTTTTTCTTATAAGTTTTTTAGATCGATCACTTCGCTATCTACATCTTTAACATTAAAACAATGATTAGAAAAATTCTTGTTTAAAGCATTTAATTTCTACCTTTTTATCTATAAGGCAGGAGCAAAATTTTCGATAAGTACCCTTAAAATAAATTATTCTGTAATAGGAGCTTTTACCTCTGTGCCTTCGATTTCTTCCTGATTTTAAGTTTCCGATTTATTGCCAACGCCTTGTCCCGACGCAACTGAACACCATTGAGAATGTTGTCATTTGTGGAAAATGCGTTGCCATTCTGTAATGCACCGTGCCCCATACCCAAGTTATGTTCTTGCGCTAATATGTCACTGCATATAGCAATAAATGTAACGTGGAGTCGCTTTACATATGGCAAATAATATTTGAACAAACTAGTGTAGATTTATAACTTTTAGTTCATCCGTTAGCTTTGATAACTATAAATATGTTGAAGTAGATGGTATTTCTTTGTACTGAATTTGGGACTGGATCGGGATTATCTAAATGATGTCAATAAACAAGGAAATGTGGTCAAAATCTGAACTATTAGACGTGCCTCGTAAATTTTTAGAAATAATTCCCAAATCAATTATTCAATTGTTCACAAGTTCAAAAGGGCGAAAATAACACGGGGCGAAAATAATCCTGTGTACAGTATTTAGAAATTACAAACTAGAAGCCAAAGTGAAGTATTAGGGTTTTTTTCTTCGACTAGGAAATTGTGAGAATATTAGTGAATGTAGACGATGGCAAATAAACATGTATGCATTTTTGAAAGTTTTTTTTTCTTAAACGAAAATCTGTATTTTTTTCTTGAAAACTTCATAAAGTTCAACCCTGGATCAATTTTGATTTTCCTTAAATTTATTTGCCGCCGGATGGAGGCGGAGGGGTTAGACCCAGGGGGTATTAATGTTAAAATCAGAATTAATAGAACATATTATTTTCAGACCTTTTTTTTTTTTTTTAAAGTGTCTCTCAAATCAACCAAAACATGTGTTTGCTTTGATTTTTAAGAGTTTTCATGTTGCATGTGATAATGAATTAAGAACATATTTAAAAAAAAGAAAACCGATTGTCGAACAAATTTTCTGGGTGAATCAGTACAACCAGTCAGGAGGCAGTTTCATAGGAATAATATTATTTTGGCTTTGATAATATTATAGTGTTAAGACTGAAGTTGTGAACACATTCAAATTAATTTATATAGAATTATAAATACCACTGATAGTATTATTTCTAACACGTATTTGTACCTTTGTAATTTTTTTTTAAAAATAGAGGTGAGTCGATGTTTTAATGTAAGTATGCAGAGAGATGTAAATTTTCAAGTCACAGGACGAATATAATGTTTTATACCGTGCAAACGTAATCATTTATTTCTTTATTTAAAAAAATAAAACATTTAAACTAGGGTGTATTAAAGCAAAATTATAAATAATCAGTCACATGTATTGAACATGATATCAATGCATTTCGATTCCTTCCGTTTAAATATACACTCATGTATATGCAATTCTGAATTACTGAGATTTATAGATACAGGTAAAAGGACAATATATAGATATAATATTTAAATTGCATTTTAAATTTTTTAAACATTGGGGAAAAATCTATATTCATTTTGAATATATTATTGAAGTACAAGCCATGCACGCCAATCCTTCAAATTATAATATACAGTTGTACATGTAGTTGTCTGTTTATCTGAACAAAACTTATTTAACCTAGGATAATATTTCAATTGGGCACCATATATTGTTTAATCTCTAGCTGATGAGTGCATGCTAACTGTCATCTTACGATCATCTTATGGATCCAAATTTATTGTGCCCTCTTGATTTTGGGTCTTGCATAAGTTATAGAAACAAGTTAAATCAAAGTATGCATTTTAATAAACTATTACACATTATTATTGTTATGAACAAAGTATACCAGTATTTAATTATTGCACATTTTGAATTCATATAATTTTTTAATAATTTATTTCTTTTTACGGCGAAATTCGTTTCTTGGACAGTATATATCGTACACGTGCTCAGTTTCGGTTTGTTTACCTATAGCAATATAACGATTTGTCAAAATGAAGACAACAGGTAAATATTACTAGTGATAATCCCCCACTTCGAAATCTTCTCCAGACGACAAGTTCCCGGCCCACTGATAAGGCAAATAAATAAATCCTGAGCAGTAAATGCTTCATTTTCTTAACTATAATTATTAACTGTTCAAACCGGGATTAAGTTTCGTACACAAAATTTAGTTAATTGAAAACAAAGAAGACTGATCGCTTTTATGTTGTTTAACGCCCCTCTCAAGAATTTTTCACTCATATGGAGACGCCACCACTTATTGCTGGTGGAGAAACTGCAAATGATGGCCTTTACATAGCATTTAGGGCCATTGAACATTGAGAGATTTTTTTGTGCCAGCACCTACTGCAACACGGGACCTCGCTTAAAACGGTCGCATCCTTAAGTTCGGTCTCAACGTCCCACAGTGGGATTTGAACCCGCGACGTAAGGATCAACATTTTACTTCGCGACTCTAGAGCAGACGCTCTAACCGCTAGTACTAGACCACAGGTACTTATATATACATACATGTACATATAATGTACAGTGGGGTATTTTTTTGTGGAGCGTTTATTTTCGGGTTTGTTACGAATTTTTCCTGATGGACACAGTTATAAATACAATTTGTGGAAAAAAATTCCAACAAGCCCCGGTCTTGAATAATTAAATTCTGCACATAGCATGTTAGAGAAATATCAATATAAATGTACTTGTAGTAGTCTCCGGACATTCATTAGAGTTATTTAGATTTTGCTTCTGCTCCAAAATAAATTTCTTTATGTGGAATCCGTATAGAAAAAAAAGCCGTTTAAACTTTGTCGTGGTTGTGGAAAATTCAGTAATATTTCAGCTTATGTGTGTTTGCATTTCAGATACTTGTTTCCGATTTCCTTAATTCTTCTTAATAAAAGACGTTCTTTAAGAATTCAAAGTTAAGAAAATGTCAATGATGGTAATGTATTTGCAATGTCTAAAGGTAGTCCAGCATCCCTTTTATGTTTTATAGTCTCCAACGTTAAGGATTTTTAATTGTAAAAGTTATATCAGCGAGGATAGAGCTAAGTTCATTTCATTTAAATCATTTTAACAAAATTCAAAAGTATTTTTTTCTCAATTTTACATTGTGATACATAATTATACAAACTTAAGAATACATGTATTCCCACCTTTAAAATAGCATACACAAGATAGAAAGTTGCACAATTCTACTTTTAAGAGCTTATGCATGGGATGGTAAGGTGTCCGTCGTGCGTCCTTCTGTCTGTCTGTAAACAATTTTTCAAAACGCTATCCCTCCTACACTTTTGGTTTGATTTTAATATAACTTGGCATAAGAGTGGGCTACACTAAGATACATAAACTTTTATATTGCATTGATTTTAGATTTCAATAAATATTGTTGCCATGGGTACTTAAATAGAAATTTCTGTGAAATTTCATTAAAACGCTACTCCCCCTACAGTTTTGGTCTGATTTGAAAATAACTTGGCACACAAGTAGACTACACTAGGATGCATCGGTTTTTTATTTCGATGAACGGTGTTGCCATGGTTACTAAAAATAGAATTTTCCCTTAGAATGCTTCTCCTCCTACATTTTTGGTTTGCTTTCAGTGTAACTTGTCGTACAAGGAGACAACACTGTCAGTTTCAAGCTTAACGTTACTTAAATTTATCAATATATTATATATATATGTATATTAGGTCACGAACATTGAAAATTTGTAGTCTTTTCAATTGTTCTCATATTATTAAAAGCCTACTTTGTTTGGGCGAAATAAAATAACCTCTGTACATTGTAAAGGATTGTAACTAGTAAATAAAAGAATTTAATGAAATACCAATTATATACATGTAAAACATTTATTCTAATTTTAATTACTTAAAGTTGATAAAAAATATATTTTAAGCAAAAGATGAAAGTAATACGAGTATTTAAATAAACAAAGGGTGTATATATTTAATAAATTTACGATAATTCAGGAAGAAATAGGTTCTTTTTTGTACTATGGAAGAATTATACTTCTTAGAGCGCTTTTTTGTGAAAAAAAGTTAGAAAATGTAAAAATCTCGCGGAATGTCTGGGACAAACGTAAAATATAATCATGTTAACAATATTTTGAACATATCTAAGAACAAGAATTACATATGTCTTATTTATAAGTACTTCTATTTTTAAATTGGAGTGGAAGAAAACATTTAAAATCATATTACCACAAAAAATTTCTTATCTCATACACTGAAGAGTTACACTGAGTTTTCTTTTTCAATATTCTCTCAATGGGCACATTGTTTACGCATTTTAACTGAGATAAAATTACACTCTATAAAATGTTTTCAGAAACTTTGCAGTTAGAAAACTTCCTACATTTCTAAAAGTTTTCAAAAATTATTTGGAAATGTAAAAGTTGCATTTTCCCACTTTTTGTCAAGTTAATTATGTGTTTTGACCTAACATTATGTTAATTAACGAGGCAAATTTAATTTTAGTGAAAGAGGCGCCCATTTAAGAAAAGATATTTTTAGTATATTTGATATTTTCAAAAGTAATTTTTACTTTTGTTTAAAATTACCAAAATAAATATCTTTTCAATTTTTTTCACATCGTATTACATAATAAAATATCAACGATCTCGTAATCGATCAAATAGTAACCATCTGCATTGATAAAAATATCTTCCATCTGCATTGAATAAATATATCTTTCTTGTTACTATAACATTGTCAAGTTGAAATATAAAGTAAAACTTATTTTTTTATTTTAAAAAATTAGGTCCTTTATTTTCCTTTTTTACTCGAATTAAAACAGCATTCCTCGCCAGTAGAGAGATACAAATTAGCCATGGAGGGATCTTTTTCACACACTGCGACAAAGAATCTTGGTTTCCATAAAGTTGTATCTAAAGAATCGGCCTTCTTGTCCCGGACTGTGATTCGAACCAGCGGTGTTAGGATTAGCTCCTTTCTCTGCAACTCTCAACCGGACCTAACGCTTAAATCACTTCGCAAAACGGGCGTCTATATTCCATTTGTATATCGCATATGACTTTTTTTCCAAATTGTATTAAAATTAAAACACCCAATATTGAAATTAATATTAGATAATTCCTTTTAAGAAGACACACTTAGGCATTACCTTTTCGTTTTCCTTGGCTTTTTTTGCTGTCCTTCAGGAATTTTTCCATTTTGTATTAGTTCTGGTTTTCCTTTTTCCGACTCGTTGTTATTCAAAGTCATCATTAATTTGTTAATAAATAAAAAATATTGATATGATGTTGAGAAATATTCATATACATGAATATAGCCTAGGAATTCAGCATGAACATCTGAAACTATCTTATAATGTATTCCACGCTAGTATAGTCAAAGTTTTCATTATTGCAAATGTTATAGGCAGAATCCAAACGTGTGAATGAAGCCTGCGTATATGTTTTCGCTTAAATGAAACGTTCGTCATAAATTCTGTCTACTTGAAAAGTGACATCATGCTTCTGCATCGGATTTTATTTACCTATATAGTAACAGAAAGTAGACCTCCTCTCCAAAACAGGTTCAAGAGTTTTTATTATCATTGCTTTGTCGAAAGAACTTTGAAGGACGGACAGACAACCAATATTGTTTGCGTAAAAAAAAATTCTATCAAGGCATATTAAGACACAGGAAACTTACTGAAAAATAAAAATATGCATATTTAAAATACAGAAATCATTTTTTAGTTTTATAACAGACTCGATCGCAAAGGGCGGTTCTTGCAAGAAATTTTGAAAAAAAAGACCAGCAGATTTCCAATACCCATGCCAACTTATAAAATTGGAAACAAGGAAGAATCCAAATAAATCCTGTCCTTTTTTAGGCAAACAAAGCTAAATTGGACGGAGGGGCTGTATAATCATAATTGTAGCATGGTCAAGTGATACTACATTTACTTCGGAAATGTGTGAAAAAAAATTAAATGCATAAAACGCAAGTTTTATTACATGTTTAAAGGTTGTGTGTAGGATAAGAAATTTGACGAAAAGACTTGTCATGCTTACTTAGAATTAAAGGTAAGGTAACTCTATTCCAAAACACTAAAATTCCTTTCGCTTGTTTGTGAAACACTTGTGTCCCGTCAAAAAAATGGAAGTTAAATGGGCATAACCTTGTCAAAGGGGCTTGATCATACCCAGAAACAGACCTTAATTTAACTATTCTTATTATTGGCCTCAGCAGCGGCCGATTTATTTGTGGTTGTGTTAGAAAGTGCATATGGGGAAATGATAGCTCATTTTTTATTAGTCCAGTAAAATAATTGTAAATTGATAACATGTATAAACCATTAGTAACATATCTTTAAAACTTGCTTTAAACTAAACATTAAATATGATTACATTTCAATTTCATTTCTCATTCGATAATTGGCAATTTATGGTTAAATAAAAAGAGTTTACAATAGGTACTCCTAAGCCTGGGGGTGTATAAGATATGAATGGAAATCGTCATGATTTTCTGGATAATAATGACGTGATAAAATTAGATGGTCAATAAGAATTGAAAAGTTGTTCAACTAGTAAAAATTGTTTCGAATATGCTACTGCTGCGAATGACACAAGGATAATTGTTCTACATTTTGCAACGCGCCTTGCAGCATAGCCTACTCTGCAGAAACCATAAGCATTATCACGTGACAAAGTATCAACACGCGTTCATCTTGAAAGGCCTACATCTTCATTTTGATTTCTTATCATTGACTTTAATTTTTCACATCGATGAATCCATTTGAAGTACAAAAGTACTTAAATTTTTATTCATTTAATTTTTTAAAATTATTTATTTTGCTTTGAAGAAAGTGTGAAATAAAAATAACCACTATTACAGCTTTGAATATCCTATGCTTTCTTTGCATGGGTGCTTTTAAAATTGTGAAAGTACTTTTTGAAATACTAAATTTTGTTTACAGCCGATTTGATGCTTTGCATCAATTAACTTGTGTTAAATCTGAATACTAAATTGCATTTCAATATGTGTAACCTCTGCCAAAAAAATGAACAAAAGTTGACCAACAGTCAGGAGCAAAGCAATATAGCCCCCCCCTTTCTTGGAAGGGGGCATAAAAATCTGATAAAGAGGACAAGTAGATAGGAACATGTAATTGTTAGTTCTATACCTAAAAATTGTTATTGATATTGTATTAAAGCTTTCCGAGGAGGAACTTACTATAACTGTTTGAGTTTACAATGATGATGATGATATGGTAGTACATGGATATATGGAAACAAGATAATTTTGTGTAATTTACTTATGTAAAAAGTTAACTTTCATTTTGCCCAAATGGATGGGATACTTTGAAATAAAAAAAAACAGCAATACAGCAATTTTTAAAAAATGAAAAATGTTTTTTTTTTCGTATATGGAATTAGAATCAAATATTACTTGCAATAAAATATTAAACTAATAGCAATCACAGATTTTTAAAAGTCGAATAAACATGACAGATTTTAGGACTGTTAACGTGACATAAAAGACGCATTAAATTTTAAATTACTTCTTTACAAGTTTTGACTGAACAAGTATGGTAATAAATCCAATCTGTCACTGAATGAATTGTTATATGATTTCTTTGTTGGGGTACATTTATGTAACTCGTATCTAAATGTTATATCCAACCAGATATGATACAGTAACTGATTTTGCACAGAAAAAAGTCTTCTTGAAACTTATAAATTATGCTCATAAGATACTGACTTTGCTGGAATTTATAGCTAATTTATTATCAATCAGCCGATATGGGGCCCCTTAATTGTTTACTCCATATAAATGCCATAAATGTTGTAAAAGTTTATTTTAAGAACTTCTTACTTATCTTAATACAACAAAAGTATCATAATAATAAATAAAAGCGTCGCACGACATATATATGGCAAGATATACGACCGCTCATTCAAATTTCTTTAGACACGTTCATTCCTTTTTTTATACAATCTTAATGAGCGATATTTTAAAGATTTGGTAAATGTCGGTAGTCAATCTTGCCAGCTGTATTTCAAACCGTCACCAAGTTTCTAGAAGAGATTCCGTTTTCCTTTACAAACGGGAAGTCCAGACACGACACAGTCCGGACTTTTAGGTACCCTTACGAAAAGACCTACATTAAAATTTGTGCTATATTTTGGTGGGATTTTTTATTCTGACCTCATCATGTCAATCTTAACTTCCACATTGTAGTAGTTTTCTCGTAAACCTCTGTCACATCCTAAAATCCCATGGGAGAATGGGGGATTTTTATCCCACCTAAAATACCATCCAAATCTCATGTGAGAAAAAAATCTTTGAGGGGTTTTTTCTCTCACAGGATTTTTTCTCCCATAATAGGCGACATAGGATTAAAAATCCCTTATTTACCATTCTTAGGATTTAAAATCCTGTTAAGTACATAATACTGGGTATTTTTAATCCCATGGGATAAATAAATTAAGCAGATGTGGGACTAATGGGATAAGAATACTATGTCTGAGCATAGTTTATGAAGCATTGTATCTTCCATAATAAATTCAAATTAATTTTTGCTTGTAATGTATATATGTTTTACAATTTTTTCTGTTATTTCGTACATTATTTTGACATGTAACAGGGGAGATCATTATACAACTTTACTTGGTTATGTAAAAGAATATTGGTATAAGGTTTTCTGATCTCCCCATTTATTGTATTCTTTAATACTCATTGTCATTTTCAATAAATGACAATTCACACAAATATGGAGTTGTGATTTTTATCCAGGAAGAAAGTGGAAGGTTATTTAGATCTCAATAATATGTAAACAAGCAGGTATTACATAAAAACTAATTTGTATGTGACAGTACAAACTAAGGTATTTTGAACATAAATCTAGAGGCATAACATGCAATATTGACTGTTATATCTCCACTACTGCTTTTGCAGAGCAATTAGTTATAGTGAGGGTCATAAAAATACTATTACCAGAGAAAACTCAACCAAATGACTTGGTAAAGGTAATTTTACCACTTAGATATTGCTATTTAACTATATAATTTTGATAGATCAAAAATGGGTAAATTTATTTTACATCAAAATATCTTAAGACATTATGTAAAACTCCTTGCCCTGTGCTTCCCTTCATTCTTAAACATTTTATTCAACCAAGTAATGGTTAAACAAACTAGCTCTCTTTAAATGCTTAAAGCAGCCTAACCCTTTTCATTGCTCTATATTTATATTTAGTAAAGGCGACATTCTATAAATAACTATGAAATAATTTCAAAATTAAGAAAACATTTGAAATAACTCAGAAAATAACTTTTATAGGTATGATATACAAAAATTAATGAATTTTGCTCACTTGCTCCTTTCCCTAATAAGACCGATGCTTAGAATGAAAATAAATTAATACCTTAATTTACAAGAAGTTCTTTATGCAGTTCAACATTTTTGATATGTACGTTAAAAAAACTAATTAACAAGTAGGTATACTTTGCTGGTGACTCAGTCTCTACTCCTGCGATTAACCACCTTTCCCTAAAAAGAAAAAATTATATTCCGTAAATTAAAATATGCACTAATTAAGTACTGTCAACAGTAAAAAAAATGTGTGAACATTATACTAGTATATACATTTGTACAATTATTCTCACATATGATTTGTCATCAATCTTTAAGAAACTTGTTTAAAAATTTAGAATATTTTGCAAGCTATCAATCCACGCAATAAGCTGTAGCATTCATTTTGATAACTTGGATACGAGATGTCTTAATTTTTTATGGTACTTAGATGAAATCTAGTGTAAGATAAGAATCTCAAAGATTAAATAAAAAAAATTACACTAGAACAGAAATATACATATGAAATTTTAAAACGTACCGTTGACTGTCTTCTAAGATTTCTTATATGGGTTTTCAATCCCTGCATGGCTGGGAGTGGTACTGCAGGTCCTTCGTCTCTCATGGAATAGTGCACAAACTCACTGGCCTTCTTGGTCATCGGTGCTGGAAACTGCCTCTCCTTTGCCAAATGTTGCCTCCACCATTCCACGTCTGAAGAGGAAAGTTTGCCTCCATTTTCCCACTTTTGGAGGTCCACTTCAATGGCTTGGAATACCTCCCTCCCTTCTCGGACATCTGAGTCTTTGCTTCAGGGTCCTCCTGTAAGGCACTGGCCAGCCCACTCACGTCAACCGTTTCAGGTGCCATTCCTGATAGGACATCAAGACTTTATCTCCATCTCTGGCAAACTTGAATACATGGGGGGTACTGTGTCCAACTAAATGCACACTGGAGGACAGTCCCAGCCGCCTGTAGTCCCAGATGTTGTCCAAATGCTCCACATGGATAGGCCTCCTTAGCTAGTTCCTGGAGCACTGGCAGGATCTGGATGGGCGTCTTTGTGATATAGACGGAAACACAGGAGAACAGTTGGTCTACGTCATGAATGTGGCCCACCAAGGAAGGAGAGTTTGATCCGTTTTTAAATAAAGGAAAAGTCATCAGGTTATTCATATCTTGAAACTAATATCCATGTACAATGTATTGGTATTCCTAAAATTCAACCCTTACATAAATAAAATGTGTGCAATAACTGCATGTTTTTTTAGTTTTCTTCTTGGGGTAAAACAAATTAAACTGTACATACTATACAACAAAATACCCTGTTTACATAAATGCAAACTGAATGCTTCATTTGCAGTAAAATAATGTAAATTACGGCAATAATCCAAAATAAAATAATGCAAATCAAATTGTGTTCATATGGCAATGCAAAGAAAACGTACGTGATTTAAAATTTTATTTCTATATACTATAGTAAACTAATATGAAGCTATATGAGGCAAATGGGAAATAAGTTGATGCACAGTAAATTACTCGGAAGAACTTTTATTCACATTAAATGTCAATGCAGTTCAAATTTAATGTGCAGTAACATCTTTGTTTACTTTGAAATAAACAGTCCGTGTAAACTCGGCACACATATTATTTCGAAATTGTATTTGCTGCAGGTCTCATTGATCTCGGTAAATCACAGAGTACAAAATCAGAGAAAATGACTTGAGGGGCTTTGATACACAAACATAAATGCATTGTATATTACTTTAAAATGTTATTTTGAATGATGATACTGAAAAACAAAATGGAAACTACATGCTAAAGATTTACCTTCTTAACGATTTGTTGTTGTACCAGACTGGCCAGGGACCCCATAAGAATAACATCTTATTGTCTTTCGCCGAGTTATCAGGCTGAATGTATAGAGTTGGAGAAAGTGACATGTCCTGTGGAAAAAAGCAATAATTTATTAATATTCAAATAAAAAAGATATGGGAAACATTTAAGCACAGACTGCTGTAGAAACCTGGCTAAAGGATCAAGAAGCAGACTTCATGCTTAAAAAAAAATTATTTTGTTCATAGAATTTGAATTGTTCTTGAATAAGGTTTCCTTTCCATGCTGTTAATTTCAATATTTAATTGCAGTAAGTTCAATGGATAAAAGGAAACTCATTCCCCTCTTCTATAAAAAAAAAAATCCATAAACTGGACACCCCCCCCCTCTCTGTGTAAGATTTCGGGATCTAATTTGAATGGGAAATTAAGCCATCCAGAAAGATTTAATATGCTTTTATTTCATTCTATGAATCAAAGATATACATTGTTCATAACATTTCAAAGATAACAATAGATTTTGTGAGTGACTCTGTTGACATTTTAACATACAAATATATTAATATTATTATCAATACATGAATTTTAGGAAAATCAAATGCAAATTGAGGCGGTTTATCCAAGTATGCCTTGGATTTATATAAGTTAAATAAGTACAGGCTTTGTAGAATGAAATTATTGTACTTACAGTGGAAACGTTCGCCAATACTTTGAGAAGACAGGAAATTGTGATGTTTGTCAATGCCCCCCAGTGATAACATCATGTCATCTTCTAGGCCCCGTGGGGATCCAGGTTAGAATAGGTCCTGAGCACCCCCTTGCTTGTCCTAAAAGGCCACTAAATGGGGCGGTCCTTCGGATGAGACAATATAAACCGAGGCCCTGTGTCACAGCAGGTGTGGCACGATAAAGATCCCTCCCTGCTCAAAGGCCATAAGTGCCGTGCATAAGCCTAAATTTGCAGCCCTTCACCGGCAATGGTAACGTCTCCATATCGGTGAGATATTCTGGAGAGGGACGTTAAACAGTATAAATCAATCAATCTATCTAGGGTTGTTGTAGGGTCATTTTATATGGATAAGCAGGGAATAAAGTGGTGAATAGAAGATGACCATATTGAAAGTATTGTAGCCGATGAACCTCCTCTTTTGCAACTGCATAAGTTTGTATTTTTGACTTTTACATAGTAGCCAAGAGAAAGCCAGTGAGACAAGCAGAGAAAAGGTAATTTAAAAAAACATTGGGTTTTTTGGTTTACAAGCCGATAAACATGTCTTTCAATTTATTTATTTTTTTATTTTCAACTTGACTATTGCTAAGATATCCTTTAAACAGAAATTGTTTATAGTGTTTCCATAAAATCGTCGACATATGTTTATTAAATAATATTTAATCAAATACCTTTCTTTTCAGTTTACGTGCAAAGAGCTTAAAGCTGAGGACCTTGTTCTTGCAAAAGATGACGATGAATGGTACGTTAACAATTATAGAAAAAATAATTTGCCTAATTTTTTGTCCATATTTAAAGGTATTTCCATCCTCCTATATATTTCATAGGTTTTTTCAAAAACTTTTATTAATTTAAATTCATACCTTATATCTTTTGGAAGAATGATTTTCAATAGGTGTATTGAAAAATATAGCTATTTAAAAGAATTTTGATCAATTATTCAGTCTTTCAAAAATGTTCACAAGGGGAAGAACTCCTCTGGTATCAGACTTCATTCAGACTTTTTCTCTATTGTATTTCTAATAGTAAAGTAGTTTCCCTGATACATGTATTCACAATTAAAAAGTACAAGTGTACCTTATAAATACCAAGTATTTAGAACCTTTCAGCAGCAGAATTTTGCATTTGAGCCAGTTTTTACCTAATTTTCATACTATTGTTTACATTTAAAAAATGTGCGATTTTTAGCTCACCTGTCTGTCTGTCCGTCTGTAAACTTTTCACATTTTCGACTTCTTTTCAAGAACCACTGGGCCAATTTTGACCAGTTTGGTACAAAGCATTCTTGGGTAAAGGGAATTTAAATTGTTAAAATGAAGGGCCAAGTCCCCTCACAAGGGGAGATAATGACAAAAATAGGGTGGGGTCATAAAAAAATCTTCTCAAGATGTTTAAGCATCCTGGGGTAGTGTAGATTCTAAATTGTTAAAATCATGACTCAGGGGGTTGGGCGGGGCCACAATGGGAAATTTTACGTAAAAAAATATATATGAAGACTCTTTAAAAATCTTTTTCTCAAGAACCACTGGGCCAGAAAAACCGAAACTTATGTGGAAGCATCCTGGGGTAGTGTAGATTCTAAATTGTTTAAATCATGACCCCGGTTGGGCAGGGCAACAATGGAGAATCAAAGTTTAACAATTGGGAATCAAAGCATCTTATGGTAGTGTAGATTTCAAATTGTCTAAATAATGATCAGTGGGGTAGGGTGGGGTCACAATATGTATTACAAGGGGAAATCTGGTAAAGAACAGAATGGTCAGGTGAGTGATGTGGCCCATGGGCCTCTTGTTTATGTAGACATATACGTCTGTTTATTTATGACTACCATCTTAAACAAGAGGCCCATGGGCCATAACGCTCTCCTGAGAACATCCGCTTGGAAAAAGCACAAATCTAGAATCTCACTACCTGAGATAATTTAAACAAATTAGAATCTTCACTACCTGAGAAGTCGCCCGCGTGGCGCAGTGGTTAGAGCGTCTGCTCTAGAGTCGCGAAATAAGGAGTCAACTTACGTCGCGGGTTCGAAGCCCACTGTGGGACGTGGAGACGGGTCCTTCGGATGAGACCGTATAACCCGAGGTCCCGTGTCGCAGTAGGTGCTGGCACGAAAAAGATCCCTCCCTGCTCAATGGCCCTAAGTGCCGAGTATAGGACAAAATTTGCAGCTCTCCACCGGCAAGTGGTGGCGTCTCCATATGAGTGAAAAATTCTCGAGAGGGACGTTAAACAATATACAATCAATCACTACCTGAGATGATTCCATTTAAATATCACTAATCATGGCCTTGAAGTACTTGAAAAGAAGATTTTGAAAGGTGTCCCTATATTTTCCGATATAAAACTTTGATCGGCCATTTTGGCCCCACCCTACCACCGGTGTTATGATTTGAACAAACTTGAATCTACACTACCTGAGTTGATTCCACATGAGTTTTATCTCTCCTGGCCAAGTGGTTTTTGAGAAGAAGATTTAAAAAAAAAAAATTCCTTTATATTCCTATGTAAAACTTTTAACGGCAATTAAGGCCCCACCCTAGCCCCGGGGGTCATGATTTGAACAAACTTGAATCTACACTACCTGAGTATCATTCCACATGAGTTTCATTTTTCCTGGCCCAGTGGTTCTTGAGAAGAAGATTTTTAAAGTTTTTTCCTAAATATTCCTATGTAAAACTTTGAACGGCCATTTTGGCCCACCCTACCACCGGGGGTTATGATTTGAACAAACTTGAATCTACACTACCTGAGTATGATTCCACATGAGTTTCATCTTTCCTGGCCCAGTGGTTCTTGAGAAGAAGATTTTTTTAAAAAAAATTTCCTTTATACTTTTAACGGCCATTATAGCCCCACCCTAGCCCCAAGGGTCATGATTTGTATAAATCTGAATCTATACTACCTGAGGATAATTTCACATGAGTTCCATCTTTTCTGTCTCAATGGTTCTTTTAAAAAAAGATTTTCAAAGATTTTTCCTATTATATTCCTTTGTAAAACTTTGATCGGCCATTTTTGCCCTACCCTACCCCCGGGAGTCACGATTTGAACAAATTTGAATCTACACTACCTGAGGATGATTCCACATGAGTTTTATTTTTCCTGGCCCAGTGGTTCTTTAGAAGAAGATTTTTAAAGATTTTTCCTATATATTCCTATGTAAAACTTTGAACGGCCATTATGGCCGCACCCTAGCCCCGGGGGTCATGATTTGATCAAACTTGAATTTACACTACCTGAGGATGATTTCACATGAGTGTTATTTTTCCTGGCCCAGTGGTTTTTGAGAAGATTTTTAAAGATTTTCCCCATTTATTCCTATGTAAAACTTTTAACGGCCATTATAGCCCCACCCTACCCCGAGGGTCATCATTTGAACAAACTTGAATCTACACACTTGAGGATTATTCCACATGAGTTTCATTTTTCCTGGCCTAGTGGTTCTTGAGAAGAAGATTTTTTATAAATTGCATAAATTTTTCTCTTATTCATAATTTTCTCCCCTTGGAAAAGGGCGTGGCCCTTCATTTTAACAAACTTGAATCCTCTTTATCATCCAGGGATACTTTGCAGCAAGTGTGGTAGAAATTGGCCCAGTGGTTCTTGAGAAGATGAAAATGTGAAAAAGTTTACAACGACGACGACGACAGACAACGGACAATTTTTTTTATCAGAAAAGTCTTTGGCTCAAGTGAGCTACTAATGTGGTGACCTATACATTTTTTGCAATAGATTGAAAATTTAAATTATATTAAATGAAGAAGTTTTAACGTTGAATCATTTAAATTCTTAGGATGGAGGACCTTAAAAGGTAGTGAAATAATGAATGTTCAAATCTTTTTATTATTAATAATTTCATATAGGTTCAAAGCAACTGTGGTCGTGACTGATGAAGAAAAGTTCAAGGTCCACTATTTGGATATTGGGCCCATTTCGACGAATGGGTCTCGAAAGTAGAAATTTAATTGTACTCTTTTTTAAGTACATTTTGGGTGTATAATAAATGAATAACAGGTGTTGGAATCGAATTGAAATGGGGGGGGGGGGAACAAAAAAAAAGGTAAACCACAATTTTCAATAATTTGATCTTTGCAGATAGAAAAGTGCTCCCCCTCCCGGTTCCGACACCTATGTTCTAAGAAATTTAACTCTTCATAAAGAACGTTAATTGATCAAAATGAAATGTTCAAATGTTAACACACGACGCACGACGACGAACGAATAGGAATAGCAATAAGTCAACTGAGTCAATAGGTCACCTGAGTGACTCGGGTGACGTAAAAAAAGTTACTTAGGTGAGCGATGTTGTCCATGGACTCTAAATCTTGTTTTTCGAACGCTTGCAGAGACTTATCTGCTATTTAGTATCTTTCTCGCAAATCCAGGGGCCCCGAGTCAAAAAATTCCGAGAGAGACAATAATCTTACTAAATAAATGCTATTGAACGTCTTAACTCTTGTTTTGAAAAATGAATTCAATTTTTTTTTTAATATATCTGTAGTCGAGACACCTAGCGTTTATGCGAGTTATCGTTCTTGGCTCCTGGGGGCGAAGTGCGGTTGTCCTTGACAACCAGTACTCCTCTGCTAGGATTTGAGCGTTCCTGGTGCTGTCTGTGAGCAGTCTGATTTTCTTTATAATTAACTACAGTCGTAATTATTTTTACAGGAGCTTATCTCCATTCAATTTCATTGAAATCTTATTTATAGCGTCTAATTCACCTATTTTGGCTTTCAAACTTGATTCCTAATTTTAATTCCAGTTATTTACAAAGTCTACAGGTAATATCTCCACTGCACGCCCTTTTCTATTCGTTCTTTTTGTTTATTCTGATCATCAATGAATTATATCTAAATTTAATAAAGGTTTTTGTATTCATTTGTGTTATATCATGGTTCGGAACTCCAATGCCGCGATCTTGTCAGAGTGAATTTCATGTCACACAAAATCGAGGATTTTCCTCACAGAAACACGATTAAATTCATAGATCCACTCCAGTTCATATACACCACTACAAAACGGAAAAATATTCACAAAATACAGATTATTCGTGCAAATCGCCTGTATCAAAACCTCGTGGCTTGTTCCACAATATTCAAACACATGCCGACTCGACACCTTCGAGTCACGTAACAAAAAGGGGTCTTAAGGAATGGAGAAGCTTCTGCTTTACCTGCTGTTATGCCATTTAATTCCCCAGTTCATTTAACCCCATATAGAAAACCCCAAGTTCAGCTTTTAGAAAATGAAAATACTGTAAACAATTTTGGGGGACGTAAACGTAATTCGAACCCAAGTTCTGTTTATTCAATGACTAGAAAATAGCCGTGATAATTTGGTTGTTGATCAGTACATCAGTGGACTCGGTGATTTAGAACTTAAAAAGTACGTTCAATTAGCTTATCCTTCATCTTTGGACAAGGCAATATCATAAGCTGTCGAATATGAGGCGTTTAAAAGTGCCCATAGGTCCATACCTATTAGGTCAAGTAATACAGATCAAGATATATTCTTGAAACAATCAGTTAGGGCACATCAGTTGCGTCAATAAAACTAAGTCCTCTGAATCGCAAAACGAACTTGCTATTTTTGCGGAAATAACAAAAACGATAAAAGATCTTCAGATTGCGATAAACACCCTAAATTAACCAGAAAATCGGAAGTCAGAAAATAATAATAATAAAAGTAGTCTTTGATATGGTTGTAATTAAAAGAAACTTTAAATCATGTTTACAAGAGTAACCCAGCTATTCGCCAACTTTTGAATCAAAGGGACAACTTTTTTGTCAAAAATGGTATTTTATACCGAGAATGGGTTGGTATATCCGACCACAATCAACCGAAGGCAGTCCGTAAAGGCATAATGTACCATTTACACAACAACTAAACTGCTGGACACTTAGGTCGAGATAAAACTTAAGATTCCATTCGCCAGATTTTAATGGCCTGGAATGACCTCAGATATTGAGAGGTGGTGCAAAAATGGCACTCTGTGGACGTAGAAATCAAGGTCCTAGTCTGGGTAAATCGCCAATGCAGCATTGTCCTGCTTATCACCCTTTAGAGTGCATTGCCATTGATATATAACGGGACCCCTTCCAATTACCGAAAATGGTAATGAATACATAATTGTAATATGCAACTACTTTACTTAATGGAAAGAGTCATTTCCCCAGCGTGACAATACTGCACAAATTAAACTGTAGCAGATGTTTTAATCACTGAATTTATATGTCGTTTTGGAACCCCCCATGGCATTCATACCGATCAGGGTAGAGAGTTCGAATCTACTTTATTTTCCGATTATGTGCAAGATTAGGTATATCCATTAAGACCCGAACCACACAGTACCGGCCTCAATCGGACGGGATCGTTGAGCGATTTATCCGCACTCTTCAACTAATGCTGGCCTTATTCGTGAATAACCAGAGAAACGACTGAGATGACCACATACCCTATGTAATGATGGCTTATCGCGCAGCCATTCATAAAAATACTAAATGTTTACCCATTTACTTATGTTAGGACAAGAAATAAACTTTCCAATTGACATGATAGCGGGTCATCCACCAAATTACGATGAAATTGCCTGCGAGATTGAATATATTGAATTTGTACAAGAAGCTTTGTCTTCAGCATTTCAACATGCTGGTGAACAATGTAAATGCAAGCTTTGAACGACAGAAAAAACGCAATGAAAAACGTAAACCACGAGCATACAATAATGGCAATTTCGTGTGGAAATTGTATCCACCTTTGGCAAAACAAAAATTAGGCCTATGTTGGCGCGGTCCATACCAGATTATTAAGAAAATAAGTAATGTTACGTACAAGATACAATGTTGTCAACAGGGGAAGTATGAGTGGTTCATTTTGACCATTTAAAGCCATACATGTCAGAAGAAGTGCTGCTTATGCACAACAACACACATTCGTTAGATGCATACACAGAGGACAATGTAGACTCTGAAGAATTTAACTACATGCATAGTCAAGACATGATAGAGGAATCCCCTCAACACACTCAATATGGGAGACAAAGCAAAGCTCCACTCAAATATCCACGATAACTTTGTTGGCTATCATACAGTTCAGTTTCAACCATCATGCATACATGTATCATTTATCACCATGTTATCTTATATTTATCTGTACTGTACTAATGAGAATGATCAAAATTCAATGCAGCTAGCATACAAAGCATAATCTTTACAGTTTCAGACATAACTTTATAAACCTGTGAATACCCTTCAGTAACAAACATGGTTATTGAAACCAAAGTCAACCAAGACAGTACTGGAGTATAATTACAGTTTATACCATATATACTTTGTGATATGAAACATTGTTGTTTGATATAACTGAATTATTGATTTACAGTAATGGACATTGATGTATTGGACATTCTTATTGGAGATGATGACCTCCTGCAGTTTGATGACCTCCTTGACAACTCTGTTTGTCCTTTTACTTATACTCAGGGGATGAATTGTCCTATCTTATCATGTGGATCCACCCCATTTTTTCTACGAGAAAGTCGTATACACGCCACTGGGATACCAAACACAAGAAAACCATTTTGACAACAGATGTTCCATCTGCACTTGAGGATTTTTTAACTAAATGCCAGCCTACCATCCTTCCAAATAAGGGCTTCGTAGACCCAGGGAGTTTTCAGTTTATTACCTCCCTGCGGGACCAAGGATCTCAGTCAGCTGTGTTGTCACTACCGTCTGAGCCACCTTTGCAGTCTGCAACTTCATCGTCTCCACCTAAGCCTGTTGTGTCAACACCTCCAACATCTGTGTCCTTGCCGTTATCTACAGTGCCAATTTCATCATCCGTTTCATCCGCATCTACTGTGTCATCTGCGCCGTCTACTTCTGCAGCTTCCTGTAAGACTTCTCTTTTCAGCATTGCTTGAAAGTGGAGATGAGTTAGAGTCTTTAATTTCTTGTATTAGTGGTGAGATATGGAGATTGGAGGGAATGCGTGAGATTGCGAGAAAGTGGTTGAGTAAGAGAAGCGAGATTAAGAGGGAGAGATAGTTTAGGCGTGAGGTTGAGTATGAGAAAAGAATTTTGAGCTGGATAACTTGAAGAGAAATGAGAGTGAGCGAGAGGTTGTATTTTTCTAGAGATGAGAGATTTGAGATGTACGAGAGGCTTGATGGCAGTTTGAGTTATTTAAAACGTGATAGCTCCAGTTTGAGTGAGTGGATGAAGAAGAGGGTCGAATAAGTACCATTTAATGTTTATACTGAAGAGTAAGATGTATACATCATTATAGTCATCCTCCATAGGCCTTTGTCATTTTCGTTTTCATTTTTCATATTTTTTCCATACATGTTTGTTGTTGTTCTGAAATGGAAGGTTATTTCTGTTAATCTGTGTATAGATTATCTCATAAAGTCAACTTATGCTATATATCATCATCATCATATAAGTTACAGCATTTGCTAGGCATGTAGTATAATATATTCTACCTGAGTTTGAAGCTTGGTTTGCTTACTTTATTGAGAGTTATTTTCAGCTTATATCGTCAGGGAATTCCGTCCATATCTGTTTAGAGACTGTGCTATATAAACGTGTATCGCGATGACACTCCAGTGACATTGTTTTTGCGCACTTTTGTGTCATGTGTGTTTACCGACTGTGTTCCGTCGTTCCGGATGTGCCTTTATAATAATGTTATTTCGCGTGTGCGATGGTTTGTGCTTTTGATCATAGACTGTCCTATTGACTGTGAGTAAAACAAGAGGCCCATGAGCCTGAGTATCATGCGACAACTTTCCAACGATTGAATTTTATTCATGTTTTAAACTAGAGGCCATGAAAATCACAATTTTGAAAGAGGCACCATTGCTTATCATAATTATACACTTATAGGTCACCTGAGTATCATGCGACAACTTTCCAACTATTGAATTTGATTCATGTTTTAAACTAGAGGCCATGAAAATCACAATTTTGAAAGAGGCACCATTGCTTATAATAATTATACACTCGGCATGCTTATTTTGGTTACCTAGAGGTAGATCAGAGTAACAAAGAGAAAATGCAATTCCACTTTTAGTGAATTCAGGGCCCCTGGGTCAGGGCTTCTTGTGTTAGGGCGGGTCCACAGTTGAGCTCCCCATTCCACAGGAACTACTGACCCTGGGGCCACATCTTAGGATTTTGGAATTTAAAATTTTTTTTACTTCATCATGCTATTGATTAATACCAAAGTGCCGATTTCATGCAAAGCATTAAATTATTTTAGACTATGTTACCCCCCCCCCCTCCCAAGAACCTCTGTCCCAGGGGCCAGGAAAATAACCATTTTTTGAAAAAGCAGATTTTTTGTCAAAAATATATACTAAGATCATTGGCATTATACCAGGAAAATATTTTCAAAGATTTGATGCATTTTCACTATATAAACATTAGAGCCCCGTCCTAACACAAGAAGCCCTAACCCAGGGACCCTGAAATTCAAACATCTTAAAGAGGCATCCTTCCTCCTAATAACTATGTTCATTGTTCATTGGTTAAATATTCAGGTGCAGAAAAGAAAAGTTTTAAAGAATTTATGCATTTTCATTATATAATCAATCAAGCCCCGCCCTAACACCAGAACCCCCAACACAGGGACCATTAAATTCACAATTTTGGAAGAGGTAACCTTATTCAACATAACTATGTACTTGGTTAGTTTATTTAATAACAAGGGAGCAAAGAAGACGATTTTCAAAGAAATAATTCATTTTCTTCATGACCTTGGTGTCATTTGAAAGAATTTGAAGTATGCACATCAAATATGAAGTCTCTATCTCTTATGGTTCAAAAGTTATGGCGAAGGTACGAAAAAGCTATTTTTAACATATACAGTAGCTCACAGTCAAAGTCACTATGTCATTAACCTTTGTGTCATTTGAAAGAACTTGTTTAGTGGAGTGTGCATACCTAATATGGAGTCTCTATCTTAAAGGGTTCAAAAGTTATGGCAAAGGTTGAAGTTTGCAGACAAAAAAGCTATTTTCAGCTTGTAGGTCACAGTCAAGGTCATTGTTGTTGGTGTCATTTGAAAGAACTGAATTCTTGAAGTATGCATACCAAATATGATGTCTCTACCTTTCATCGTTAAAAAAATTATGGCGAAGGTTAAAGTTTGCAGACAAACAGAAAGACAGGGCAAAAACAATAAACGCCTCGGGCGCATTTGTGTAATACACAATGTTTGTGAACTGTTTATTACATTAATGAATGTCTGTATATATATACTGTGAAATTACATCTCACATTGAGCATGTATTGAATAGTAATTTTGTGTTTTCAATGCACCTGCTGAACTTGTTTATATTAACTTATCACATTTTCTTCTTCTCAAGAACGAAAAAAATAAATATTCAAGCCTATCGAAAACTATCTATTGGTCGTACAAGGGCTTGGAATCCTACAACCACTTTGTATGTGGATGGGTTTGTGATGTCTCTGTCTGTGAAATCAACGGTCTGTGCCTACACACATGCAAGGTATCTGTTAAATAGGTCTTGAATTTTCTCATCACATGACTTATTATTGTTTTGAAATGTAGCAAAATAACGAATGTTCTAATAAAAAAAAACCTTTCAATATAGTGCTCAGTCAGTGTACATAAACCAATGACAAAAAACAAAAATATAACCTTATAGACTCAAATGTAAGACATTTTAGATGGAGCATACATTTTAATGGATCCTAGCTCATTACTCAGTGTTTCTGATGTTTATATTTCATATATAATTTTATTAAAAAAAAAATTAAACCATTATGAAAATAAATTATTTTTAAAACATACTCTATAATCTCTTGACCTCTTTCTAGGTTATGCATTCACAACGCTTGAGTGAGACCCCACTGAGTCCATGGGCCATAATTCAGGAGGAGGGAAAAGTTTTAGCTGCTCATTGTAACTGTATGGCAGGGTTGGGAGAAGCCTGTACACATATTGCAGCTATGTTGTTTTCTATTGAGGCAACAGTGAAAGTGAGGGAATCAAGAACTGTTACTGACACTAAAGCCTTCTGGCTGCCAGCATCATTGATAGGTGTATAGTATGCCAAAATTGGAAACATTGACGTCACATCTGCAAAATCAAAGAAGTTAGTGGACAGTCAATTCAGTGACACACCTACGGCAAGACGGGGTAGTATGCAACATGATTGGTGGAGGCACCCACTGAAAATGAATTTAATGATTTCTTACAGAAGTTAAGTTTCACCGGAGCACAGTCAGCCATTCTGAGTATTCGTGATTCTTTCCAACAACCATTCATTCCACAAGCTGTAAAAGAACAATTTCCACAAATGCTAAGTGATCTCATGGAGGATGATTTGCTTCGTGCGAATTACAGTGACATTATGAAACATTGTGCAAATGTGAAAGTAACGGTGTCAAAAGAAGAAGCTGAGAGTGTTTGTCACATTTACGGTGTCGTTTTGTCTATTTGTATTTTAAATTTACTGTATTTTTTGTTCTAACTTTGTTACGTAGTTTCTTTCAGTTTTCCCATTCTGGACCCCTTCGAACACCCTCTTTGGAACCTCTACATTACCTGTATTTATATACCTGAGTTTAGGCTTATGCCCTTCTTAAAAACCGGCTTTCCAAGATGTGGCAGCACGAGCTGACTGTCCAATTTTACTATCAAAGTTTTGTATAGTTATAGTAATTTTATCGTAATACAGACACTGACTTCTGAGGTGAGTAACATGTTTTATTTACATTTTCTTCTCTGTTTTGTTAATTAAACGGTCCTGGGATAACTTTGTCATTTCAACGTATTTTAATTTTAGTTTATTCGTTTGAATGTTCGTTCGTTTGTATAGTTTGTATGTTCTATAAATATTATAGTGAGTAGTGTTAATTGAAATTATCGGCTCTAGTATTGTCGTAATTAGTTTCATTATGATTCTAAACAGTAAAGTAACTATGTAAGTAAAGTTACTGTGTGTAAGTGTAAGTTACATGTAAAACTAGTGCTAATTGTAACGGGGACCGTTACAGATGTTCCCCAAACGCTCCCCAACTCCCTTTTGGTGCCATATTCCCTGTAAGCTTCATTAAATAAGACAAACTCTATGCATCTGAGATTTTAACAACATTTACAAAGAAGTGTACAAAAATCATTTAAACTTTAGCATTGCACGCGTGCACATGTGAATGCATTCGCGTCATGAATATATCATCTTGTCTACACAATCTATATTTTTAATACACTGAATATTAAAGTATTTAATCCAAAATTATTTAAAAAATACGCTCATTCAAGTGTATGTTTAATTTTACTCATTTCACGTGCACGCACGTGCATACATGAGCATGGTGACCATACCTACTTGTAGAAGTCCATTACATCTATCTATGTTCTAATTTCCACCCCGTTTGGATGAAAACTAAGGGAGTTATAGCTGTTTAAAGTTTCAGCCAATCAGATTGCAGCACATGTACACGCACGTGTTTGCATGTGCATGGTGACCATACCTACTTGTAGAAGTCTATTATATCTATCTATGTTCCAAATCCCATCCTGTTTGGTTGAAAACCAAGGGAGTTATAGATGTTTAATGTTTCAGCCAATCAGATTGCAGCGCACGTGCATGCACGTGTTTTCATGATAATTGCTTTATTTCATGTTGTAGGATATCCTAATGCATGGCTATGTTCAAAATTTCAAAGGATTTCGTCAAAAAACAAGAAAGATATTGAGACTTTAGTTGCAGCCAATCAGAGCGAAGTGCACGTGCATGCGCGTGAGATCTTGCTATTTTCACCATGTCGTCATGTCTTTACTACTTATATATCCTCACATTATGATTTCCAAAGCATTTCATCTAAAAATAGAACAGTTGTGGCTATATCTATTATATTGGTCATTTCACGTGTTGCACGTGCACGCTCTTGCAAACACGTGCGCGCAAAATGACCTTGATTCCGCAAATCTACATAACATGTCTACTAACCCTAATAAGGTTTTACCTACATCGGACGAACAGTTTACAAGATCATTCCCGGACAAAAAAGTTCCAGGAAGAAGAAGAAGAAAAATAATAATAATAATAATAAGAAACAGAGTAAAAACAATATGTTCCCCAACTTCGTTTGGGGAACATAATAATGTAATTATTGTGTCAAAGCATTTAATACAAGTTCTGTAATGCAGCGCTGTGATGTTGACCTCATTATTATCCCATTTACGTGTATGGTGGGTTATGTGGGTAATAACTTGTATGTAAACTTGCTTTCTGTATTAATGTGTAACTTAATGTGTTTACAATTTTGTGTTATGTAGGTCCAGTTATACGTCCTCCGTTCCAGGTTACACGTCCTACGTTACGTCCTGTGTTCGGTGTTGTATGGTGTGTGGTGTAACGGTTATGGTTACTGTGGAGCCGGAATATATACTATGTACAGTTGATGTAATCTAGATAAATGTGAAAACGCTTTTTGACTTTTGTTATTTTCCTGTAATAAGAAAGAACCCGCAACAGTGTTGAAGAGGCAACTAAACAGCAAGCTGAAAATAAACTGTGGAATCGATTCAGATGCGGACGTATAACAGCTTCTAGGATGCATGCAGTGTGTCACAGTAGTCCAGCAGCACCCTCTGAGTGTCTAGTGAGAGCTATTTGCTACCCAGAGACAACAAAGTTCCAATCAAAAGCTACTGCATGGGGATGTGATCACGAGAAGAATGCACGTGAAGCATATTGTGAGGGCATGAGAAGGTTCCATTCCAATTTCACAGTGGAAACGACAGGACTTTTCCTCCACCCTGAGTATCCTTTATTCGGTGCTTCACCTGATGGTCTTGTGTCCTGTGACTGTTGTGGGCAAGGAGTCTTGGAAATAAAATGTCCCTTTTGTGTGCGATTCTCCTCACTTGACGCTTGGAAGGAAAAGAATTCTTGCCTCGAAGAAACTGCAACAGGGCGTCGATTAAAGCAAAACCATCCGTATTATTACGAAGTGCAGGCACAAATCCACTTGTGTGATAAAGATTATGCAGATTTTGTTGTGTGGACGGAGAAAGAGATTTATATGGAGAGACTACAGGCAAACAGTGAATTGTGGGATGAGATGAAAATGAAAGCGGCAAACTTTCACCAAATGGCAGTGATGCCCGAGCTTGTTGGTAAATTCTATACGTGCCAGAATATGCCTGCTCCTTTGGCAGTGCGACAGGACAACAACACGGATCACGCTACTACCAGTAATGATATTTTCTGCATTTGCAGGGGAGGCGAAACAGATGCTATGGTGGCCTGTGATAACCAAAACTGTTCTTATCAATGGTTCCATTTAGCTTGCCTAAAACTAACCAAGTCAAAATTGCCAAAAGGTAAATGATACTGTCCGGATTGTAGTCGCCTTCCAGAGTTCCGCAGCAAGAGAAAGTGCGTCAGGAAGTGATGTGTCATTTAGAAAAAATAATTCTGTGCCTGAACAAAAACTGTGAATTTCAAACTTTCAGTAGTCAATTAATAATTATCATGTATAATATTTATTTATTGTATTTATGAAATTCTTTACCTTGAGACATTCAAATAATTGATGATTGTATCAGTGTGTGTTTACTATAATCATAGGGAATATTTGATTTTTTTTTCATCTTGTTCCAATTACTTTAGAAGCAGTTCTAAGTTGATGATGTTCTTCATCTTTGCATTGTCAATCATAATAAATGATAAAATCATTGAAATTTTCTTGATAAATTATCTGCACAGTTTAGAAATCAACTAATTGACACAAGGTCAGTCTTTTTAAAAAAAATTCCTAGTAGTTGCTGACTTACATTTTTCTTGAGTAGATATACAGTACTTATTTTAAAAGAGGGATAATTTAAATGTAACCAAGCCATATCTTTAGAAATGCGTGGGTCTGGGAAATGTCTTCCCTTTTCAGTTGAAAACAACTTACAGACAACAGATGAAATTAAATTATAATGACAGATACAAAAAATACCTGGTAGAACAGAAAGAAGGAATGAAGATATACAGAGAGAAGTTAATAAATAACCCCGAAAAGTTACAAGAACAGAGAAAGAAGGCAAAAGAAAGACAAAAAAATACAGAGACAAGAAAAAAGAAGAAAGAGCAGAAGGCAGAGTAAATTTCAAACATACATATATAACACAGACTGCTCATCCAGTAAGAACCAGAACACAAGTAGATAGTAAAAGGAAACAATGGCGAGAAGCAAAAAGAAAATACTGACAAAAACAATCCCCATCCCAAAAGGCCTCGGCGAAACGTAAAGACCGAGAACGCAAAAGATTTTAAAAAATGCAAAATTCTTCAAACCTCTCCCAAAATTCATCTTCACCTTCCAGTCAAAATTCCAGTGCTTTCAAAAACAGACAGTCACTTTATAATATTACAAGTAAAGCAAGGAAAGTCCTGCCAAGGTCACCAAACAAATTTGCGTCTGTTATAAAAAATCTGGTACATCGCAGTTCACCAACTGTTAAATTTCAGCCCTGTAAAAATTTTAAAGGAAACAATGGTGAGGAGCATCAGAAGTGGAAGTCTGAAGATGAAAAGGTTTGTCCTAGTACTGTTGAAGAATTGATGACAGAAAATGGAAACCATAACCATGCTGAAAGAGAAACTATGGAAAGTAAAACAAAGAAGGCAACAGTTGATACTCATCATTTAAAAAAAAGGACTTGCCTTCCGAAGACTGTTATAGATAAATACCGATTACCAATTCTAACGGTAAACAAAGTCAGGAATTTTTATTTTAGAGAAGATGTTTCGACCCCACTACCACAAAAACGTTATGCAACAAAGCATGGGCCATGCTACATCATGCAATCAACACTTCGCGCTGCCTTTGCACAATTTTCAAAGGAGAACAGGAACACTAAAATAGGATTCCCAAGATTTACAACTCTTAGACCGAAGAATGTGCGCCTCTTAAAAATGACACACTTGAATTTTTGTGTGTGCATAGTTTGCCAGAACATCTACAAGATAACGGCCTTGAACAAAGTCACAAAAAAGAAGATTGCCAATACTGATGAACTGTTGAATATTGTTCTGTGTTCAAAAAGTGATGGACAAAGGTACCATGCACCAGATTGCATCTTCAAAATCTGTGAGAGATGTAAAGATGTCGATATTGCATATAAACTGTCTTCTTACCTTGATCCTGCAAAGAAAAATGGGAATTCAGAAGTCACATGGAACCACTGGAAAAATGTGAAACTAATGTTTCAAATGGGAAAATGCAGAAAATACTGAAAACAAAGAGAGCAAATGTAAAAACATTGTTAGAAGAAGTATCTAAAGATGTAAAGGAGCCCATTCAGAGTTGTTCCTTTCCAGAACATGACTTTATAGGATTGATTGATTGATTGTATACTGTTTAACGTCCCTCTCCAGAATATTTCACTAATATGGAGACGTCACCATTGCCGATGAAGGGCTGCAAATTTAGGCCTATGCTCGGCACTCACGGCCTTGGAGCAGGGAGGGATCTTTATCGTGCCACACCTGCTGTGACACGGGGCCTCGGTTTATACGGTCTCATCCGAAGGACCGCCCTATTTAGTCGCCTTTTACGACAAGCAAGGGGGTACTGAGGACCTATTCTAACCCGGATCCCCACGGGGAGACTTTATAGGAAAATGGCAACAAAGACATTTTTTAGAGTTGAAACAGAGTCTGCCGCAAGATGCAGTCTTGCTTGTGATGGACTTTGGAAAAAAATCGCACTGTGAGGTATCAGGATGAGCCCAAATCGATTTACTACACAGCCAGACAGATCACTATACACCCGATAGTTATTTTTTATCATTCCAAAGATGTTCCAAATCTCATTACAAGAAAATCTGTAGTATTTGATGGTTTCATCGCAATACAAAGGGAAAGGAAGTTTTGCAGACTTGAGCTTAAATACCAGATTGAGAGAAACTTCTTTGGATCTGACCATGGAAAGTCGGAATGTGATGGGGAGGTGGGATCCATAAACAGGTCGGTTGATATGGCTATACTTGGACGCAAGGCGATCATTTCTTGTGCAGAAGATATGCATAATTGGTGCATGGAGAACCTGTGCTCAGATGAGCCAGGTTCTAAGAGAACTTTCAAACTTATCAAGCAAGGAGAAATAGACAGATCTAGGGACACTACCAATGTGAATACACTTCGCGGGTATGTTAAGGAAGCATATAAGTCATTTTTCGGAAAATTTAGACTTTTTAAAGAAAATTAAGTTTGATAATTTACTAAAACAGCTTATAAACGTTAACTATTATTATTTATTGCATAAAGATAAAAGAGTGTCTAACGCAACGACGTGCGCCAACACCACGACATCACGTGACTTCTATTAATAGCGAAATTTTCCTTAATAAAAAAAGTTAACAGAACAACAATACCCCGGAGTTTAATAATTTCTTTGAGTAAATAATGTATTTGAAAAACATCTATTTTGTCTAAAAAGTGCTGCTAGAATCCCACTGTCCCGTCAGTAAAATAATTATTCAACATTTTCGCACGAAACCTTACCCGACGTTTTGAATTTTTCACATAATAACCGAGATTTTTCGTAAACCCATGCCGAACTCGGGATTCTAGAAGCACTTTCCAAGTATTTTAGGAGGGAAACATTTCATCTGTACAAATCTTGTGTTTTGAAATATGCAGCTTATTGTTGTTCTGTTGCATTATTTTTGTCACAAATGACAGAGGAAAGGCCGACCGGGATACGTACAGGGTGTTTCACAATATATGTCACACATCTAAAGACAGATAGATAAATGACAAGTAAAGCTACATATACATTTTATATATCATTTTAATCAGCATATATTCAAAATTATTTTTTTGAATCAGAAGTATCCAAAATTCTCTACTTCAGTTACTATGGCAACAAATCCTCAAATGTTATTCTTCAAGTGTTTTCCAAACATTTTCCTAAATAACTTAAGAGACTGATGCTTATTAATTTCTAATCACTGTTTTGTAAGATTCCCAAGATTTCTGAAACTTTTTTTGATTTATATCTTGCTTTTTAGAACCCCAAAAGTGCAAATCTTTTTTTATTTAAAGTTGCATTTAAATAAATGTGTCGTTTCAGAACTACCGGTATAAGTTAATTGGTGTCCACTTCTTTCGCTCTTCCTTTCAGTCAATCTTGCAAACTTTAACCCCGGCTCTGAATGTCATTTGACTTTAAACGTTGAAATCTTGTATGCAGACACATCTAACTAAAATTTTACGATTTTGAAATACTCTTGATACACCTACTGCCATTGTTACAAACCAATCCCTTAAACTCAGATCTGACTTTCATGAGGTTTTCTCAATGATTGACTTCACTCTGATATTGTTCTCATCTCTTTTTGATTTTTGGGGGGTGGGTAGGGTGGGGTGAAGAGGAGGCAGGGTCTCTGTCTTTCATCTTTACATTTTAATTTAATTTAAACCCTCTACTTATTATTAATATAAGAAAAATAGACAGTAATTGCTGGTCTAGTTATTTTTTATCATCACCCCCTGTAAAATATTATACAATTATGGACTTCAGTGTAGATCGATATGTGGTTATAAGGACTCATGGCAATTGATATTGACCTCAGACACAGAAAGTGATTGCGACCGAGCCTGCGAGGTCGCTATCATTTTCTGTGTCTGAGGTCAATATCAATTGCCATGAGTCCTTATAACCACATATTGACCGTTCACTGAAGTCCATAATAGTTATATTATATAATCACTCAAATTGAATGCACCGACACAGTCCTAACACAACGGACTTGGCTGTAATTACGTCACAATGGTTAGATTCACGTTTCTTTTATTATGACGTCACGTTCTACGTAACTTCAGTGCAACCGAACGGCGTGTCGTGCGATATCATTTTCCGCGGACGCGCTTTCGCGTCGCTATCGCGAAAGGAGGAATGTCACGTGACGTCCTTTCAGCCAATGAAAACTACGAAAATAATCCTCTTATATAATATTAAAGATATCGTAAACGGTTCTTATAATAAAAGTTTACAACAATTTTTTGCTGCAAGTTTTATGCAATTTTGAGAATAACTGGAATTATGACATCACTGATTATATCATCGGTAACTTCATGGTTTATTATAATTTTCCCGATACTATGCAATATAATAAATTAAGATCAATGTGCTTAACTATCGTGTTTTGGTATTTTTGGTATCATGCTCGATATTCAGATTATGCCCATTTAGATGTGTGACATATATTGTGAAACACCCTGTATATAGCTGACTGTCTTCAAAAAAGACTATAATAGATGAAAATAAATTAGCATACCTGTTTTTTTAACTGAACTCCATATGGATTTCACAAATTATTCACGATAATTGCTTTTAAACTCCATTTTACGTGTCTGTTTACATGCCGTCTTATCCAAATTCTCTTTACACGACATGATCAATTCCAAAGTTACTTGATGTACACATATGACGTCATCGGTGGTAGATTTAATCAAATTAAACAAAATAAGGATAATTCATTTTTGTTAATGTTAACACGTTTCTATTCATTTTCTAGAGTTAAATTACCTCTCTAAATAGCAATATTACGAAAACTTGTGTTCTAGAATTGACGTCATCTCGCCCACTATGACGTCATAATGTAGCACTGATTTAGTCAAGGCAGAATATTTTGTATGCTTCCTTATCCCCCCTGCGTTAAAGGCCGTAGAAAACTACATCAGTTTTTTAATATTCCATCTGTACCATACAAGTTACTTTTCAGAAAACTGTCCTGCTATTGTACCAGGTGTCGAGATGGGGAAACCAACTTGTGCATAAACAAAAACTATACAGGTGAATACCAAGAGGCATAATTGGTACCAGCAAAGAGATAAGTTAGAGTCAAAGATCGAAGTCAATTAAAGAAAATAACAGTTTTAGCTGACAAACCAACAGATCAAAAGGATGGGAAAAATAGAGTCAAAGATCAAAGTCAACCAAAGAAAATAACAGTTTTAGCTGACAAACCAACAGATCAAAAGGATGGGAAAAATCTAAAACATGGGGAAGAGAAGATCATGCAGATAACACCAAATGTTGACAGAAAATTTGCAAAGAAGACTTCAAAACTGCTCATCTTATGAAGAACTTGAAATTGAAGTGGTACAGTGTCTAGAACAAATAGACAAGTATGAAGTTGATGTCTATTGTAATCAATCAATAGTAGAATCAAAGGGTAGTATCGATTCATCGGCACTTGACTTGCTTCCAGATAACATGAATGACTTATACCCCATGAAAATTTATGATGATGGAAATTGCCTTCCACGATGTGTTGAAACGTGCTCAAACATGAGCCATACCGAAGTTAGAATTAGGATTGTTATAGAAGGAGTTGTAAACGAAATCTTGTACCTTGACAATTCTTATCTTTCCAAAGGCTTGGAAAAATCACAGAAAAATTTAACATCACTATATGCATAATTCTCCGAGGAGTATGACCCTTCAGCTGAACTTACTCCAGCAGTTATTAAAAGAATTTATGAAGCAGAACAGTTGAACATTATTCGCAATGGAAGCTACATGGGAATATGGCAGATTTTCAGCTTAGCTTCAATACTTCAACATAAGATAGTTTCAGTTTATCCCCCATATGGAGAACTTGTGAGAGAAACATTAAACACAAAGGTTCACCCAAGAAAATGTCAAGATGATTCGTGCATTTACATCATGTGGAGCCATATAAATGGACGCAATCTACCACAGCATTTGTGGAGGCCCAACCACTTTGTTATCTTACTACCTTTGGATCAAGCACATGAATTGGAGTCTTCAGATGATGCCACTGATCTCACATTTCCAGACATTCTTGATTATATGTTTGAAGATGATGTCTCGTATTGTCATGGATTTTCTGATGTGGAAATGAGTCCAACAATTTCAGGTAAGTTTAGTATTTATTAAAGACTTTCAAATACTTTTTAAAAAGAAAATGATGAGATGTTTCCCAGAATAAAATATATTGCTATGTTTTAGATAAAGGATCAAAGGACACTAGTGAGGAGCCTGTAGGAAACGAACCAGAAGACAATAGTGAGGAGCCTGTAAGAAACGGACCAAAAGACAATAGTGAGGAGCGTGTAGGAAATGGACAAAAAGACAATAGTGAGGAGTGTGTAGAAAACGGACCAAAAGACAATAGTGAGGAGCTTGTAGGAAATGGACAAAAAGACAATAGTGAGGAGCCTGTAGGAAACGGACCAAAAGACACTAACGAGGAGCTTTTAGGAAACGGACCAAAAGACAATAGCGAGGAGCGTGTAGGAAACGGACCAAAAGACAATAGTGAGGAGCGTGTAGGAAATGGACAAAAAGACAATAATGAGGAGTGTGTAGAAAACGGACCAAAAGACAATAGTGAGGAGCCTGAAGGAAACGGACCAAAAGACAATAATGAGGAGTGTGTTGAAAACGGACCAAAAGACAATAGTGAGGAGCCTGTAGGAAACGGACCAAAAGACACAAGTAAAGAGCCAAGGTAAATTTGTGCATCCAGTCTATATATGTGAAAATAAGCAATGCATTTAGGACTGTCATGTTACAATCATTCATCATTTTGTCCTTAGATATGTTACTGGGCAATATGTACTCGTAGCCCACGGTTCATGTAATTTGCCTGCTGTAGTAAGTAAAAATTTCTTTTGTTATTTTGTCTGGTTATTTTTTGTATTAGTTATAGTTATTGATTTCAAAATTTTATTCTTTATTACTATTTTTATAATTTAAAACTAATGTTTGTTTTTTTTATTTTGATTTTAAAATTGTCTGAATCAATCATTTAATGTGACATATTGACTAAATTATGTTTGAAAATGAAAAAAAAAATTGATGCCAACAAATCCTCCAGAAACCTGTCATAATCCGTGCATATTACGGGTAATACGTTTCAGTGGTTTTTCTTTCACAGTTTAATTATAAACCTTTTTCAGACAATCATACCAATTTACAGTAAAGTTATTTTTACATTACAATTTTGTGTCTAAGTGCCAGTTTTATTGCAGGTTGATGAGTGGCCTAATGTTTTCTTTCTTGAAAAAAAGAGAAAAGGGCATTGGGCACTAAATTCCTCTGTGGAGTATTCTGTGCTTTCATCAGATGTTATTAAGGTATTGAATACGCCAGATGTGTAGATGGTTGGGTCAAGGATATTGTTGAAGTTTTCAGGTATTTATAAAGACATTAATGCCTCATAAAACAGTACTTCTATGCTAGCAGGAACTCCCAGATTATTTGATTCTAATAGTGTCTGGTTAATGGTTCATATGAACGTGCATCACTCCACTCACCTTACTTATATGTTACAAAGCCAACTAGCACAAAGCAGAGGGTGATTAAGAACCAAAGGGTGCATACATAGAAAATATAGTGAAGTGAAAAGATAGCACACATGTGTGTACACACACACCAGCACATATTCAGTGCATATATAATATATATAAGTATGCATTCAAAGCTTTCTCTTTTTTTCAGATCCCTGGTTTCTAAAGTGAAGATTGTAGTTTGTCAGAAATTCAATTAAAGTTGGACAACATCAGATTTATTTGTTACTTTTTTATGCCTTGAGTGCTTTTGATATTTTAGGAAAAAATATGGGAGAAAAAATGCTAGCATCATAAGACAAATATATCAAAAAATAGATGTGATATAATATGCTAACATAATTTAATGAGACGGAAAAGCATGCTAATGTTACATCTGTCAATTTTCCGTCCAACCTTGTGTGTTAACATATATTTTCCGTCCTAATAATATTGTTAATATTACATGATTCTGTCCAATAAGTAACGTTAGCATGTTATTTATGTCCTGCTGTAACGTTAGCAGTATTATGAAAGAAAAAGATATATTTTTTTTAGATTTTTCATTGTTTTTTTGTTATTTTGTATTACAATATTTTATTTAATCTATACTCAATTGATTGATTTATCAAGGAAAATTTTGAAAATAATGATTATTTATTTTAAAACAATAAAAAATCTAATTGTAAATTGATCTTTTTTAACTGATGTAGAAAAAACTTGTCTAACTTCAAATAATTTAAAAAAACTCATCATTTTATTAAGTATTTCAAAGATAAAGAATCATAAATAAAAATGAAACCTAAAAAATTTATTTAAAAATTATCAATTAGGGAAAAAAAGATTTTGAATAACAATGACCTCTTTTCTTCTTGTAAGAGGGATTCTAATTAAATTCGAATTTTCTCTAATTGGAAAAAGAAATTTATATTGAAAGATGCAGTATTGAAAAGATAGAAAGTTAAGCAATTTATTTATGGCTTTGCCTTCACAAATAATTCAAATTAAAAAAAATCATCTTTGAAGTAGATAAAATATTAATTTCCGTCCACATAACGTTAGCACAAATGAAATCTGCCATATGCGAAAATACACATACATGTACATATGCAAATAAGAATCAACTATTTCAACATGTTCAATAAATAAATTATAATAATATATATCACAATAGAATGCACAGTAATAGAGAACACATGGGCAATCACTCAATTTGAACTTTGTTGAATCACTCAAATTGCACTACAGATTTACACATGTTTGTCAGAGCGCAACACACTGTCACTACTTTATCAATGGTAGGTCTCGACCCCTCAGTTGACACCAAATAGTCTAATGGAACAGTGTCCTGTAACATTTTGTATTTGTTGCGTACTAATCCAATGACACGTTCCACATGTATTCTTACATGCGCCAATTTCCTGGTCCTTTCAACGTCCAATGCTGAGAGCTGGCTTTTTCCCTTCGTGAAAGCTGGTATTCGCAACTCACAACTAACTTGTGCCAGGCTTTCTGCAATGTCGAACCCTCTATCTGCGAGTACAATGTCTCCGTATTCTAACTTCTCTAGAAAACCACAGTCATTTGTTATGAATTTGTCTGGACTACGCCCACCATAGCCGTTACTAATAAATGATATAACACCTTGTGGAGAAATGCCAATCAGGAACTTCACATTATTGTGATGCTTATACTGTGACCAGGTTTGGGCTCTTGCCTCCAAGTTTGAGGGTCTCTCGATAAAAGTTCAAAACAATCAATGATCACAGCTACTTTTAAACCAAAATACTTCCTGAATTCCATTGGCATTGTCTTTCTTCTCTTCTTGAGCTGGCCAGTAAATAAGTGGCTGTAGTTTTATGTACATGGCATGCAGAGTGGTAATAAAATGTTTTGAAGTTAGACACAGTACTAGATGATATTCTAAATTTGTCTGATAAATAATGCATTGGTAAATTAAGTTTTAAACGCATCAGCACCAGAATAAGTTTCTGAAACTTGGAAAGTGCACTGTTATATCCCTGTACTAGAACTGATTCCACATACGCATAAAGAGTCATGAGTACGGCGAAGGAAGGTAAGCCTGTGAATGACTTTACTTTTCCATCATCTTCTCTGAAGGTCTCCTCTGTCAGGGTAGTACTCTTTAGTTGTTCTTTCAGGGAATTGTTTTCCACAGTTAGGCGGTTCACTTCTGTCTCCATAGCAGAAATTGTAACACCACACTGACACAGTTCGGACTGTGATGACAAGCCACTTTCAAAAGTTGTACTTAGCTCTGAAGATTGTTCAGGTTCTTCAGGAGGGTTCTCGTCATCCTCAGTTCCTCGGCTCTCGAATAAGGAAATCAAGGACCTTGCTGCTTCAAAATATTTCTTCTTCTCTACTCTGCCCTTTATTCTGATGGTTCGGTCTGGTGTAGGCTGCACTGGCTGGCTCTTCTGATGGCCTAGGTTTTTTGGAAGGTGCCCAGTCTGGATCACAGTCTTGATAGAGAGGAGAAGGCTTTCCTGTAAATAAACAAAATTTTGAGTAATAAACATCTCTCTTATCCCTTCCTTCTTTTCTGTAATAGTACACAAAATAAACACATTTTTAAATATACTATTCATATATTAATCTGTTGGCTCATTAATTTAAATCAAATGACATAATAATGTCTGCAAACATATAATTTTCTTTACTAAATTTCAAGTTTTCCGTTTCCGCAAAAAAGGAAAAACAACATAGCTTGTTAGTGTATTACAATGAGGACATTGGGCCTACTCTCTATTCATTTATCTTGCAATGCTTGATTTCAACACCAAAACAAAAAATAATTTAAATACCTGTAACGAAATGATCCGAGCAGATTCTCATATAGGGATATGAAGACGGTGCCAAATCTGCCCTACTTATTCGGGATAGCCACATTCTCCTTCGTTTTTCCGATAATTCATATGTTTTCTCCCCCTAATTGTTTATTATTGCCGGTAATCTATAGAATGACACTTTGTCCCTCCCCGCGGTGTTCGAGCAGCCAATGATAGCACAAAAGTTCACCATATTTACATAATTTTCTGCTCGACTGAACTAACTGAATGACCTCCGGTTATACCTCCAACATGGCCGCCGTCCTTATTTGGGAGGGCGGAGGTCACGTGATCGAAAACTATCTATACCCGAAAACCCAAGAGCTTCTGGGGTATTTCCCTCCCTTTGTCTCCACCAGTGCTTCGCCCAGGACCAACTGGGGCCCTTAAGACGACCCAAGACCTTTTCCTTGAACGAAGTCATATACGCCCCCCCCCCATCCTGAATCCGCTGATGGTATATAAATGATTAGTCTTTTAGAATCCAACGATCAAGGTACCGTAAGACAAAGAAGAAAATAAAATAATCTGTCCTCGATAAACTTGAAAATAAATAATCTGTCCTTGACAGGCATGAAAATAAATAATTCGTCTCAAAAATTTGCCAGCCCCCCCCCTCCCCCCTCAGAATCAAATGGTCATCCCCTTATTTATCACTTGGATTGTTGATGATCATGTATCTATTGAATATGACGTAATTTCCTTCTACTCAATGTATTATGACGTCATAAAATGCGTCATTTTTATCATATTCTGTGAAAATTTCTTTAAAGATGGCCTACAATCGAAGCATTTTCCCTAAATTTTATATAGAGCCCAAACTCGAATCCAAAATATTGAATTACATAATAAAAGATCTGTTTCTGAAGATCAAAAAATGTTTTAATTTTGGATCGCGGGCTGTGTTTTTAATTCTCTGTTAAAGGTAGTAAAATGCTCATGTATTCTCATTCTGCAAAAACTCAAGAACATTGCATTTTATTAAAGCCTATTTTCCAAAACCTAGATTTTCAAAAAGAACTTTTATTATAGAAAATGTCGCACAAAGTATCTCCTTTATTTTGATAAATGGGATAGGAAGGAGGGTGATAGTCAATTAACTAATACAAGGACAAAGCCATTTTATGCATAAAATGAACCTAGCTCTTTTAACCTAGGAGTATATAGAAACTATTTTCTCAAGAACAGCCAATCTATGTTAAGTCATATTTTTAGGGTAGCTATCATTCTCGGGAGTTGTAGATATAAATTTGATCAAATCATGACCCCCTTGGGAAGGATGGGGCCACAAACGGACGATCACAGTTTTACATAGGAATATATAGGAAAATATCTTCATTATTTAAAAAAAAAAAAAGATTGATTAGTCATATTTATGTGAAAGCATCCTCTGGTGATGTAGATTCAAGTTTATTCAAATCATGCTCCACAGGGGTAAGGCTGGGGCCACAATGGACGGTAAAAGATTTACATAGAAATGTATGGGAAAAATCTTTAAATTCATCTTCTGAAGAACAGCAAAAAAGCCATAATAAGTCATATTTATGTGAAAGCATACTCAGGTAGTGTAGGTTCAAGTATATTAAAAAGTCATGACTCCTGGGGGTAGGCTGGAGCCACGATGGACGATCAAAGGTTAACATAGGAGAACATAATAGGAAAAATCTTCTAAAAAATTGCGTAGCTTTGGTTAGTCATAGTCATATTTAAAGGGAAGTATTCTCGGGTGGTGAAGATTCAAGTATATTGAAATTATGACCCCTGGGGGAAGGGTGGGACCACAAGGTACGATCCAGATTTTACAAAGGAATAATATTGGAAAAATCTTTTACAAATCTTCTTAACAGCAAAGCCATAGTAGGTCATATTTAAATGGAAATCAGTTCAGTATTTAATTTTGATATAAAGTGACTTGGGGAGAGGGGTTCAACAAACTTAAATCATGGCTTGGTTCTTGTGATTGATTGATTGTATTTTGTTTAACCTCCCATTTTATTCCAACTTCAGTATCTTTAAAAATAAGTCAAAGACCAGAAGTCTATATTTATAACCCTGTTGATGATTGCCTAATATATTGTGCATGTTTATATCCACTTTATAAATGTTACAGCATTTCTAAATCTTCGCACATGAAACATGTACCAATTTTAACATCTCGAATTCAATTTAAACATTAATTTTGAAAATGTGTAGGTTAAAATAGAGATTAAATGAAAATTAAATATCTTTTAAAATAATCCTTTTAAATGCTTTCTTTTTTATTGAAGAAGGGGGGTAGGGGTCTATCTAAAAGTATTCATTTTACTGCAAATTGATTTTTAAAATCACAATTAAAGTTGACTGGCTATTATCTAATTTTTTTAAAAATAGATTTCCGACTTATCTTTAATTTCACAATTAATTATTTTCTCTGAAATTGGATTTTTCCGGTCAAATCTATAAACTTGTTGAGTCATTACGGGGAAACCAATAACAAGTGTAGGTTTTCTGTAGCGTAGACTAATCTTAATGCTATAACCGTCAATCATTGCCAAAAAGTAAAGGAAATTTGGCATTAAGTCGTTAGCAGTATTAGATTGTTGACCTTAGGACATTTTTATAAAAATTTAAAAAGAAACAAAATGAAGTAGAGATATGTAAAAACAAAAACATTGATTAATCACCTGTATAAAAGGAGAAATTAGGAATTTTTGTTTGCATATCATTTCATATATAAAGCCCTTATTGATTGATTATCAAAAAAAGAATTTAACAAGAATTTTAATTTTATTTTTTACTGCAATTTAAGACATAGAAAGTTTCAAGAAAAAAAATTCTAACCACACCAAATAGATATAACATACTAATTTACCAAACTTATTTAATCATCACTAAAATGCCCCACATACATACAAATATAACAGTTAAATCTAAATGGTAAAACTTGTGACAAAAGTCTTTTAATTTAAACTTAAAACCTCCTTTAAAGAAGAGAAGTTTAAAAGGTAGTATAACGGAGAGATTGATTCCTAAATTTCGTTTGCAGCTATGTCTTTCGTCCAAAGACTGTATTTAGCTAATTTTCGGCTTATCGTAAAGGGTATCCAAACCTAAATTTAAGTGGATACTCAAAACCTCACATTGCCTGCAGTGGGGAAACAAAAAAGCTACATGTATTTGTAGCAGTTTTATTATTCTAGTGTTTTATTAACAAGAACAAAATATCCTAATGGAATAAATCTGAAAATTCTTGTTTATTGTCGTATATATGAGTGCTGTTCGAAAATTATTGAGACATTGTGTATATTTTGCTTTCTTATGAACGTCTTTCGATGAAAATTTGTTTATATGTTTGACATACACTAAGAATTATAAAAGCAAGAAATATTTTACAAATATTAAATATTTTCTCTTTAGAGGTAAGTAAATGCGTCAATAGTAGGGGTACCCGGAGAATTCCTGAAATCAGATATTGAAAATATGT